>WAAE01003576.1:0-54236 GCA_013400495.1 Nicator chloris | reverse complement strand
CTGTTCCACTGGCAGGCTTGCATTTCTGGGATTTGTAAATGTAATTGATGTTTTCAAGAAAATGAAAGGACACGGTTAACAATTATTCTTTTATTTCCCACCTCTTTAGAAAAAGGACCAGTCTCCAGTTTCTCTTGTAAAGTTAGATATTTACATATTCTATACCTCATAATAGATGGTTTCATATTGCATGTGATAGCAGGAAAGTAATCAAATAGAGGTAACAATAGAGAATAGCTAATTATATGCATTGTCATTGCTCTCCTAATAAATTGCAAATTATTTGCTAGGAGGTTCACACCAAAAAGGCAAAGGAAATTTATCATTTGTTCAAAGACAAAACATCCCCATGTGTTTACCAGCCAATACAGTAAAATTACATTGTTGACATAAATTATGTGATCTTAGATATAACCAATTTCTCTTCTGGTTGATTCAGTGCACAGAGCTTCAGACTAACTTAATTGGTATCATGTGAGTTAAAAGAATATTTTTCTTTCCTTATGAGAAAGCAACAAGCTAACTCAAATCTGAAAAAAAAAATCACGACTTCAAAAAACCCATCTGTAGTCTGAAAGCTGTCAAATGGGTGTGAGTGTTACATAAATATTATATGTATTTTTACACACACAGGTTACAGTATGTTATACTGCATATGCTATGTATATACAAACAAAATGCTTATGCACACATGTAAAAATAGAGAAGTGTACACAATCATACAAAATGTGTTTGATTCTCCTCCTCTATCTTGTGTATGCTATACCACAGTCATTTCACAAATGATCATTTTAATCTGTAAATCCCAGTAAATTACGAGAGGTTAGTGTGATACGACTTTAAATTCTTCTGCTTTGCCATAGAAAATTATTTCCACTTAGTTGGCTATCAATGATGTATTCATTGTCAGATGCAGTAGGGTTACAATCAGCTTTGCATTAAGCCTGCAATGGATGAGCACTAGCAGATAAAAATGGTAACAACCTTTACAAGAAGAAGGACAGAGCAGCTCAAGAAAACATAAAATATATATTACTGAAAGACATCCTTAACTGACATTATTAGACAACAACACGAACTTAGAATATTTTCCACAAATCTGGTCTCTAAAACTCTCAAGCTACTGGAAGGGAGCAGCTGCAGAGAAGGAATGATACAAAAACAAAGAAACTGCAACAGACCAAAAGCAATTTTTTTTGCTTTGCTTACAAATGAAGAAGTAATGATATCCCCCAAAGTCAGAATTAATTTGAACTGGCAAAGGCAACCAGATAAATAGATACAGAACCTTCTCAAACACAATTATCTTAAACTACTATACACTGGCTTTATTTGCTGAAAGTAAAAGCTGGAGACCATTTCTTTTTTTCTGGAGACAGAAAACACACAGATTGTCACTCAGCTAATGTTTATTGCAACTTTTTCAAGCTATGGCATGACTATATTCCCAGTCAGACAACATGTAGCAAACTACCAAACCAAAAACCAAAATTACAAGCCCAGAAAATTTATGGATAGGCTACAGATAAAATTGTGAGTGAAACACTGGTAGTTTCCCAGCATGGAACTGTTTTTCAGAATGCAGAATGTCTTGCAGCCCAGCCTCTATTGCTTCATTTCAACTGCTCACTAACAAAAATTCTGAACATCTTACACCAGGAATTTCAAATGGAGGATGCTATCCACTTTTTGGCGAATACTTTTAAGTTCTTGAAAATTCCACCTAACAAAACACAGGCCAGAATCATCCCCAGATAGGTTTTATTAAAAAACAAATTATTCCCCCAATAGGGAAGTTGAGGGAAAAAAACCCACAGTATTTTACCTTGTAAAGTTCTAACAGATTCATTTGCTAGTACTTAATCTACGAGATTCTGTGTACATGAGGGTGCTTGGACATCTGGAAAGCTCCATCTTCCACCCATGTCACTCCTACCTTTGGAGTCCCATGGTTGGGCCAGAAAGGAGGAAAAGGCTGCAGAAGTAGCTGTGAAACCTTTAAGTCACCCTCTCAGAAAAAAAAAAAAAAAAAAAATCAGATCAATGATAGTTGATTTGACCTTATCAGTCTCCTTTTCCCTCTCCTTCTAGAAAGCAGAACTTCATCAAAGCACTGCCTTTCCACTGGACTAGCAATGTGACCAAGATTTGTAGTATGCTGGAGTCTGTCTATACTGCACCACACATTCAGACTTGTTCACAGTCACAAGCCTTTCCACTTCAGGAATCACCCTACTTTTTCCCAATTTAACATTCTCCACTGGTGGTGCCATCATTTTCTCCCCTGAGAGCATTAAACTACAGATGGGAAGTTAGCCTGATTTTGTGCACTGCTCTACTCTTAGCCATTACCAGTTTCAGTTCACACTTTATAGTAAATGAAGCCTCAGTGAGTTGTTCTTCCTCTGGGCACGTCCACGTTTCCCAGGTTCTTACAAGGGCAGCAGTCATCCAGTGGGGAAAGAGATGATCAAGTGCTGTGTGTGAAGCATTTTGACTTGTGAAAGATGTCTAAGACTGATGTTAGTGGCACTGTGCTGAAGTAGTCTTTCCCATTAAAAGGAATCCTGCCAGAATGCTGAAATACAGGCCTGCCCTGGCACCCCTTGCAAGCTACCTCAGTCCCTTCACAGGGACTAAATGGAATCTGCTCCCAAAGATGTTAAATACAGGGTGAGTGGCTCACAGGGCATCAGCCCACAAAGATAATTGTGCAGGTGCACTTTCTAAGAGGCTGAGGTACCATATCACTACTTTTTAGGAGTTCTCTTAATGCCTAGGATTCAATTGCAGTAGATGATTTGGGAATTTCTGTCCTCCCATGAACAGAAAAATAGAAACACAGATCCTTCCCAATATTGCTTTATGTGATATCCAGTGTGACTGTTACTTGTTACTTTTTTTTGCCAAGTTGTTTTTTTACATTAAAACCACTGCAGGTATGCTATTACATATAAAGAGAGTGCTTTCTAAGTATGTTCATGTATGTCTTTAATCCTCTGAGATAGATAGGTGTTACAAAGAAGAAGATGACAGGTTTTAAAACAAACAAAAAAGAAACAATCAAAACAAAACAAAACAACAAACTTCCCACACAATCCCACCCCCCCCAAACAACAACAAAAAAACCTCCACAGGAAATACTATTTAGTGTTAGTAAAGAATTAATCTAAGGGACATTTACTTCAACCCAAGACTTACAACAATATGGTAATTAGGCTTTTAGTCTTCTCTGTGAACTTCTAAATTTTTGCTGTTACTACATTAAATCACCACATGACTAGAACTTCTGGAAGCTTTACCCTTGTTTTGGCATGTCATGATACATCCTGCTCCTATAAGGGGGGGAATTATGCAGTCAAAATGCCGCCATGTGATTTTAGATCTGATAATATCTGTGACTGCCCTGAGAAAAATTCTTGACAGTATCCATAGTCCTTTCTCACTCTTATGCCCCTCCTCTTCCTTCCCCTTTGCTCTCTGAATGTGTTACCATGTTCAAGAGAACCATTTCTCATCTTTTAGGATTCAGATATCATAAAACTAGAATGTCTGTCAGCGACTGAACACAATGCTTTGGTCCTTGGACAGATACAGAATCCTTACAGTTATTCATCCTGAATGTTGTTGTGAAAATGTATAGCTCCAAGTGGAAAAAAAATAAAGTATAAGATACCATGACAACTAATGTTATTTGATTAACATCTTGAGTAAGACAGGATAGAACTAATCCCATTTCAGAGGGATTGATTGAACGTACCAGTTGATCACTCATTTCCTTCCTGAATGAAAAAAGAAAGTATATTCATTTTCATTAAAGAATTGGTAATGGTGTGTGCTTTTAGCTCTTTTGCTGTAGTTTCATGAGCTTTTATTCCCTTTAATTTTCCCCTTCTCTTCACATATTGTCCATTTGAACCACGGACAAGAAATCTGTACCAGATTTGGCTACGTTAGCCATAACTGGAACAGGCTGAAAAAAAAACAAAACCAGTGAGTGAGCTACAGGTTAATAATCACTGTGGGCCATCAGGAATTCATCAGGCTCACACTGGCTTTTCTCTACCCAAAAGTACAGCTATGTGGGTATAGGATAACCAAATGTCTGCACCTCATTCTGAGTCCCTCTTCTGGAGACAACCTAGCAAGAGTAATTTTGAAATCATGGTTAAAGGACAACAGCAGAGAATGTGCAGTAATTACACAGCACTAAAAAATGGACTGTCAAGCAGTCGTGAACACTGCTCACTAAACCTTCCCAAAATAATTTTCAGGGGTTAAGAAAATAAGTGTTCTGAGGTAATGGTACTTTAGATTGAAAACCTATATAATGCATCCTGTCATTATCACAGATTACATCTGAGATCTCAAAACAGCAAAATGACAAAAAGGTAATTTTTCTTATAAAAGTAAAAAAGTACACATAAGTAAAAAGTCTCTAAAGAGTTGTAGGAAATGAATACTTGGGCAAAGGCTTTGTTCTCCTGTCAGACATTTCCCTGGAACAAAGACTTCATAACCTACAGCATTCTCATTTTTTCTGTTATTATACATCAAAATAATAATCTAAAGAAACATTGTATCAGAGAAGCACTTATATTTGTCATACCCCAGGATGCAGAATATACTACTCCTGCTGCAATTGTTGATGTAATAAATAAATTAAATGAAAAAATAAGTGATGCCATCACCAAATTCCCTTTAACACTAAATAGAGAAAGCTCCCCTGATAAATCTTCATCTGTTTCATTCACAGAAACACTTGAAGCTTGAGACTGATGATTTCAGCTTTACAGGATCATGTTCTTGTTTAGCAACTCCATTACTCTCCTAATTACACCTTGCTGTGACTGATAAAGACCTCTTTACTGTGGAGTTTCGGATGCCCAACAGACATAGAACAGTTATGCTGGAAGGGACCTCTGGAAATCAGGTGGTCATATTGCCTGTTCAAGGGAAGGGCTAATGTCAAAGTGTTGCTGAACTGCTCAGGAGCTTGTCCAGTTGAGTCCTCGCTACTGAGTCCTACAGAGCTTCAGTTCATCAGAGACTAATTCTCTGAAAGCCAGCAAATACAAAAAAGGAGGTATCACCAGTGCTATTGTAAGATCACTTTACTGAAGGTGCCAAAAGCCACAAAAAGTTTTCCAGGGTCCAGGCAGAATGCCTACACTACCTTCAGAGGGTAGAAGGTTTCATAACAGCAAGATAGCACAGCTGTGGGCCCAACAGTTTGGCAGTGAAAAGGCTGGGTGCATATCATGGAACTAAGGAGTACAAAAGTGCTGGCAAAAATGGTGACAAATAATTCACACTAAACAATTTAATGGTTCTGGCTCAGCATCCTTTTGCTACAGGGAACTATCTGCAAGCAAAAGGTATTTAAGGATGAGATGAGTGTTTGATGGTGGGATCAATGAAGGCACAGCATTCAACAGCACTAAGCAGCTGTAAAATGTCTCCATGCAGCATTGCCATAGAGCAGCCTCGAAATCTGAATGGTCGATGGGGTGGTTTTTGAGAACTTCCCCAAACACAAGTAGTTGTTGCTTTCAGGATCTCCTCCTAGATGCATTTTTTTTCTTGAGCAACCTGCCTACCCTGCAAATATCTGGTCTTCTGTGCAGTGTCCCAGCAGAAGGCACGCATTTGTAACCTGATTAGTAAGGACAGAGCTGCAGTTAGGTTCAAGCCCATCTGCTGGACTCCAGGAACTCCTTGATTTATCTTCAGGTCCCCTTAGACTCTAGTTCCTATGAGGAATAAAAGATGTTCAAACTCTGTGGAAAAAGACAGCTTATTCTTTCCTTCCACCTGCTCCCCAGTTCATACTGGGAGACAGAAGAGGTCATAGACAACTTCTGCGGGCACAGGGCTCACTGAAATCTAGCTTACTTGTATATGAGAGGAGAGACAGAGAAGTAAAAATGCCCTAATTGTGCCAAAATATGCCTGTTGTCTTTCTTCCAACTGTCATTACTTTCCAGGATACCATACTGAGCCACCATTCTCCCTTGCAGTTTCCACTGGAATTCTTACTTTTCCTTTCCACAACTCAAATCAACCTCCATTTTTCTACTCACTCTTCACAGGAATCATTAAGATCCTCATTTATTCATTTATTTTTATTCTAAATATTTCCTAATAGGTTATATCATATTCAAATCCTGTTTTATATATACAAGTATTTTAAACATGCATTTGCAATTAAATAAAACCAAATCCCTTCAAATCTGAGGAAGGTGTAACTACATTCCTACGGTTCTTTGATTTTCAGCAAAGGCAAAGCCCAAATTCATAATATAGCTAGATGTAAGTCAAACTCTGAGTCACTAACATCTTTTGAAACAAGTACGGGAAACCATTTTGGTGAAGTATTTCTGTACAAAGAAATGCCATTTGCTTGGTGAACAAAATCCTACACTTCAGGATGTGTTGAATTCAGCCTCACCAAATGAGAGGTAAAGTTTAGTCATAAGCAGAGAAAATGCTGAGAAACTGGGATTAACTGAGGAACTACTAAAAACAACCACAAAAAATCCCCCGTGATGAAATCTGAGTGCTACAAGAAATGCCATGGGGTCTGCCCACACCCCTATCCCTGGAGACTGTATCTCAGAAATCTCCTGCTCAAATGATCCCAAGCTTTCACCGCTTCATCACTTTGTATAACATCCCATGGATTTCACAGTAACCCAAAGCAGCACAGTGATTTCAGAGCCCTTATGCTGCAGCCACAGGACCTGCAGTATACCCCAGGGTTCTGGTCCCACTCTCATCTGGGGACCTGGCCAGGCACTCCACAGCTCCCATCTGCTGCACACAGATGGGCTTCCTCACACAGGAAACAAAAGCAGGAGGAGGGGGGCTGCCACACATCCTTGTTGTGCCCTGGTATGCCCTAGACAGACTGTGACCAGGGCATATACTTCTCCTCAGGCACTCAGGTCCCACACTCTAGAAACTGTCCTGGAAAATGCGAGTTTTAAACTCAAAAGCCCTTCATAACTCTGCAGCAGAGTTGGTGCTCTGCTTTGCTCTAATTCTCATTGAGCCTTTAGCAGAAGAGTGAAAATACAGAAGCATGCTTAATAACTTATTTTTAAACAGATATGCAAACATTTGAATGTCTAGACTATAATTTGCACAAAAAAATTTCAAACCAAAACATTTTAAAATTACTTATTCCCTGTTTCTATGCTTAAGTGCTTTGCTAGATTGAGGCCGGACTGCAGGATTGAGCCAAAGGTGCATAAATCAAACCTTCAAAGAAAACACAAAGATTGTATTTGGTTGAGCAAATTTAGAAGAATGAAATCAACTATGAAGAAAAATTAGATTGGCTGAAAATTAATAAAGCACAGCTGGAATTATTCAATTCATCCATATTTGTTGCTTAAATGGCTCTAGGGCTAAGTTTTGCAGAAAGAAGATACTTCAAGACTCAGGGGTCAATTGCTTTTGGAGACAAATTGACCTACAAGAATACACTTGTCTAATTTGGTTCTTGCAGTGGGGCAAGTCTACAGAAATATATAACCAAAAAACCAATTTTGATTGCAGTGAGTGACTATCAGAGGCCAAGTTTAAGGTTCCCATAAATTTACATATATACACTAAAAGATTAATAACTTCGCAAACTACTGAGTTTCTTTGCTAAAAGCAAAGGCAGATAAAATCTGAGAAGGAAACAACATATGTGCTTATTCCACATTCTGTTGGCTAGATACCATGCAGTCAGCTCATTGCATGTTGCTGTGGCTAGATCTGCAGTATTTCATAGGGTTTGGTCATACTCAGGGAGTGCAAGTAAAACTACTGCTGGCTCAGCTCCCAGAAGAAAGCTTCTTCAGATCATATGATCATTAATTTTGAAACTAATTTTATGTGCTAATTCAACTATTATTAGCTAAATGGTGTTACTACCATTAGTTATATATCCAGTCATATAGTAATATCATTTGCAATGAGGTCTTGTGAACACAGTTATCCATTCTAAATATAATGCTTTTCACCTAGGCAAGTTTTATAGATTCATACATTGGTATTTTTTTCCTGTTCAAAATTAGGAATGTACTTTATAAAATGGCACCAAAATGGACCGGTATTAAAATAGTGAAAAAGAAAAACATACCTAAAAATAGAAAATTATTTTAGATATACACACTCTTTGAAGCTGGCATAAACCTCCAAGAAATCTACAGAACTTAAGTGCAGAATTTATTTGGGAACACAATGAAAATTTTACTCTCAGGCAATACTAACCTTGAAAGATACAATAATTTTTTATTTTCAAGTTGCAGTCTTTTAAATTCAATCAAAGCAAAAATAGTGTTTCCAGTTGAGTAACTTACCAGGGGTAAAAACGAAAAACCAAATTCACACATTTCATTGTAAATTACGAGAAATCTGACCACTGTATCACTGATAAATCTATAGGAAACAGATACTGTTGTATGTAGAAAATATTTTCAGTAAGTTTTGATTTGTTTTTCATTATTGCCAGGATCAATAGGTATTTGTAAATAAATGATTTGTCAACAAATCTGTAAATCCTGACTGAGGTTACATTTAGAAAAGCATTCTCTGGTGTGCAGAGTTGGTTTCAAACACATAAGTGTTCAGAAGGAAAGAAAATACGTCCACTTTAAGCTTTTCAGTCCTCTTTTCTTAGAGTCACATAAGTCTGGGATGTTTTCTATGTTTATCTTCTCAAATCATGGAACTAATCGTATTTCTTGTAAGTATATAAAAAACATGTTACTTGGGAGATGCGCTGCCCTGTGACTTTCAAACTGCAAAGGCTCAGAAGTGTAGCAATCACACAATCCAAACATGAGGGAGAGACTAATTTTACTGCAGGTCCCCACGTGGGTTTTTGTTGTGAGTTAGGTTAGGAGGGAGGTATTTTTGTTTTGTTTCGGTTGATCTGTTTTTTTGGTTGGTTGGTTTTTTGCACTAAACCATTTCTTATTTTCTACACGATTAAGAAACTCTGTCTCCTCACAAGCCACTAAATAAGAGAGCCTAGAAGCTGGGGTAAACTTCTGCCTAAATAAGGAATTTCTCATTAAAAGCAAGATATTCAAAACTCTAGATAAGTAACTTCAAGTGCATCCAGAGCTTTAGCGGAGTGAATTTGTCTCAAAGTAAAAACATTCTGCTGTTTGTACAACATCACATAATTTTTATGATGTAGCAAGTTTAGAGCCCATGTTTCAGTATTATTTGTATGCCCAAAGAGGCTTCGGTGAGATTACCTGTATAGTCCTCTGAGTGCCATCAATGGTGACAGACAACAAGGGTGAAGCCAGGTTCCACTCGCTGGTCACATTCAGTTTCATCCCATCAACTTCCACCTGTTGTGACACCAAACAAGGCTGTTACTATGAAGACAGACAGAAAACTGATCTCAAGTTCATTACTGCATACAAAGCAGCAACCATTTTAAAACAGATGGCTCCCAAACAACCTGTCATGTTTACTGCTTCTGCCATAAAAGACAGGGTCCAACAACAGAGTCTTCCAGCTATCTCTGGGGAGAGGTGAAGGACCTGTGAACAGCTGCCTCTGAGTAGCAAGGTTTCAAGTGATTTCCAGCAAGTAACAAACAGCCATCCAACTTTTAAACCTATCTGGACATGCTACATTTACTGCAATTAGACAAGTAATGCATATAAATTCCAGTGACACCTTGCAACCCACACAACAGGGCTTGCATATAATATTCTCTCCAAGGACCAAGGAAGAACTTTTCCTATGCTTCTAATGAAGGGCTTTGCATTGTTATCTTAATTAATATGAGGCAGTAATTAATTCTTCGGCGTTTTGCCTCAAAGTCTAGAAAAACTTTGCAAATTCTGACATGTTTTCTTTCAATATACAGCTGATCAGAGGAATACAATTTCTGACTTGAATGCCAATATGCTTATCCAGAAAGTGGGAGTTTTCTTAACCATACCACATTCATTATACAAAAATATTTCTAGGTGAAGAGCAAAAATTCTGGGTTCTGAAAGAAGTGTAGATCAGCGTAGTTGTAATGACACTTCTATCATTCTTCTGTTTATTATACTGTTTAAAAAACACACATCACACTTTCAACACTGTAAGAGCCTCAGAGAAAGAGATGGTTATGAAAAATATTCTTACATATGGACTAATGTAGTTGGTAATTAATATTTATGGCATGTTTTGAACACTCATCATACTACTGAAGGCTGGTACTATTATTTCAGTTCTATAATTTACTATAAACAGAAGAAAAATCATGGCTGACCAATTTCTTTCCTCTCTCAAAATCTCCAAAGTATTTTTTAATCAGTAAATTTCAGACCACAGTGATAATGACACAACTACTGCACACGTTATGAACACACTAGAAAAAAAAACAATGCATTCAGAATAAAAGCTGAACACATCTTTTGCAAAATAAAATTTATAAAGCCTACTCTTTTAGGTCTCAGGTTATCATTATTTGATCTAATAATAAGAAGAAGCATCTTAAAAGAAATCCATAACAGAGAAGTGCAGAGGAGCAGTGTGTAATTTCATCAATTTATTTCAGTTAAGAAGAAAAAGTCCTGGCTTAAAAAAACACTCTAATTTTATAGACTTTAGTTTAGAACACAAAGTTGGCCTTAGTGATACAGTCTACGCAGTTTCCATGGGCTTTGACTATAAATAAAGTTATATGTAAAGAACAAGAAGAAAAACAAGTCATTTATAATGGTTCACCAATAGGCCAGATTAGCTGGCATGCTTCAGGTACTTTACACTGCTCCAGTGATGCAAACCAGCCACAAACCTGGCTTGAGTTAAGCCCAACCTGCAGCTGGTTTGCATTTCCAGAGCACTGCAGAGCAGCTGGAACACTCTGGTGAACCCAGCCCACTCTCAGCAAATGTGTATCAGCAAATACTGTCTTTATTGAGAACAGGAGAAACATCTGAAAAAGACCTTCCAAATGGAGAAAAGCAAATCCAGCACTCTGTCTCAACCCTCTTTTATTACCAACTGAACTTTGGTAAGGCAATTATTTTAAAAATTCTGTTGCTATTGCTAAAACCAGAGAAAGACTGTCTGCACTGGAGTCTGGGTCTGAAAACATCATTTACCCTGTGTCCCCAGGGGTAGAGGTGAGACAGCATCAAAGCAGACCAGGCTACTGGTCACCAAAAAAACCTTCAAGTATACACCATACTGCTTGTGGCAGTGCAGGATTTACATGCAGCCTCAGAGAAGATCTATAACTGCCATCTACAGTTCTAGCAAAGGGTGTTCCAGGGGCAGGATGCAAGTCAATACCTCCACAACAAACTCAATTTAATCATGAGCTCTTTTGTCACTGTACAGATGAGCAAAAGAGGAGCAAACCAAGTGTGTCACAGTGGTAAATGGCCTGTCCCAAATCCCTCACCAGGGTCTATATCATTCTTGATTCCAGGTTACATTAGTATCAAAACATTTCTGGTGAAAACCACCCTGAAAGGAGAGAGCAAGCAGATGCTAAGTCTAAACAAACCGTGGCACTCTAGGCTGCTCATGTTCAACAGAGAAACCAGCAGATAATATATTGCCACTACAATGGTTTCTCTATTCAAGAAAGAATAGAGGGTCAGGGGAAGGGTTATATGGACTAATGCTTATCCCATAAACTACAGTAGTCTTCTCACACGATGGAGCTACAGGGTCTTAGCTGCCTTCACCTGCAGCTCACCATGGTATGTGCAACTGGGGAAGATCACAGAGTATTCCCAGCTGGAAAGGACCCACAAGGATCATTGAGTTCAACTCTTAATGGTCTATACAGGGATCAACCCCACCACCTTTGCGTTATTAGCACCTTGTGAAACCAACTGATGATGAGAAGCCTAGAGGATCCCAAGGAAATTTGGTTATCTATGCTCCAATAGGTGGGATGACAAAGACAGGCCATCAAAATATCAGAGAAAATGAACAAGGACTGACGATAAGATATTTACCATGTAGTGATCATGTTACTTTTACTACAAATGAGGGGGAAGACAGGACATGGTGTCCCAAAATCCAGATGGGGATTGAAATCAAACCAATATTTTATCTAATAGAGCAAACCTTCTTTCTGTAGCTCAACAGCCTAGCAAAGCTAGCATGCAGAAATAGGGGAAGAGAGAAGACTGTAGAAGAACTTGTCAAAAGTTTGCATTTGCCTTCATTCCTCCTCTAGCAATGGCTATCATAACTGAACCTAATAAATACTGCAATAAACCCAGGACCTTTTTGCTTTAGGCTTGGGGGGTTGGGGGTTTAGGGTGTGAAGGGGAACATGGGGATTAACTAATGACATTACACTGACTACTTCCCATCTTACTTTGTTTCTGTGCTCCTAAAAGAGCCAAGAACAAATCACCGTTCAATGGATGCTAACACGAACTGCAGGGAGAAGATCCCAGTCAATTCACTCGTGCAGTGGGTCACATTGTGCTTTACACCACACCTATGTAGTCTAGCTTTATCCTTACCTACTCAGTTCCAAGTAAACACAAACGTGTATGTGCATCTGCAGTAACTATGGTTGCATTGCTGCACTACATCCATGTGACAGTGGTGGTGAATTATTCCTTTTTTAAAAGGTTTGTTTGTCCCTATGTGAGGACATAAAAGATAAAAGCAGGCACAGTCCTTTACAATTATTTCCAATTCCAAAGCTACCGTAAATGAGGTCTCAGAAAGAAGAGTGACAAGTCCAAGACACAATGCTAGAAAAAGGTCAACAGCTTACCCCACTGTCACAACTCTGCAGACTTTCGCTGGCATGCACCTGAACTACACAAGTAGCAGCCCCTTCACCTCTTGTGGAGTGAGTTCCTGATGTTCAGCATGATAGGTACCAGCTAACCAATAGTGCAAAGAGCTGCAAAGCATAATCTGCATTCAATTTCCTTTAGAGAACATAATTTGGCATTCTGTGTGCATGTCAGGCAATTAAAGAAGGCAGCACAAGCCTGAGTGTTATAGCCCTGTTAATTTACTAATGCAGAGTCTCGTGTACATCTGGCACATGTCACTTCTTTTCTCCTGGAAATGAAGGTGGTTTTCCAGGAGACTAGAGGGCAGCTGAAGCATTTGTTTCCTGCCTGATGCTTCAAAACATTATGCCTGAAGTTCTTTATGCCAGCCATGAGTCTGACTAACTTAAGTCTGCTGATTTAATCCCATGGTTTCAATTCTGCCTCTCAGCATGGCGTTTAACTCAAGAGTCCTGGCCCTAACTACTTGGCTATGCCACCCTTAGCCATAGTACTTACAGCCCTTAATTCTACCTCTTGCTATAACGGAAGCGATGGCATTCTCCAGTCAATCAGATCTACAAAATGAAAAATCACTCTCTGCAGGCCTGCCTTGCTGAGGTCTTACTCTGATCAAGACAGCTGCCCATGAAGATGTACTTTTCAGGAAAACAGACATTACTCTTCATAGGATATATATGAATATTCACTGTCATAGCCTCTACTCCTTTCCACTGGCATTAATCTAAGGCACATCCAGTGGGCAACAAGAGCTCTACAAAGTGAACCTTAAAATCATTCCTTCAAGGAAGGAACAATAACAGCAACCATAGCTCTTGTAAACGTGAGGTAGCTTATATGTTTGAGGACTTTGTTCAAACCTACATAAAGCTCTCCTCTTCTGTGGAAAACGCAACTGTCTCAAGCAGAAGACTCCTGTGATAGTTTGAACCAGGAAGTTGTCTTAGGAAGTTACGTCTGAGTGAACAGACCCACAGGCAAGGTAAAATTGGAGGTTTCAGGAAGTGAAGCTCTCTCTTGGTTCTGGCCTGCAGGCAAGTAACGTAGGAGCCTTCCGTGGGCCCGTGGGCGGCCTGGGGAGGGGCTGGGCCCTCGAAGCCTCTCTCTCTCTCTCTTTCCCCAAAGAAGGGGGGAGAGAGGCTGTGAAGGGGGGCCTGGCCCGACCCCATGTGCCAGCAGAGCCTGGATGAGCCCAGGTGGATTGGCTCGTTGGCCACCCTCTCCATGGTGGAGGGGGTAGCGGGGCCGGCCAGGCGGCGGCAGGGAGCCCCTCCCTTTTCTTCCTTCTCTTCCTGCTGCTGGCGGGGGGAGGGGGGAAGAAGGGAGGTGTGGGAAGCCTGGAAGGGTCCCAGGGGGGGCCACGGCCAGCTTGGTTTGCCGGGGCCACACACCCCCAGTCCGGGTGCAACCGCAGCTTTGAGATGTGACATCATAGGTTGCTGTGAGAACTGAGACAAGATGTTAACCCCTTCTCGCCTTTGGAGAGATACTGCTGAAGAGAGAGAGACAGCAAGAAGACTTCATGGAAGAAAATGGACTATCTCTCAGTAGTTTTGGGGAGTGCTGCTTCTGGTTGCAGTGTGGATTGAGAGAATCTTCACTGAATGCTAGATAAGCATTTTAAATGGTACCCCAAGAAGGCTGATGGATGGACCCCCTGCAGCATTTGTGGGCAGGCTGGGGGAGTTTGGGACATTTGACATGAAAAGCCACCAGGAGACCAGGGTTTTCTGGTGGTGAGTTTATGAGAATTGATTTTGGATTGCTGGGAAGGAGGGAAGGTGCTTTTTTTACATTTCAAGTTTGTTGTTGGTTTTTGGTTTTTTTTTTCTCTGTGTGCGTGTGAATAAACTACCTTTTTAACTCGTAAGTTTTGGGGTTGTTTTGCTTTTGTTCTGCTTGGTCATGTTGTCACAGATGAGCAAATGGTTCAAACTAGGACAACTCCTTACCTCCATCACTGCTAACAACACTATCCACACCAAAACAGCAAGGAGAGTCCTCACATTTTTACAAATCAGGTAAAGGATAGGTATTCTTGTGTAGAAGAGGGGTTGAGTAGAGAACTTGTAGCACAGCATGGCTATAGAAGGTCCTGCCGTAGGCAGCAATAGTCAGTAACAATCTGTAGTGACCTCAGACTAAGCCAAACTGAGCTGGATAAAGCAGCTTTTGGTTCCCAAACAGTTTTCAAAAAATGCATGAAACTCTCATCTAATCTACTGTCCAGCCAATGGAGAAGCACATGGGAATGAAAAAGGCAAGTGAAAACTTGCTTTCAAAGCTATAGTCCCTTCCCTTTTGCAGTCCCATGCAACCTCAAGAATGCGAGGAAGTTTTTATGGGGCTGGTGAGCCCAAGACTTCCTCTAGAAGCATGATGCATGAAACCCTAGGCATTTTGTAGAATATTTTGCTAGTTTTTAATGTAAAAAAAAATTTCACAGTCAACAGAAGAGTTCAAACACTATCTTGCATCTATATATTCCCATAGCAAATAACCACAACACACTTCCATATCATGAAAACTACTGGCTACCTGGAGCCTGTAAGAACACGTGGTAATTTGCAGAGTTGTCTTGGAAACTATTGGGTCTTCTTGTACAACTTGCTCTAACTTCCCCACACTGTCTTTAAGAACCTCAAACAAAATCAGTCATATTTGCCGCATTAGGAAAGAGCAGCAACCAAATAGTACTTCACATGTTGTTATTCATAAATGCAAATGAATTATGCATAAATGCAAAGAAACCCAGTTAGATCTCCCATGTGGGCAGTTCTTATTAGTTAAGCTCCTTCTTGTATATGCTTTATCTGCTGTTCTTTGGACTGTATTTGCTAGTGACCCAGAGTCTGATTACTCTCAAAGTATTTAACATTTTCCAGGACCATGTCCTGGAAGAGGTGACAGTATACTCTTGTCGAGTTTACAGAGGGCACAAAACTGGATTAAACATTAGAGAGCAGGGCTGGCAACCAGGGAGGCCTAGACAGGCAAGAGGAAGGGGCTAACGAAAGCTTTGTGAAACTCAAGACTAATTTTTAAGTCCAACATGTGAGAAGGATGAACCCATTGCAAAGATACACTGCGACCTGACTGGCTAGGGAGCAGCTCTGTGGAGAAGGACTGGAAGATGTGGGCAGACATGTCAGCAGGACGTGACTGAGCCAGCAGGATGCCCTGGCACCAAAAGCTGCTATCAGTGCTCTGTTTAACAGAGGTGTAGTCTGCAGATAGAGGGAGGTCATTAGATGCTTCTACTCAAAACTCAGACCACATCAAATACTGTGTCTACAAGACAGACATTGACTGGTCAGTTTTACAAAGTTCCCATTAGCCCATTGCTCTTGCCTGCTTAGGTCCCACTGGGTGGCAGCATTGCCCTTGACTGCATTGAGCTCTTTCTCCAATTCTGTCTCCTGTAGATCTTAGGAATGTGCACTCCCAGTGCTGCCTCCAGGTATTGACGCAGTTGTTGAACACGACTGATCACAATACAGACCCCTGCAGTCCCTTGGTGACCTCTGAGCAGAGTACAACCCATTAACCATGGCCCACTGAGTCTGACCACTCCACTCAACTGGCTTTTTATCTTGTTGGGTGAGATCATGGTCCAACATGTGTAAAGTCCAGGTAAAAAGTCCAGGTAAATGAAATTCGCTGCTCTCCCCTAGACCACAAATCCTGTCAATTTATCAAACAAGTCTGTCAGGTTGATGCCACTTCAGGTTGGACCTCACCAGAGCCGAGTAGAGAGACAGCATCACCTTCCTCAACTGGCTGGCCCATGCTGTTTTTGATGCAGCCCTCAATACTACCAGCTCCCGTGAAGCCTCTCATCCAGCAGTACCCCCAAATCCTTCTCAGCATGGCTGCTTTCAATCCCTTTATGCCCCAGCCTGTACTGATACCCAAGGCTGTCCCAACGCAAGTGCAGCACCTTGCATAAATAAAGAAGACACTGACATCCACTAGCCTGGTGTCCAGGATCTGTACCCTGCTAATCTTTTTCTTCATCTCCTTCAGGATCCTAAACAACAGCTGTTTATTTCATGGCTGTCACAGCCAAGACTATCTTTGGTATCACCTCTTCAACCAGTTCTTCCTTGGAAGTGAGCTGCAGATCTGTTCACCCATCCAGTACCAGTATCAAACAGATGTCTCAAACACCATTCAGCAACGTTCCACCATTCATCCCATATGTTGCCCTTCCAGAAGATGTCAGGGTCCCTGTGACCAGCACATCCCGTGACAGAGATTTCCTTCAATTGTTCAGAGAAGTCTTAGTCTACTTCCTTACCTAGATCAGGGGACTGTACTATGCTATTTTAATTTTTTTAAAAATTGATCAAGCCAGTGACCTTTACCTGCTCAAGTGATTTCCTTGTTTGGACTTAGGAAAACTTAGCCTTCATTTTCTCTGTAGGCACAGAATGATATGCTCTCCCAGAAAACAATGGGAAATTTCTAAATAATGGTTTTCTCTTCTCTCTAGTTAAGGATCCTTCTGGCCTCCAAGCACTCACAGACATATCTCTGCTTTTTAAGCTCTGCCCAGTCATATGTGCACACACTGTGCTTGCTGGTGTTAGTCCTGGTGCTAGATGTGTCCTGGAGGCATTGACAGGATTAACATCCACACCAGCAACACACGCCTGCCCCTTTGTCACCATCACCATCCTGGCCTGTGTGCACACTGCCACTAAAACCCCAGCTTTACATGCACAGGTCACATGGGCAGGGAAATCCATACTGAGAGCACTTTCAAGATGACCGCTCCCAACTCAGTGAAAGAGAACTTGATGATTCAGAGTCCCTTGGGAAACCAGCCTTATTAACAAATGGTCCAGAAAGGCTGGACATACTTTTAAGATGGAAATCTTAAAGGTGCAGGAGTAGGCCATCACTATGTACCAAAAGACAAGCTGGCAGGGAAGAAGAGCAGCCTGGCTGAACAGGGAGCTTTTGCTGGAACTCGGGGAAAAAATGAGAGTTTATGACCTTTCAAAGAAGGGGCAGCAAACTCAGGAAGAGTACAAGAATCATGTAGAGAGAAAATTAGAAAGGCGAAAGCTCAGCTAGAACTCAATCTGGCCACTGCTGTGAAAGATAATAAAAAGTGTTTTTATAAATACATTAACAACAAAAAAGAAGGCCAAGGAAAATCTCCATCCTTTATTGGATGCTAAGGGGAACATTGTAACCAAGGCTGAGGAAAAGGCTGAGGTACTTAATAGCTTCTTTGCCCCAGTCTTTAACAGAAGGACTGCTTTCCTCAGGACAACTGGCCCTTGAGCTGGTAGTCAGGGACAGGGAGCAGAACAGAGCCCCTGCAATCCAGGAGGAAGCAGTCTGTGACCTGCTGTGCCACTGGGACACTCACAACTCCATGGGGCAGATGGGATCCATCCAAGGGTACTGAGGGAGCTGGTGGAAGAGCTCACCAAGCCACTCTCAATTATTTATCATCAGTCCTGGTTAACTGAGGTGGTGCCAGGTGACTGGAGGTTGGCCAATGTGACACTCATTTACAGGAAGGGCAAGAAGGAGGATTTGGGCAACTACAGACCTATCAACCTGATGCTAGGGAAAGTGATGGAACAGATTGGCTTGAGGGCAATCACACAGCATGGACAGGACAACCAGGGGTCAGGCCCAGCCAGCATGGGTTTAGGAAAGGCAGGTCCTGCTTGACCAACCTGGTCTCCTTTCATGACCAGGTGACCCACCTAGTGGATGATGGCAAGGCTGTGGATATTGCCTACCTGGACTACAGTAAAGCCTTTGGTACTGTCTCCCACAGCATTCTCCTGGAAAAACTGACTTTGTGCTATGGTTTAGCTGACAAGGTGTGTTCAATTAAAGGCTGGACTCATTGATCCTGGAGATATTTTTCAACCTTAATGAGTCTAAGACTTTACAGAATTTTTCTTCCTTCTTAAAATGCCACACGAAATTTGGTAGATGAACGCCTCCTTTAGCAAACTTAAATGTCTTAGAAGTTTTGCTTGTCACAAATACCAATGGTCTAAAAACCTGCAATATTAGTTGCCAAAAAAAGTGCATGAAAGCATATAGGACAGAGAGGGACCCTGTGGCCAACAGTGTGGTATATCGACAAATGTATAAAAATGTCATAAAAAGAAGTTCCTTTCGGTCTAAAACTGTAAAAATTGAATTCACTGATGCTTATATGACAGCAATTTCTTTGATTCAAATTAACCAGCTGTTTTATCTTGTATTTTCAGTTATTGACAATATATTCACATCACATTAGCAGATTGACCTTTTTTCTTTTCTTCATGTGACTGTAAGGTTAGCCTTTTGGACTTTTGAAGTGGTTGGCCAGATGCTTTCAAAAGGAAGTTAAAGTATGTGAGTTTCAATCTCATTAAAAAGGCCTTTTTTTTAAAACAAACTTTCCTTTTGTTCATATCAGCACTTACTTTTTTAAAAGACCCCAAGAGAGAGTTCCAGTCTATAGATCACTTGTCCTGAAGAAAGCTCTGTTAACTATTTATAGATCATGTCCTTTTGTACCGAACTAGATCAAGCAATTTATTCAGTGCATGACTGCAGGAGAGAAATTCATTTGCTCTAAGTGTCATCAAGGCAGCCTTTTACCTGCTATGAACAAGACCAGATGAGCTGAATTGCTGGGCTTTTACTTCAAATGCACATTTTGACATTGTGTGGGGTGCCATCATAACTTTCAAGTTTTCAAAGTATTAAGCACATTCACAGAATGGGCAGTCCTCAATCACAAGAGCAGCAAATAGCACAGAACCACTAGAATAAATCAAACACGTGCACACATTGAAATTATCTCTCTTTTCTTTAAAGTAGCACTTATAGATGCAAATTACCATTAGCTGCTTTGGTAGATCTCACTTTAGAAATGGGAGCATGCCAGCAGAGAGACCAAGGAAAAGAGCACACAACAGGCATCAGCTCCTCAGCTTAACAACAACAGAATCAAAACAAAAGGAGAGGGAGAAGTGATGGCCTTCATCACCTCTAATCAGCAAGGGCTTTCTTGGGGCATTCACCAGGGAAGTGATCCTCTCTGCAAAACCTAGTAGAGAGGCTGTATGCAACAAAAACACTTCACCGCAGCAAATGCTTTGTTTTACTCCTTCAGTTTTCCTCGTGGAGTCATTAAAATGACGTCTCGTACCTGTAACTTGCCTTAGCCCACTAAGGCTACAAAAAGAGGAAGGGGGGCAGAAGTTAAAATTACATCAAGAAAATAAAACCGCAATTAAAAATAATTGACATCTGCTGGCAACAGCTTCAGATACAAAAAGTACAGCTGTAGAGGTTTGGGGAATATGGGTGTCTATTGTTATTGGATCAGCGTGGGAAAGAAGAAAGAACATGACTTGCTTTCCTTTTCACTTTGCTCTACAGAGACAAATGCCCTGGCTCTGCCCAGCTAAATACACTCCAACCTGGCTACAGATATTGCTCCTAGATGGCTGAAAAATTGTGCAGGTGGTTCAAACAGTATTGCTATCATGTGCATACCGGGCACTTTGAAAGCTGCATTGCACTCAGCTTTCCTTGTTTGACAGGATAATCTGTTGAGGATATTCTTGTTTCCTATCCTGAAAAGGAGTTTAGCATAGGGACCAATGACAGGATCTAGGTGACTAGAAGCATTATGCTGGGAGCTAAAAACACATTGATTAATAGATTGTGATATGGTAGAGTTGGTTTAGTAGCAACTGAGTCATGAGTCTTGTCTATATACTGAAATCATTAAGCAAGCCTTATTCCAAAATTACTTTGAGCTGCCAAGTTTCCATTCTTTCACTTCAGAGGCACACAGAGATCCCAAGCCCTATCCCACTTGACAGTATAAATTCTCGAAGAGTAGAATGACATTATCACACCAAAGTGCCACTACAAAACATGACAGACTAAAACTCATACTATCCTTTTAGAAAAACCACACTTTGGAATACATTTCTTTCTTTTTAAGTATTCACCTAATACATATATTCATTTAGTGAATATTCATTTGATTCAGCGAAAGCTATGTAATATGGATACGCAAGCTAAGACAGATTTTAGTTTTTTTAAAAAATAGACTGTATCACCAGAAGCTGGATCTCAAGTTTAGAGTCAAGAGTTAACGAATTACTGCACTGATTGCCAATGTGCTGCTGACAAGTCATGTGTAAGTCTCAAGTCTCTAATTTTTGTTTTCATAATTAGGAGAGGGGTGGGAATCAATACCAGCCAGTGAGGAACTCCCAGTACTACTACCCAGATACCAAAAACCGGTTCCTACTGGTCTCCTTTCTATCTCCTTTCTAAACTGAACATTATGCATGAGGCAGACTTCCATGTCTGATCTAAACAAACCGTACCGCAGCAATCTGAAGAGCGTTTGTAATCATGAGGATCGTATCCATCAACTGAGAATTGTTTTATTTCACACACCATTTACAACTTGATACAGAGATCCAACAAAATCGGCAGGCACCAAAACAGCTAATGAGAAAGAAAAGCACCACTTTCTTATATTTGGAAGTTGTATTCCACCTCAGCCTAGTTATGCAGGGTGGATGCTCAGACTGGACATAGTCTGCCACTGATTAAAATTACTTTTCCCATTGTACTACCATGGCAGCAAGTCTATATTCTCTCTGAATAAGTAAACAGCTAGAATAAGTAACAGCTTAAAAAAAAAAAAAAGAAAAAATGTCTTTGATTTGACACTGCGTAGTGACAAGAAGGAAGTACAGTGGGCAACTGGGTATGGATTTCATCCAGCAGTTCCAACCTGCTGCTCTCAGCTGTCACAACAGGATATAGGTCAATATCAGTCCTTTGGATATACCCAGTCCAAGGTTATTCACCACTTCAACTAAGAGCTTCACATGCAAAATATTTGCTGTTGCATATCTTCCCCAAACTGCCCCAGATGGTTCGGAACAACAAGCACATCATAGAATCAAACCTGATTCTTTCAAAAGCCAAATCTCTTTTGATCTCATCTGCAATGTCCTTTGATCAAATAGCCAAAAAGATCACTTCTGTATGCTCTACCAAGCATTTGGATTAAGGTTAACAACAAAACTGTAACCGCTAGACTAGCTGTAATGTTTCTCAAGTATAAGAAAAAGTGTTTATAGGAGACCTTTTCTTTGAGCCAGGAGATATAAGCGGACTTTCATTTTAGAAATAAAAACCAGTACTGAGGAAGAAGAGTCTAGATGCAATAAGAACACCTATAAATCTATCCCCATTGTTTGGTTACTTTCAAGGCTTAATGACTTTAAAACCAAAGCAAGTATCTTGATCTGATAACTTTTCAGAAGCTGGTGAGAAATAATAGCACCATGAAATCCTTACCAAATCCATTCCATCATTTTCTGCTCCCCTACACACTTGAATCATCTCTCTTGGGCATATTTGACCAATATCGAGACAAAAATACTCATTTTTATCAAAACACACCAGCCATCTTACAGGGAAAAGAAAGAAGTGTAAGGAATTAGTAGTGGCAGTAAGTAAGCATATTCCCTCTTTAGAAACCCCTCCTCTAGCTTTAAAATAAACGCAGAATAGGGAATAAGAATGTCATCACTCCAGATGTGTCAGTGATAAATAGAAAAGGGAAGAACACAGGCCAGTGCACAGGGGATAAGGATGCAAAGCTGACACAGCAGGTAAAAGATGAGCTATCACAGGAGTCATAAGCCACTTACACAAAAGAGGAAATGCAAAAAAGTTTTAAAGTGTTTCCATATGCAGAACAAATCAAGTCATGTAGCAATGTAAAAAAGATGTTTGCATCTAATGCTATTTACCTTAGAAGCTAATGGGATTGCATTGTTTATGTTAACAAACTGATTACCATGAATTCACTCAAAAGGCATAAAAGTAATGTGTGTGAATAGATACCTCTTCAAATTCAGTATTTCCTCTTGGTTCCAGCTACTTACATTTAAATACACAACAGTGGCTTGCCACTGACTCTTACTGGGGTAAATTCAAATCCACCATGCTAACAAAACCAGTTAAATAGGAAACAATATTTTCCTTTTAAAAGCCATATAAATTAAATTTGAGTTCTTTATGTTTTAGGTTGAACAATTTTAATTACATTTTTAGTACATAAAAGTTGATATGGAAACTGTTCCACAAGTTGTTTGGAACATTCAGTTTTCCGATCTACGTAAATGTAGGGGAAAAAGTGAAGTGCACACCCTGAAATAATTTGGCATTAGAGACAGATTACCTACATCCTTTAGCATTAAACAAAGACAATTTCCTTAACAGAGAAACCTCATGAAGTGATTGTGATACTGCAGCTAAAAAATTGCCATCAGCACCTGCTAAACAACCACTTTATTTTAATCACCTATAAATATTCAGACTTTGGACAAATCAAAAATACACGTCTTTTAAACAGCTGTCAAAAAGAACAGTGAGTTTTACACTGTCCAAAACAAACCATTCAATCACCACACATTAAGCTGCATATTTACCACAACACTGATATTTTGGAGATTTGATTTAGATATCAATTAGATGTCAGATTGGAAGAAAATGCAGAGAATGTACCTAACAATCATGCCTCTGCTTCTAAGGCAGCAACAGAAGGGGCATCCTGACACGTGAGTTGCCTCTGCCTGTTTAAATACCATGGGAAATGTATAGATTTCTCTCTTTTTTTAGGTTTTGTCACAAAAGGCTTATCTTCCATAGAATTGTACTATGGTGCTATCTCTAAAAACATTTTGGGACCTTTCAGAAAGTCCATTAATATTTCTTAACCAGATTTTCTATCAACTTTTTCTAAAAACTTAGAAGACAAGACAGAATCTTCCATTCTAGCAGCCATCATTTCATGTTCTCCAGTGTAGCTGTAAAACATCAATTAGATGGGAAAACAAGGGAGGTTTATCTGTGGATCCTTACACTTTCATATTTAAAGTCCTAGAAGTCACAAAACTTTGCCACCTTCTCCCAGCACTTTTAAATGGGGGCCGAATTCCTGAGCCCAGTAAATCTGTCTGGGCTCTAACACACATTGCAGAAAACATCCTGTGTAAGAGATGGGGATCCTTGTACACTTCTACAGACTCCATTATCCCAGTCATTTAAAGTGGTCCTTGCATAAGAACACAGAGATGCTCCACTCAGGAATGAAAGAATCGAGAAAATCTCTATAAGAGAAATTCCTCCTTCTCTTAAGAGACTGGAGAAGAGCTCAATGCAAGGAAGGCAATGATTCTGAACTGATTTTGCTCCCTTATTCACATTAAACTTTGCCAGGGGCATCCCTGCTTTTAAGGGTATAAGTCAGTCCAAATCACTCACCTCTTCTACACAAGGACCGTATATCCATACAGTGTAGAAACAATTGCAGTTTACCTCCAATGACAGGATACGGGGGAGCAATCAGCTGATCTCAATTTATTTCAAGAAGCATGAAACTCATTCTCACTAAGAAACAAGATTTAGCTTTGACATTACAACAGCAAATAGTTGGAAGCACCACAGAGATTGAACAGACCACATTAAAGATTGTGCTCCATACAAGCTTTAACCCAGAAAATAAGAGAAAATGTAACTGCACAAGGCATTCTTTGAGATCCAGGCCTTCAGAAGGCTGCACCTAAAATCCAGAGAATCAATGTAGCTGGAAATTGAAAATTTAGGAAATGGTCAATGAAATAAAGCAAAAAGACCTTCCTAACATTTCTTAATAGCTTGAAAGGTTATATGCAAGTATATCAGCAGGAAATATAATATAGTGCAAATAGCAGGCAAAATGAAAAAATTAAGTAGAAGACAAAAAGCGTTTAAAAACTGAACAACTTTAAAAAAAATCCAAAAGCAAGTTGCAAACTTTGGGGGAAATGTTCAGTAACATTGAAAGAAAACACCAGCAAATGAAAAATGAACTTTGGATTCAATAAAATAACTACTGTACAACAAGGTCAAAAAGGCAAGGGACACAATTTCAGAGCAGGGAAATCATAGTCCCTGTCTATACAGAGGCCCTACTGAGAAAATAATCTTAACAAAGCAAACTTCACACATGAGAAAAATCAAACAGATCGTAAGTGGTAGGGAGAGGGCTATAAAGAGCTTGGTACCATCGTGTGTCTATAATTCAAGGCCTCATTATTCAAAAGGTGGTGAGGAATCGAGCACAGCAGAGACAGAGCAACAAGGATTGAAGTGAGCTTGAATATACTGCTATGAAAACAGCAAAATGTTGAAAGAGACAACTTCCCAATTATTAGTGACAGAATATCACAACATCACACTCGCTTCCCTCCGGCACCACCATGCCCAATGCTTTGACTTATAGATGAACTTTGGAAAACAAAGGACAGTCAGGAATAACAAGTTCCATAATCTCCTACAGGTGTAATCATCATTGCTGTTGACTGATGTGAGTAGTATGGTAGAATCATGGGGAAAAAATTAGGATCCTCCAGGAAGAATCTTTTAAGCCAATGAACAACAAATTTCCCTCAAGAACAAATGCCTCCTCTACCCAGGACTTCCCTCCTAGTTGTGGGAAAAAGACTCAAGAAAGAAGACAGTACTGTCCCTTCAGATTTTTCTTGGTGGTCTTTCTGAGCACAAGGACACTGATAGTTTACAGAACTACTGCTGCTCTGTGAGAGAATGGGCTTAGCCTGAGATCTGAGAGCCGGGGATCTGGCTCCTTTACCTTCTGCATGGAGTGGGATATAGCAGAGGACAGCCAGGGGACACAGTAACACCAGGTCCTGCTTATTTTTAAAGTACTCTTCATAACAACGTACATTAGCCTAATGAACAGTTTTGGAAAATAGGCTTTCCTTATTCCCAAGACATTATTAACAGCATTTAGCATGCTAACAAACTGGTAAAATTTTGCCCCAATAATAATTTCAGTTTATACTGTATCCTAGGAACTTTCAGAGTTAAGTTGCAGAACCAATTAATGAACTGTCTGTAAACACTCCTTTAAGCAAGCCAGTTAACTTAGTGCTGTGTATACAGAGTCAGCAGATGTGAATCAAAGGTTTGCTTGACTTCAGATGTTTTAAATGAAATTGTTATCTGGAGCTAAACAACATTGAATGATGCTAGCACAGTATTTTAACTTTTGAAAGAATCCAATAAGCTTGTGTAAATGCCACAGATAGAAAACACTTGATACTACAAGAAGTATAAGATAGCTACTCCTTGGAAATGAATCATAGGCACAATTCATGAGCAAACCCTAGTTTTCATTAGGCCATTAAATACACGTCATTTTCAACTTGCCACCACTTGCACCTCCCATAACAATTATTCTCAATTTATTTTCATCTGTTCCATAAAAAATGATTGCTTCTGCTTTACCTAATCCTCCACTTACATCAACCCTATTGTTCGTTTCCTTCCCTTTCATCTGCTCCACATTAATTCCTCACATGGCTTTTGATCTAGCTTTTTGTTTCCCTTTTTCCTCTACAGATTCTTCCTGATGAAGAATTTACAGCCCTAATGTTCATCTGACATGTATGGTGATGTTTTATTGATTCGCTACACTGTCTATTAGTTCTGTATAATGAATAGCATTACACAAAACACAAGATGGGTTGCCTTTGCCTATATCTTGGATTTAAAAAATCAATTTAGCCAAACTTGAGAAATGCCCCATTTTATCAGTAAATATTCATATTTAATTATAATTGGAGCAGCATATGCAAGGAGCAGCCAGAGAAAATAAACATTTCCTCCTCACAGTCCAAAGAGCTACTCTTTGCCATAGTGGCAAGCCAAGTAAATAGAATAATTGCAATTTTCACTGCTGCTAAATAAGAAATAGAAAACCTCTCCAGAAACTGTTCTGCGTGGCTGTAATAAATGCCCACAGAAACAAGCTAACCTACATTATTCATTCCCCTACAGAAAGGATGGTCTTTTTAGAACTGGAATGACTTCAAGAAGTGGAACAGCTGATTTTAGCTGATATAAACCATAAGTTAGATTTTAAATAGATGCTACATTCAATTTTTAAGGGGTAAAAATGTCATTTAGTTCAGGCAACTCTTAAAACCTAATGCTGAGTAAGTGTTTCGTGTTCATAGATGAATAGCAATACCCCAAGTATATAAGCCACTCAAAAATTATTTTACTTAGCACACTCTACTTATTGCAAGACCACGAAACCTAAGCTAAATTTTGTGTTTACTCAGTTGTGTCAAAACCAGTCACTGGGCAAAATCTCTGAGCAGTCCCAGAAGTAGAAGCCAGGCCAGGGCTCCCTTTCTTCCAGCCTCACAGCCCCATGGCTGTGCTGCAACACATTCCTCCTCAGGCATTCGGACTCTGGCCTCAAGAATCTGGGATTCCTCACTGCACCAGTAAAGCTTCAACAAAAGAAAGGCTTTAATTACTTCCCACTCCACAAAACTGGCAGATGGGTGAGTGGCTGCTGGCTCTCATGCTGAACTCAACACTAGTAGTGTTTGTTAGTCTAAAGGAAGCTTGTACAGGAACAACCAAGCCATTGTTTGTCTACAGCAACAGGTGGGAGAAGGATTTCAGCACTTCAGTCCCTGGGCTGAATACTGGAAACTCAGATATAGTGAAGGTTAATCCTGGATTTTGATGAAGACCCCCCCCAAGGAATGAAAGATCAACATACCATCTGCATACAACAGCGATGTATGAACAACTTTCGTTTTTGGAACAACTAATTTCTTCTACGGAAGAACTATGTTGGTTCTTTGGTTTGCACAGTGAATCACTTGTCGTGTTCATCATCACACAGTCAGCCAAGATCAAGGCAATACTGGACAAATTTAGAGAACTAAGCTACATCATCCTCCTTCTGCCCCAACTACTGGCTAGGGACAGTCAAACACTCCTTCTTTAAGGAAAACTGAAGAATACTTCTATAAGGGAAAAATATCCAAACACGGGGCTTAGGTCTCCTTCCTTCTCTTTTACCTGCAAGGGTTCTTTTCATGAAAACAGAGCCTTTGCCCTTAGCCATACACATCACCTCTCCCCATAAAATGAACACTTGATGTCTGCCTGATGAGGACTTGGCAATGGCACCCTTTGTTAAGATAAAACTGGCCACAGCATGGTTGTTGCTTAACCTCTGGTTCAGTGTTTTGCAGGCATCCTAACAGGAAAGCTTTGGTGAAGGACTGGAGAAGTAGTAACTTCAATGGGTAAACCTAGAGAATATCTGTTTTCTTTCTAGTCAACAGATGATAGAGCGTACAACTTAATCAGCAAGCTCCGGGATACTTAGGAAACAATAACAGTAAAAATCCTTCAGCACAGACAACTGAGGTTGACCAAAAAAACCCTATTTTTTCTGCTCTTAAAATGATCTAGGAAACAAAACCTGTCTACCTATCTATACCAATTTTCAAAGCAATCATACTCATGACTGCCAGCTATGAAGTATGACACACACAGACACCTCTGACAGTTCACAGGTGAAGTGTCCAGGAAAGGTCAAAATACCTAGAACAAACAACAAGACCAGCTGTCAAAGCCCTAAATGCATAATGAAATGCTAAAATTCTAACACTGAATTTTTATAACTACATGAAGATGACATAATAAGAAAATCAGGTATATTTTATGTATTTATTTTCTCAGCAGTCTCGAAAAAATTTTGGTGTATTCCCAAATAATCATTATAGGAAAACTGAATTCAGACAAGTTCACTCTGCAACAACAGACTCCATGAGCTGGAGCACCCATCATTTGGGTTTACTGCTAAGTCCTGTTTCCTACAATGAATGATCTCTACATGTTCTACAAAAATAACTTAAAATATGAGATTTTTTTGAAGTTGTGGAAGACTTCTATGTTGCATTACAGCACCAGTTGACTACAAAATAATCAAAGCTTGTTAACATAGATATAAACTGTAATTACCTGACTCTGCATTGATCTTCACTGTGGGGAGTTTCCTTGTTATAACCACAACAAAGGTGATGCCTAATCATAGTAATGGCAAGTAGGACTGGGAAAAATTAATATTCAGAACTAGAAAAAAGAATCTCTCAAAATACCTGGAACTTAGTGAACTTTCTTTCCAAGAAAATGCCAGCTATTGCATTAAGTTTACAGGTCTTCTCTTTGTTAATAACGGCAACATCTGATTATTTTGTAGCTTTGCACATCTTTTTACAGAAATCTACTAGCTTCCTACCCATGGACTCAGGATTGTTCAGGTTGAATTAGCTTTGATGTCATTAAGAGTGAGGCCCTGGGCACTGATATTCTCTGACAGAAAGAATTTCACCCATCTCACAATGAAAACTTTTCATACATTTTTCCTCAGCAGAGGTAGATAATGTAAAACAAAGAAGGGATCTCTCTTTTCAAACTCTCCAATTCTTTCACAGTATCAAGCCATTACACTACTTGCTACTTAGAAAAAAATCACAATATAGATACATTAGCATTACATTATGTGCCAATTTTTTCATCTTCACCCATTTTGTTTCCAGACAAAAGACAGCAGAACTGTCATAAAAGTGATAAAAATTAAATATACTTTCAGTTAAAGCACACATTCTGTATCTGTACTCTTGTCAAAGGCATTAATTCAGTTAATAAAGCTCAAAATTGCAAAATCCTCCTTACCATTATGTTATATAGAAAGGAACCTTACTTCTTCAGAAGCAGAGAAATACTGAATAAAGCAGCTCAACTAGAAAGAAAAGAGAAGTTGGAAGTATTTTGCTCACCTGGTTAACCTAGTCATGGATTAGGAGAATGTCAAGAGGGAGTCATATCAATAGGAACCCTGGTTTAACTGTTTTTACTTTATCCATTGCTGTGATTTTGATGTGTAAGGAAATGTAGACTTTATGGAATTAATCTTTTCATGTGATTCCAAACAGGTGTAATTCCATACATATTTACTGATGCTTCTTTTTCCCTGCAGTGATTCCTCTTTATAATAGCCCTAAAAAATGAAATCTACATTTTATTCATTATAGGACTGGTGCAAACATGCTTGAATTGAGGCTTGGAACAACAGGTGCCTAATGGGACACGAGGTATGATATGTTAAGTTTCCCTTTAAGTTTAGGCAATTACAAAACCACAGTGGTAGTTCTAGGAGAAAATATTTGAAGGTCTTAAAAGTTCTTGACAGAATTGCAACAATTACAGGGACAGTAAAAGATAGTGCTCCTACTCAGAGTATATCTTAACTCCCAGATTTCCTAAAAATACACTATTTTGGCAGTCAGTGCTTCAAGAGTAATTTTGACAGTTATGTGACCATTTGCAGTGGTGGAGTCTGCCAGTCCTCCTTGCCCCTGGAAACTTTAAAACACTTTCTCTCATTAAGCTTCGAAAGGCTTAAGATTTGCCTAAATGAGGCCACAACACTGTTACTGTCCCCTTAATTCAGTTTCTCAGTGCAAAATCCATTTGCCAGCTTCTGGTGTAAATAGTTCACGACTAGATTTCTCTGCATGAAAAGATATCCCTTACCTTTTCTTGAAATTACGGCTATGCCATTTACGTAGGTGCTGCTTGCTGCTGCCGTGTTGTTGATCATGTTAAGAGCCTACTTTTCCACAAAAAAAAGTTTCTGAGACTTGATAATGACAGTGTAGTATCCTTCAACCCAAACCAGATCAAGCTGCCTTTCTGAACCAGCTTAAACCATGTTCTTTTCATAGGGCTGCCCGCATCCCTAATGTTCACTATGGTTTCGGCCCTCGATGATGAAAAGAAACTGCGATAAACTCACTACTAATAAAAGCAGAAGAGAAAAAGGAGACGTTTCCAAGTCACACTTACTCTGACAGAGCCTGTTTCTTCCTGCTCACTGGACTCAAGCCAGACCAGAGTATGGGGTGTCGAGTGGGATGTGCTCTTTACACTCAAGGGGGCCTTTGCCTAAATACACAAAGATGTGTGTATGCTGACACGGGACAAGTGCTGGCAGCCACCAGACAAGCTCCTTCAGTCACGAGGATGGATCTCATCTTTGGCACCGAGGCAGCAAAGTACACCCACTACAAGTAATTTAAAATCTCATAACTGACTTTTCCATCGTCACTTAGGAATCCAAGCAGAACTGGAAAACATGGTAACTCAGGTATACTGCAACTAAAGTAGACATTGTATATACTTTTCCATATGGCATTGCACAGTTCCTACAAGACCTTGCACATTGAAGCATTTGGGGGGGAAAATGAACTGCTCCTTTCTGTGGAGAGAAATTTTGGGCAGGCTTTTCCTGTAAGACAAACATACTTCTGATGCATCAAGTAACCAGTGCCAGATAACCAGCAGTTCCTCAGTGAATAGACACTGTTATTGTTAGAATGCTTCTACCTATCAGCAACTAATGACCAATTAAAAGAAGATTTAAGTACTTTCTCACACAATTAAACCTATTGATCACCTATTTCCATTAAAACTGACAACATTATAAAGTTGAATGTACCATGAAGATTCAGTGGCAATACAAGAATTTTAGAGCTTTCCATGATCCTAATAAGCCATTTGGTTGTGTAAGATCTGATACCTAAACTGTCAATAGCTCACATCTGTAAAAGCCCCATTTCCTCTGTCTTGCAACATAATGCAGAATGATCTAATAAAACTGTGTTACCATTAAATTTACAGAAACAAAACAAAAACCTCAATCCCAGAAAAATTAATATTGTTAGGTCTTATCCCATCCTGAGACTTGCAAAAGTCACTTTTTAAAGTAAGATATACTGAAACCACAACTTTTTTAGCCTTGAACGCATGCAATCAAGACAGAGATTATACCTACTATTTTAAATACAGATGCCTTACACTGGAACAAGGAGAAGCAGACTGTGCTTATTATAAGGTTTCCATAGAAGTTTAAGGACAACATGCAGCTCAGGGCAGGATTCCTACAAGCACTGAAGCTCAAGGTTATCTAAACTCAGGAGATTGCTCACACAAAATATATTTCCTTAAGGAAGGCCAGAAGGTGCAACCAGGGAAAAAAAAAAAGAAAAAAAAAGCATACCAAAAAATCAGTTGTCCCTGACTGAGATATTTAAGATACTATGAAAATTATCTCAATAATGCTATGCTTTTCTAATAATGTGCTAAAATATAGCTAAATAGGATGCATACATTTATATAAGTATGCACTTAAACACATATATCCAAAACGTAAAGATAAAAGTGTGAATATTCATGTGAATATCAGAAAAGAAGTATCAATGTAAAATAGAAGCAACAAAGAGAATGATCCCATCAGTCCTTTGCTGCAAATCGTATAATAGCTTTACCATCAACACAAAATTAAATTACTTCAGATTTAGAAGCAGCCAGACAAGTCCACCCTGCCCTAATGATCACCACATAAGGACACTATTCATTAAAGGAGTCCTTGTCTACATAACCCATTTCATTCCTTACAATCCAGCAGCAGAAGCCAAGATGGCTCCTTGCATCCTTGTAAAGACCACCCACAAGTGTGCATCACAACACCACAGCAAAGCTGTATGTTGAAATATCCTTGTGTGTCTTTGACTTAGAAGAAAATAATGAACAACATCCTCTTTGTAAAAAAGAGTTATATTGAAATCATCGGAACAGAAAGGCCTTAAATCTGTACGTACAACATCCTTAAACTGGGAATAGTCATTTTATCTTTCCCAATGTTTCCTTACATTAATTGTTTCTAAAAGGGACTATACACCAGTTAAATTAATGTGTCTTTTTTTGTAAGCCAAAAAATTATTGAAAGCCTTCAGTGTGAGACGATAATATTCTAATACATGGTATTGGCATTACAGGAGTCATTCAAAGTATAAAAGGCACTGTGGAAAAAAATATCAAGATACCTGTTGGGGAATAGCATTAAAGGCTGGCAAACTCAGCTGGAGATAAAGGGTACCTTACAGGTGAAAGGCTCAGACATCTTTTCTTCCCAATGTTAATTAATCTTCTACGTGCATTGCACAGATTGGGTTTTAATGACACTACTTCACAAGGAAAAAATCCACCACAGTTAAGATATACTCTGAGATTATTTGAAGTCACAAAACTGTATCTAAATCATATTGTTCCAACAGTTACCTGTACTTTTTATTTAGTCTTCAGACATTTCTTGAGGACAAGACAAAATTGCAAAATTTGCAAAATTTGCACTGAGCTTTCTTCAGTGCTGCCACCAATGACAGGACACATTGATGCAGGTTCAGAGATGCTATGTTCCACTGAAAATGCAACACAGGATAGTGTTGTTTTAACAAGAAAAGAAAAAACAAACCAAAACAATCCAACCAACAGTTTAATTGAAAAATACACCAAACTTTGCCATGTGGCTTAAAACAATCCTTGCTTTAATATTTTTTAAATATAATAAAGCATAAATGAGAAGGAAAATACATTATCAGATTTTAAAGAAATAATACAACATGTCAGCCCACATTGTTTATAATTCTGATCTGGAGAAGTTGAATAATACATCTTTAAAATTCTAACTTTAAGTATTGAAATACGCTTGTAATTAGGAAGGCATACAACAGAGATGAAATATAACCTCAAAGACCAAATGAGAATTTATAGTCTGAAGTCATTTCATCTGCTAATCACTCCAGCTATTTGTACACTTGTTAAAATGATAAACTAATGGAGACCATTAAAAAGTTCCATCTGAAGAATATCCACAGAAAGAGCCAGGCAGATCTAGGAAAGCAGATTAATAGTCCTGAATGACCAAAAAATAACAGAGTTTTGTGCAACATTGCACATACGTCCCACTGCCATTTTCAAAACTATTTCCCACCTATTCTGGAAAGCATTACTAATGTTGAATTTTCTGGGACACACCCATAGCTATTGAACCAGCTTCTGTTGGGAATGCGAATTGTTCAACAGGTTCAAAAGATCTCACTCTGTTACACTTCTAAAAGCATTAATTCTTACAGCCATATGGCACTTCAGTTTTTTCAAGCACATTTTTACAAAGCAAAACCACATCTTTAGAACTGGGATTTATAATATAAGCTACAATATAAGAAGTAATGAAGATTCACACTCTGCAAACTCAGCCTGAGCAATTCTACAGCACCAGCAATTCACTTCGGATTGCAGATGTAGCTCACATAAGGGGCCCAAACAACTTGATCTCACCACAGACTTTGGCTTCAGACTAATTGATTGTGACTGACAATGACCATCTCTTGGCCTTTTCCCCTATGCTGCTATTAACTCATCTATTCCTGCAAGTTTTCCTTTGCCAAGGAGAGGAAAAATCCATTAGCTGTGTAAAGGAGAGGATCTATTTCTTTTTTATCTTGAAAGTTGCTGCTATCTTATTCTGGCTGGTTTTGCACTTGGTCTGTTTGACTGTGAAACAAAAGAAGCTCAGGTTTCCAGTTTTCTGAGATTTGGATATACTATCTATCTGTTTATTTCTACCCTTCTCTTCATTTATTGCTGTTTATCTTTAGACAAAAAAAATCAGTCTTCATTCTTGCTTATTGCATATTAAATGTTCAAAGCCAGCTTGGATAGCTGAGCAACCTGATCTAGTAGAAGATGTCCTTGCCCATGGCAGGGGTGAGTCTGTGTGTAACTAGATCTTTAAAGGCCCTTTCCAACCCAAACCATTCTGTGTTTTTATTATGATGATTTTCCACCAATGTAGCTTTCCTTTGACAGTTTAGTTGATAAAACTAATACAAAACAAGCTAAGTTATTCAAAATTATGTTTGTTATAAATTAACAGTACACAAACCTCACCATCATCAAAATCAAGATGCCAGTTTGGCTTAATATAAAGGGTGTATGGTTATTTCCTTCCTCCTCTATCAGCTAGGAGAAAATATTAAATTAAAACAGGATAAACAATGCATGCAAACTAGTCTGTTGCCATCAAACAGCTGGGCTGCTCCAACAGTGACAAAGAGGTCACTGTGTGAAAATACACAGCGATTACAGCAATAAAGGAAACAGCTGATAGAGGTCAGGTGGTGGAAACAAGAGGGCATCCACAACAGAAAGACAAGGCTGGAATGAAGACAGAGCATGGGAGAAGCAGAGGAAGAGCCTGCCAAAAGGCACGGTGCTGGGACGCTGCTACAGAGTGAGGGGGAAGGGAAGAGCCTTAGTACCAAAGTTGTCCGTTATCACATTGCATTTTCAGTTTCTTATAACTCAGATGGACTCTATTTAGGCTGAACAGTCATTCAGGAGTGATTTCAGAACAGAGACATTTCAGAGAGGAATATGCGGCTATTTCTGACACAGAACAAGAGCACATTTTTGGCCAGCTTACTAAATTTTATTGACTTTTGTACACAAGGCTGAAACATCATCTCTGTGATTTAGAACAGAGGCTTGAAAATGTGCCTGGGAAGTGAAACAGTTGGAATGCAGCTCTATAATTTTCCTACAACCTGCATAACTTTGGGCAAGTTCTATGCATTTCAAAAGGCAAATCCTATCTATATCTGGAAGTCACCACACTTCACAGCCACGGTTCTAGAAGATTCTTCCTTGCATTTAACATACACTACTAGCCCAGGGAGGAACACAGGTTCCCACTGAAATTGTGAGTTTGGATTGTAGAATACCAGGTCGAGCCTAAAACTAGTAAGGCTATCACCTCGCGTTTCAGTGCTTCCTCCTGCTAAGACTGAGCAGCAAAGGAAGAAGCAGAGGCATAAACAACCCACACACAACAAAAACTGGACACTGAGGGCCCCATAACTGGAGAAAGCAGGATGGGACAGAGATTAGATATGTCCAGGAGGGAGGCGCAGAAAAGATGGAGAGGAAAACTTGCAGCAAGAAATAAGGAGGCGGGGGGAACTCACTGAGCAAGATGACTAAAAATGGAGGAAAGAAATGGAAGTGGTAACAGAAACACACGAAACCTATCTTAGAGAATGGAAGCAAGGGAAGTATGCACTGATTGTCTAGGAAGAAGGAGCTAGAAGTACAGGATGAGGGTAAAGGGAGAACTACCTCAAGAGTGAGAGAGTGATATTAGAAACAGAACTACCCAACAGACTGCATGGTAGAAGAAAAGGGATAAGCAAAATCAACATTGAGGCCCTGGAAAATAAGGACCAATACACAGATGAAAGCCTGTAAGCCTGTGGAGCAGGGCACAAATATGTGGGAGAAGTTCTGTAGAAGAGAACAAAGACTAATTGCTAATTGATGTGGAAGTCCAAAGGGGAGACTCAGACTAGCCAGACAATGAGCATGAACCAGGCAAGACAACTGAGGAATGGAAACTAGGACTCATCAGAAGAATGAAACTGGAACCAACTCAAAAGAGGCAGGACTTGAAAAATGACACATTAGTAGCAGTGAGGAAAAAGATGTTAACAGGCAGAAGGTACAGCTTTTGAATGCATGACCACCTTTTAGGAATGGGTTCTTCCCAGGAAGTAGCCAGATATCACTCGCTGATGGAAAACAGAGAATAACACTTTTGTTTTTTCCTTTGTTTGTGAGTGTGCAACTTTTCACTTTTGTTTACTTAACTGCCTTATCTCAACCTATGAGTTCTTTTTCTATTTTATTCTCTCTGCCCTGTCCAGCTGAAGAGGGAAAGTGATAGGGCAGCTTGGTAAATATCTGGTGTTCAGCCAAGGTCAATCCACCATACTGGTGCATACAACATGACCTGAAATAATTCTAGAATTATGGAGCTATACATCTATTTTGGTTTTCAACTGATTTCAATTTATTGTATGTCCTTGAGATACGTAGATTTTCTCCAGAACATGAAATATTGGCAATAGATTATGACTACTTAAATCTGATTCCTTTTTCTTGATAAGCCGCAGACAGAGATGCAGCTCATTGTTAATAATTTAAAATAATTTCCCTCCTCCTGCATTCTGAACAGCCTTGTTTTCTTTCTTAACCCTTTCAGTAACACTACTTTTAGCCTGATCTCAAAATGAAAAAGAGGCTAACAAAATGCACGGTTTATTTGCATGTCCCTCCTCTAAATTCCCAGCACACACTCAATTTCTGAACCCACTGACTGGTCAGTATTAACCAGACATTAAAATCCCTTTAAGTTTTATGAAAATGAAAAGCTGCACAGTGGACAAAATGAGTGCTTCCATTCAGCTCTTGGACAGACAAGGGCAATTTGGTTGTCACCCAACAGCTGGACAGGCCAACCTGTGAGTGAATACACAGCAGACCCAGTCCTGCCTTCTGGCAGGATAAGTGGGGAATGTGAAGCCGCTGTGGACAGAAGATTGAAAAAAAGGAGGGTGACATGGTGAGAGGCAAATGGAGGAAATGACTGGGTGAGGCACAGGGCAGGAAGAGGTGTTACAGTCAGTGGTTCCCAGCAAACACAAAAGTGTGCTGGAATTACTGATGTGCACGAGTAACAGGGACCCAAGAGACAGCCCTGCAGACCAGCCAGTTCCACTAACGTAAGACTGCTCGCAGCCCACTCCATCTCTTACCAGTGTGTCCCAGGTGCCACATCTGAGGCAGCAGGGCTGCACTGCCCTTCCTTTCACAGGGCAGATAAGAGGTGAATGGCAATGTCCAGTGGCAACACCAGCTCAGCTACACTTCTGGAAAGCAGAGAAGTAAAGCCAGCACCACCAGACTGCTCCTGCAAACTCCACTTAGTCTAAATGACATCATGCCCACAAAGCAGTCAGTGGGGGATAGACATAGGCAGAGCATCTGTCATCTTGCCTTCCTTCCACACATTTTCCTTAAAGATCAGCCACAGCTGTACCCAAGTATCACACTGATTATTAACACTGATCAGACACTTCCCACTACAGTTTTAATGACGTTCTTTACTGTAGAAGTGTCACAACACCCCACAACACACTGTTTCACGGAGTTGCACGTGCCAGCTCTTAACAAGTTATTCAAACTAGGAGCGGTACAGCAGCATTATTGCAGCACTGCCCAAACTAGGTTAATCAGCACAGGCTCCTTCGTGTTGCACTAAACTGCACCATGTAAACACATCCTAAATGGGGAACAGAGCACAACGTCTACGGGGTGACGTTACACCTTGTATAAATAACAAACACGACTGCTATCCACCAATGGGCCTGATCATTTGTATTCTAATGTAAATTTTCATCTTCCCACAAACCAGGTTCCATGGTTTCACTAGAATATCCTGCTTGCATTCAAATCTTTGCTACAACAAGCTTAATAGCCAGCCATACAGCTGTCCCACTAGTCTTGTATAGCAAGATCTATTCCACAGATCTCCGACTGCCACCAATAGCCAACACTGATACCGAATGAACTCTCATGAACAAAGCTATGTTTTCTTAATAATAACAGTTGTATAAACATAAGGTCTTCTCAGTTAAAGGGAAACCAACATCAAAAAGCAGTAAAACACGGAACCCTAAACCCTTCTTTCTTTGAAGAAACACGTTTGAAGCGAGGTGTTTCTAGTTATGGGTGAATGAAATGAGAATTCAGCTGCAACAAACGGACATCCAGTCTGTATGAAAGACTAATTAGATCCATCTGAGAAGCTGTGTCTAAAACTGCTTCACATATTTCAAAGGAAAGCCCTTCTAGTCTATCTTTTGAGAAGACTACATCAAAACATTTAGTCACAGCTGACGCACATCTATCCACGACAGGAGCGCTATTTTTCATAAGCCATAAAAGCTACATTTAAGTAATTGTAATAGTCTGGTTTACTTAAAAATTAAAGGAGGGGGAAAAAAGCAGCAAAGAAATTTAGAGCTGAGAAAGGAACTCAAAACAGCAACCACCTTATAGCTCCTCCTTATGCCAAAGCATCAAGACATCCCAAAATATAGTCTTATACTGAATATTAAATGTGCTAAAATTTGCTCAGAGAATAGAATTAAAGATGAAGCAGCATCCAGGAGCTACAGCGTTAACTATGGCTTTTGTGGTAATAAGCCAGGCTCTCAACACTATATTAGCAGTCTTTTAAATGTAACTATTGCTTCTGCTGAACCAGCAGGAGGAGCTCACAACATTTTTTAATCTATTTATTCTACAAAATTTGGGAAGAGGGATTGGGATGTTGGAGGCATTTCTGGGAAGGAGTTGGTTGGGTATTTTCTTTCCAGTTATGTTGGATGAGAAATCACTGGAAAGAAAAGCATCCAAGTAATCTTCATGCAAGCACTGCTTTTAGAAATTGGAAAATCATTATAGGAATATTGCAGTGAAGGATGTCAAGTGTGCATGGCACACAAATGCATTGAAGCAACACCCACGCCTCAAGGTGTTTTCAGTCTTACACCAAAAGATCACAGGAAGACTAAAGGGTGACAGGATACATTAAATGCTGTATGGCAGAAACATGGCTTTCTGAAGAAGGAAAATGGTATGTTATTGCTCTGTATTGTTACAGAGCTTCAATTTGTATTTCAGTTTATTGTTCACTGGAATTCCTGGAACCACTGGATCATTACCCATGGTAGAACACAGTCTCCATTTTCATACCACAGGAATTCATGCTATGAAGCCACCTGTGTGGGTAAAACTCTTCATTAGGTAATTTAGAATTAATCATTGTAAAAACCCAATTCCTCCTCTGCCTACTAAAGAATATATTTTACAGCACTGAAGTCTAACACAAGGAAAATATACATCCAAATTGACCGTGCCGTCTCAAAATATTTTGCATTTTAGTATTTCAGACCTTTCATTGCACTTTCTTTTTAGAAATGTCTTGTAGGCTACATACCAGTGCCAGACCATGTTACTGTGAGTTTTGTAGCAGAATACAAATCTCCAAAAACTACCATAACCAAGCTATTATACTGTCCTCACACAGAGGGAAGAGCATATTTAAAGCCACACAGTGAATACATTACTCAAGTTTTTTTTAATTCCCAACCTTGTAGGTATTTTCTCTATGTGTTTACAGAGTACTATGTGAACAAACTAATCTGAGATATACAAACTCACACCAACAATCTCCCTTTATGAAGCAAATATGTACCATCACATACTTACTGCTAAACTGGTATGGTTTTTAAAGAAACTGCATGATCCAGACACACTGCTTCTCCTCTGGCTTAGTACAAAATCATACCTAAGTACATACAAATATTATATGAGTATACTCAATATTTACCACTATTTCATGTAATGCATCCCAGCACTTAAACTTGCTGAGACATTCAATGAGATAGAGTGGAAATGCATACCAGAAACACTGAGTTCACAACAAGATACTGAGGCCAAGGCCACTTTCATTAAAAAACCACAATGTCAGCAGTCACAGAGCCAAAACTCAGGGATCAATGCTCTCCTCAGATTGAAAGATTCAAGTGCAGAGTGCTTGCCTCCCAGGAGCACTTGTCCCCATCCCATCAGCATAGGATGGGGCAACCCCTACCCTTACAGTAAATCTGTCACTACAGAAAAAGGGCTGCAGCATCTATAAAGCCACAGAGTCCACCAACAAGCGGGAGTACGACTGCTAGAGCCAGTGCTCTGCAAGGGTGGAAATTGGGGGCTTTGCTCTCTCCACAGCACTAGATTATGCATACTGCATTAAAGTGACATTATACACAACATAGGTCTTACAAACAGAAAATGCTCCAGATTTGAACCTGAACTAAGAGATCGAAAGTAGGTATACAAGCTTCAAAACCATAGTTTCTCCATACACACAACCCACAGAACTCTGTAACAGTTGTGTTCACACAACTGTACATGTACTGCAATGAAGAGCTCGTGTGCTATGCTGCAAGTAAAATGCAAACCATGAGGAAATAGGCAGGGAAAGGTTTCTGCTTACAGCTGCAAGGATTATCTAACAGATTTAGCCCCACCCACTAATGCCTTTACACATACACCTCCCTTTAATTCAAGCTAATATTGGACATGGGAACAACACATTTTATTTCAAATATATAACATGTAACAATATATACTTGGAACTATTCTAAGCAGAAAGTCTTCATCTACTGCTTCTAGGGATATATTTTAATTTGTATTACAACTGGCTGCCCCTTTTATTGTTTTAATTCCTACTCGTATTTGTTTTTCATCCCTATTAATACAGCACTCATATTTCTTTCATATGACCAATTAATTATTATGTGCCTGAAGCACATCAGAAATGTAAAATGCTAGTAATAATAATTCTGCTATTTTATTGATTCTCTTAACAAGGTTATTAACTTTATAGTGATAGATGAGCAATGTTATTCTTCTACACAGACTACTGGAACGACAGAACTTAATATGCACTGAATTACTACCCCACTCCATTCACATTTGTGCTTAAGGAATTATATGTGAACTAAGCTTGCTTACAGCAACTTTCTGTATCATTGCTCAGATTTTCCATTATACTATTCCTTATTCCCCTTGATGCTTTGCATACTTCCGTGTGATTTTTGGGTGGTATTTTTTCCTCCCCTCAAAAGAGAATTTACAACACAATGAAAATATTTCCTGAAGTAGTTTTCAAATCAACTTACCCATCAGTCATGAAATTTACAGCAAATGAATACACCAAAGTTCTCCAAATTAAATGTTTATTACATATGAATTTGTAAGTCAAAGCTTAACCATAATTAGATAAACATGAATACACTAACTAAAGCATTCATATAAATATGTTCCTACTCTATATTGATCATATAGGATGTATTCAAATAATGATGACAGTAATGCTTTAGATTTTATTTTTATGCTGGCATTTTGTACTATACAACAGGTTTTCTCTTGGAAATGTTAAAGGTACACAGGGCGATTTTCCACCCACACAGGTATCTAATGAACTCTTCACTTCTCAAGAAAAAGATTAGGGGAAAAACACTGTGTTTTTCCCTAAAAATTATTTAAAATATTCATTTCCGACTGGACTGAAAAAGTGTCAAATTTTTTTCCAGAGATTTCATATTTGTACTACATTTATCTGTTCTTAACTTGAGATTTAGGAAGTGATTCAATGTTTTGTGAAAATGGTAGCCCATTCTAGTAACAACCTGAATTAAGGAATTTAGCTTTCTCTATTCCTCTTATTCAGCATTTGACCTATACAGGTCCCTCTGGAACTATATCAAATTTCCATTTGCCTAAAGTAACTTCTGAACTATGACACCTTATCCTTAAAAAAAAAAATAAACAACTTCAATGATAAGAAGCTACTTTATAACTGAAAACATCTGGAAATTCTTTGACAGCTGATGAGAAGATGAGGCTAAGCGGTCTGGGAAGGTATGCATTTACTACAGAGATGAAGAACCCTAACAGAAAGGACTGTTTTCAAACATCAAAAAGGAGAATAACAACTACTTGAAGAGGAAACATGCAAATCATCAATAAAGAATTCTCAAGACAGAGTATTCCTACACTGTAGCAAATAATCAGAAAACGGATAATGGCAAAAAGGTTTTCAAGAATTAAGTTTATTGCATAGAACACAATTACAAACTCCTCATTGAACTAAGATGAGATTGGAAGGAGGGTTAGAACTAAATGACCTTTAAGATCCCTTCCAACTCAAACCATTCTATGAATAAAAAATGCCACCATTACGTGGAACTAGACCATCCTTGGCAGTTGACATCTGGTTTTGAAGGGTCATATTCATATGCTGCAGGGAAACCACACAGCTAACCAGGTTTCCTCAATATATGTAGGTTCCCATTTGATTTTGTCTCTCCCACCCTTCAGTACCCTGCAAAACAGTCGAGTTTTGTAAAGGATGAACAGACTCCAACCTTCAACAGCAAAACCCAATCAATGAACTCATAAAATACACACATTTGATAGCCAGAGTAGCAATTGAAAATAGCAAGATGGAAAAGACTCCTGTTTGTAATTGAAGTAAACAGAAGATTCCAGAGTCTGGTGGTGGCATGCTTCTGGGCTGCTTGTTGCTGTTTTGCACTAGTCCCATGTAAAAGAAGGTATTCTTCCTTCAAATTGTATTTGAGCAGTAATCTTGACTGTAAGATCTTTAATTCAATTGATAAGAGAAAAAATTTTAAGCATAAGAAGAACACTAATCAAAGCTAAGAATCTGACCATCTGTCCTCTAAAAAACTAAGTGGTATATATGACAAGCAGTTAGTTTAAAGATTCTTCTAGCAATTAATATATAGAACAGAGAAGAAAAGCATAAATGACATTTACATCAATGTAGTTGGCAAGTTCTTTGTACACAAGCAAGCAGGTCCCACCAAAGCTGCAAAATTTTAATTCTCAAGTCAGGTCATTGGAATCTTTTAATTGCAAAAGCGTTTGCTATGTGGATAGGGTATCACCAGGAACAACTGTCTGGTACTGAAAATCTAGTACAATAATTTTATATAAATTTAAGTACTAGCATACATGTTGATGGTTTCAGAATAAAAAAAACCAAATTGCTTCTGTTTTTAAAAGAAAATATATCAAATTAGGATTCACAGAAGTTTTTAACCTCTACTGGAAGTACAAAAATTAATATTTTTGTTTGCAGTGCTTCAGGCAAAGAGCATAGCTCACACTTGACCACTTATCCTTTAAACCCTTCCGTTTTGGGAAGCAAGGCTGCTGAAGTGGCCTAAAGCCAGCCCCCATCAAGGACCTCCGTTACAAGCAAAACAGTTAAAAACAGATGGTTTCAAAACACAAAATTCTGAAAAATAAAGAGCAGCGAAGAGCAGTTAACACTGCACAATTCATTAGGAATCTCCTGATAAACGAAGAGAACCACAGACGACCCAGAGCCCAAAATGCTGCCGAGCGATCCGCTCGGAACAGCGGGAGCCATGGAGAAGCCTGCTGCTCACACTCGCTGCACAGCGCGCAGAGCGCTGCACACTGCGAGCTGCGGAGCTCGGGGCCGGGAGAGTAGCAGAGTTACAGGGGAAAAAAGAAAGGAGTCACTGCTGGAAGAGTCCCTGTGGTAAACAAAGTAAATCGGGATGCGAACGCTGCTGCTGCAAAGCACAGTTTGCAGCACGAGTTCACTTCTGAAAGGGAATGTGAAGGTGGCCCTCCCACTGGGCTAGCTAACTGCACCACAGATTCAGCTATCTTTGTCACAAGCCACAAGGGGACAACAACCCACAAAGGCAGGAGCCTGTGTCACACCAACTTAATAGCAAAAAGTAAATGCAGAAGTTCAAAAAGTGGGGTTTGTGTTTCTGACAGCAAAGTTAATAAAGCAAGCTTTGAATTTCCCCTTTTTTTTCCTGACGGTATGTTACACCTCCTGATCAGAAACAAGATTTCTCATTCCTAGTCTTGACTTCTCTTCTTTGAAGTTTTAAGACAGTTGGTTTTGCATTGTAAAGTTTTGAATAACAATTCAGATTTTTGATGATGCTGTATTTACTATATACTCGTCTCCAGCACAATCACAGGAGAACACCAGGCAAAAGAAAATTACTGATGAAGAATAACGTGTCCTCTGCTATTTCTCCAGTAACAGTAAAAATAAGTTTAACTCTAAACAACGCTGCTATTAAAAAAGAGTTACCTGCTTTTTACATACCCAAGCTCAGGCACAATTTTTAATACACTATATCTTTATAAGTATATGGTTTAAGTGAAATAGACTTCTGCTGAAATCCACCTAATGTGATTTATTTCACCAGGTATTTTCCAGAAATAAAAATAAGAATAGAAATAAATAGAAATAATAGAAATAAATAAGGAATTATATCTCCCCAAGTATACAGGCATGGTTAGGGTGGAAATAAAATTCAAAAGCAATTGTCACAAATCCGTCTGGCCCAGGCTTTTAGGTGCACAGCTGGTCCTAACCTGGCACCCTTAATTTCTCCCTAGTGCTTAGACACCTCTTCTCTGACACTGAGGGATGCTCCTGCCTGCTTGCCTAGCAGCAGAATGTAACAGCAGCAACTTAAATCAGGGACACAAGGATATGAGAAGGAACTTTCACATTTGTTGTTGTTTGAATAACAAACCAAATTATCAGAAATCAGACTCCACATATACCTTGTCAAACTGGTTTATATGAGCCGTAATTCCCATACTGTTGCAAGAGGTCACAACTGTTAGCAGTTCCATTTAAAGTAAGAGACAGGTTTGGACTCAAGCAAATCTCTCTAAAATGTGTGCACATATGCAGATGTATGTTTGTAACTGGCTGTGCTAAACAGCTCCCTGGTTTGGAGAAGTCTAACTGGGAATTAGATTTCTGAGCTCACAGCAGCCAGGGTCTACGCAACACTCACAGCAACCAGCAGGCTCATCCCCACAGCAGCAGGCAGCTCTCGTGCTGCAACACAGCAGCAGTGCTGCAACAAAAAAGGTGGAAATGCTAAGGGCAATGACTGCTCCTGGGGAAGGGCTATCTCTGACACACAAGTCAGTGCCAGCCCAACTCTGAACTGGGCTGAAATCTGACAGACAGAGGTCTTCTGTTGCTTGAATGGGCTGTATCCACGTTCACAAGATGCTTGTTAGGAGTATTATATAGATTTTAAAAACTGCATGCAGACTTGGCCTTTGCTTCTGAAACAACAATTCAGCACGTAGGGTGTGTCATTGCCATACTAAGAAAATCTGCCTTATTAAGGCCTTTTAGAAATCTTTTGCCAAAGAGTCAACAAATACTGTACAAGTCAATTGCCTATTTTAAAAAAAATTAAAATCTCATTTTTGTTGTGGAATCACTATTAACAGACATAAAAAGGAGTTCTCCCTATAAATTTATCTTCTTAATACTTCAACCAGCTTGTTTCTTGGCTTTATTCCACTGAACGGTTGAATTACCAAACACGGCATTACTGTTCTTCTACTGTCATGGTCTGTCCTTCTGCCTTTCATGCTGACAACATTAAGTGTTTAAGTAACTACCTTAAAATATTTGTAAAAAACAATAGTTTATACACATTCATCTGAAGTGAATAAGCACATCTTGAAACACTGGCATTTTACAATCACCACATACAGTTCTACCACAGAGTCCTGAATAATTCCATTGCAGTATGATTGCTTCTTCAATTCGCTTGGATCTTTGATTTGTTTTTTAAACACTAGCTTAAGGTAATGCAATTTTTGTCAACATTGCTTTTATTTTCTTCCTCTCATGTATCTACAACTGAGTGTAAGATGCCACTTAGAAACAAGTCACTAAATAGAATAACTTATCAACTAATTTAACAAACAATTATATACAAAAAAGTTCCACAGGCATGGGCCCTGAAAAAAATCTCAGTACACTAGCACTATTTAACTGTCAGAGTCTAGTTTGGTAATTCACAGCAAGACCTACTAAAGACAAACTTTCTGTCACACATCTATCCTTAGCCAATGAAAAGATGGAGAATTTTAGCAGGTGTCAAGGATAATTATATATATATATACATATGTATTGACTCAGTGCACTGAATTTCTTAGAAAATGAGCAGGACTTACAGAAAATGATGAGCCATCCTTTGAAACTGCAACTGGGTAAATTCCATCTCCTAGATGCACAGAGAGCTCCCAGCTACTTCTCTTTGATTTAGCAATAGGAATTCTAAAAAAGAAACAGACAGAAGAAAATTTTTTAACAGAGATTTCATGCTTCTCCCAAGTTAACCAGAAGCACTTGCCTCATAGGATGGTCATGAAGGATATAAAATACCATTAATCTATAGACACAGTTGGAGAGCATACTTGAAAAAAATATATACTAAATACATTTTTCTGTCAAACAGCATATAAGGAGAAAATACACTCTTACTTTCTTTCTAGATTTGCCTTGACACACTGGGTATGCTGATAAAGTTATAGGAGGCCCTTGAATGCAGCCAGCACTTGCTGCAGAATTAGCTCAAATAGAATGAAAAGCAGATGAGAAAGTGGGCTGGCAGGAGAATAGCAACAGTGATAACTGGAGCAGTCTTTTCAAGGGCAAAATATAATCATCATTTCTTTAATCTCATTCTCAGTAAACCTTAATTAAAAGCCAATTACAGACAAAAGATTCAGCCAAACAAGTAATACAAGTAATTTTATAACCAGTATACATTTTTAAATATCTCATCCACAGAGTCCTTCAAGCACACTGGAAAAATAATGATGTATCATCACAGCCCACATGCAGGATTATACTGATTCCTGCAGCATTCTGTGGCTGCACCATTTATCAAGTAATACAGGAAACCTGAATCTTTTCAACTTAAAAAAGCACACACCTGGCAGCAAAGGAATGAGAACTGAGCCTCCATTCTTTGCAATTATGAGTGAAACATGCAATTTTCAGCTATTTTATTTAAATGCATATTCATTTTCAGTTTCGTCATTCTAACTTCTCGAGTCTCTTCCACTTTGCCATAACAACTGGTGTCCAAAAGTATACTACAACTTTTCTAATGAGTGGTCACCATTACCATGAGCATGCACCCCATGGCCTAAAGAGAAGACAGGAAGGTGTGATCTAAACTCCATTAAAACAAAAACACATTTTAGTATAGCTTTTCTTCCACACTGACTCTTACACATTTACATTTTTTTGTAAGAAATCTGTAGGGATAATAATTTTATCACCTTTACCTCTCCTCTAAGGATTGTTTCTGCTATAACATTAATCTAGTGTACATTATAGCACTTACTACACCTTTTATTGCAGCCTTCAGAGTCTTAAAACCTGTAACACGTTATGCCACATGCATCCTCCAGAGGATTCAGGTGACCAGTGCAGCACATCTCCCCAAAGAGTGCTCATGTTTCCTGTGGAATCAACAGGGAGAAGCACCTGTGAAGCCTCCAGAGGCCACAGGAGGAGAAATTATCTGCCCAAGCCAAGGATAACACACTGAATTGCTAAGGATTTCAACCATTATTTTAAGAACATTAGGTTTTTAGATACCTGGAACTTAAGAAAGTACAACTTCAAGTACTTAATGAGGCAAGGAGCTTCCAAAAATTGTGCCTTGCCATGTGCCTGAAAGGGGGAAATGGAAATGCTAAATACATCAGACACAAATAGATGCATACTTACCCTTAGTTACTTCTGGATGCAAGCCTAATAAGGCCTACATCAAATTTCACCAAACACCTTAGCTCACCTCTATCACTACCCTAAAAGTTCACAAGACAAATACTGAAAATAACCTGCTCCCATGCTAACAATGCCAAGTGTCACCTTTCACATTTAACAGTGACAACTGTCAAAACAATAAATCTGAGGAATTATCTATGGTTTATTGGGTGCAATGTAATTTCTCAGCAACTCATATTGGAATTCCTGTATGTCACCAAACATTTAGACTGGCTGATAGGAAACATGACAGACACAGGAGTTCCTGAAGAAGAGGAAGAGGAATTTCCTGCACAGGTAGCAGGCAGCAAGCTGAGAGATGTTTTCATTGCATTTCCTGGTATCAGAGCACCAGTAAGGAGGAATACAGGCAGCACGTGGTTAAGTTCTCCATGACCTCCACTGCAAAAGCCAACAGGATTTAGTGGTTTATAGTAACTTCATATTTCTTATATTAGAACTAGGACCTCATCGCAAACTCGGCTCAGTAGATCTGCTTCACTGGTGTCATGAGATTCCTTACAGCCTTGCTGGCACAGCCCTGCTTCATATTACATTTGACTGGAAGTGACCTCATGAATCTGGCTGCTGGCCATCAAAGGAAAGACAGTCTTGTTCTCCAGCAGGGATTATTTTTGTTCAGTCCTGTCTTGCTGAGCTTTGTCCACTGTATCGCCAAACAGGATGCATGCCTCTTGAAAGGCATGACTATCATCACTGCTTTGCCTGGGTTTCAAACAGCCACATAATTCCTCTCTCTGCAACACCAGTGCCCAGGAGGGCAGGGTCCAGAGCTGCATCTAATACCAAGTATACAGCAAGTTGTACTTCCCTCCTGAAATTGCTAGATCCATTTCCACAGGGACATCTTTCAGCTTTGCTAATGACCTTTGCCTGTGGTTTTTTAACTATAACTGACAGTGGCTAGGACAGATACTTATATTAGCTCATGACAATCCTACTTCTTCATTAGACCAAATGCCTTTCAAAGAAATTATCTTGTAGTAGACTCCATTTTGACAGGATTTGCGGGTAGGGAACGTTTATATAAATAAGGATTACAAAGTCTAAAAGTAAGGATCAAAGCCTAAGTTTGTTGAATATGAAAAGGATGTTGGTTACGTCCATGAACTACTTTAGTAATGCAGAAGTTTCTACCAGGCTAAGAAAGGAGATCTGTGGTGGGGTTTTCTGTTGTTTTGTAGTGCTTGGTTTTGTTGGGGTTTTTTTTGTTTTGTTTTGTTTTTGTTTTTTAATATCTGAGAAGTCCCAGTGCATGGGAAAGTATCTTTGTTCTTGGCCAAGGTTGCTTCCTTAGCTGAGAAGACTTTTAAGTCCTCCCAAACAAAGCATCTGAACCCTGAATATATTTCACACTAGTACACAGAAAACTCCCCAAACTTCTGGCTACTCTCAAAATGTAGAACTTTTAAAATTCTGCATAATGGGCTGAAATCCAACATATTGTATTCACAGAAAAAAATCCCACTGAAAATAAAAATAGTGTAATTTTTGCCATCATAAAAGAGAAAGAAAATATAAGGCACTTCCCCTCCGACCCTAGATTGAGAGTTCACAGAGTATGTCTTTCCTAGGGTTCCACCTGCCCTCCCTTTTTTCTCCCAGTTTTGGTAAATGACATATCATCCAATAAAATGACTTCATTTGCGTAAAAAGATCACTGGCTGCATGAAGAAACACAAGTTTTGCACCAAGGTGAGTGCAGGTGGATGAGGAGCAGGGCCATGGAGAACTGTGCACTGCTGATCCTTGCCAGGAGCATTACACACAAAGGGACAGAGAGAGCAAAGGCAGCACTGCAGCCACAACAACAGGAGATGGGTGTTATAAACTCCTTCCACACAAAAAAGGGCAATTCTGAACTTCTCCACTCCAAATTGCCTTCTAAGCGGAAGCATCACAGGCACAGGAACACAGCTGAAGAGTGATGGCCTGGCTTAAGTCAGAAAGGCTTTACTCCAAAGCACCAATTACAAAAACATGTAACCAATGTAACAAGAAAAACTAAGCTGCCTTCTAAGTTATTTATTTTCAAGCTCTACTGCTGTTTGTTCAACTAGAGATGATGTCTGTGTAGACTGTATTATGTTCTTTTTACCCCCCCAAATGCCATGTGTGGGAGAGGGAGACACTTGAGAATAACGCAGCAACCAAAGCTCCTGGATTCTTTGCAAGTTTTCAGTGAGGAAAGCAGACAACTGCTAAAAGTTTTAGGTTGACATATACTTACTGTGCTCATGGAAAACATTAATTAAACTATTATCTATTCTAGTCAAAAACAAGTAATAAAAGAAAACAGACGCTCACAAAAGCAAATCGAGTCATAACTGCGCCCTGGCCATTTTGACTGTCACCCACCAATCAGATAGAAGGAACTCAAAAACTACAATTTTCTGCAATTTGTGGCAAATAAACTTCTGCCTCCCAATTACCACTGATGATGTAAATGCGTTAGGGTGTCACTAGCTCCTAAAGGATCAGAAAATGGAGTACAGATTTTTTCAATTCCAATTCTGTGTCCTAACGCTGAGGCAGAAAACACAAATTCCTCTTCACTTCTGATATTTTTGCTGCATAATACTTTATGTAAACAGAGAAATCCCAAACTATCATAACAAATCCTCCCGTTTGAAAGATTACAAGCGTTTGAAAACCACATTATATGACACTCCATAAAGCTGTTTTTCAATTGTGCAATTACCTATTCAGCAGTTAAATAAAAGTGAAATATTGACTTAAACAATGTTAATGGTCAAAGAATCATTAAGAAATCCTTCATCATAACTTTCACAGCAGGTGGCCTGTAAAATGATCAAGAATAATGTGCTGGATTCTGTAGCCACCAAGGTCAGTTTCTGCATACAAATCTTGCAAAGGGAGAAAAAAAGACCTTCAGAAAGTGGGCCATTCATCTGAACCAAGTTCAGAGAATTTCCAGCACTGTGAAAAGATATGTTATGCAAGCACATAGATGTATTCAGTGGGGGTAGACTGAACCAGCTACATGGAGACTACAAAGGAGCCCTCCCATGGCTCATGAATAAGTCGAGGAAATGATCAGAAAAAAATGCAGAGATGTTTAGACAGATGGCCCACTTAAAATGCCTGGGACAGGGCATAAGCAATTTTAATGAAACTTTAGATCTACCATATAAATTGTTTCTTATTTTCCCTGCCCTCCCCCTACCCCTCCAAAAAAAAAAAAAAAAATCAAGAAAGGCAAATAGAAATTTAACAACTCAAACAAGAGCCTATCTTGTGATGCAAAAAAAAAAATCAAAAAACCCCAAAAACTCACAAAAACACAAACCACCAAAAAACCCCTAAAAAAACCAAAAAAGGTAAGTAAATCTCACACTTTTGAGCATTATTGGTTTAATAAGTTCGTATGCAAAGAAACATCCTTCACAGAACCCTCAACTATCAGATGAATATAAAAGCAGGGAATGGACAGATTAAAAGAATTCTAAACAGAAGTGTACTGCCAAACAAAACACAAATCTAAGCTTTAGTATCTGAGTACTTTCAACACTTTCCAACATAAAAGTTCATCATCACACAGTAAAGATAAAAGCAGCACTTTCACAGGATTATTTTAAGAACCAAAAATTATGTGCAAGGGACCTAAGAATCTGGGAATATTTTATTCAGCAATTTGAAGTATTTTCTGTATCTATTCACACACATTTTCTACATATATTCAGACTGGTCCACCTATAGATATCACGTGCCCTTTTACATAAAAATAGGTTTTCCCTCTTCCTACTTTATATGTGCATACATATACATGTAGCCCTTTCACTGTGAATATGAAAATATACCATCATTAGACTAAATTATAGTTCTTCATATGTCATACAAAATAATAACCTCTACTAGCCTGTATGCCAGCTGATCAGACAAAGGCTGAAAGAATTACTCAATAGTTACATCAAAAAGCTTTTTACATTTTCTTACATATCACATCGAGATCAATAACAAATATGCATATTTATAGCCTATACTGTATTTGAATAGTGACCACAGGAAAAAGTGAAATTACATGGAAGGTAAACTGTAAAATAAAAATCAATGCTTTAAAAGGATGCTGTAAAGTGCACTGTGCTTTGATTCAGAACAGCACACATCTGGATGTTCCCTCTTCCTTTAACAGAAGCTTTTTGAGCAATTTGCATGGACATAAAAGCCTGCAATCCAGTGACCAACAAAAACCTCCAGTGCCTTCAGCAGCAAAACCCAGATGAGGGCTGAAGAAACAGTTAAGCTAGTTCTTATAAATCTAGGGTGAATTTAGCTGCCCAGACCTAAGAGTACGGCTCAACACCTTTCATCTTCATTTAACTGAGAAATAACCTTGCAAAGAACCTGAGCTCACCCTGGCTAACCACTTCCACTGTGGAGGTCTCTAAACATGCAGGGCTTGGGTCCTGCAAAGAGAGACACACTAACCCTGATGTTTTACAGCCAGCATCCTCAGCAGCCTGGCAGGGGCAAGGAACATGGGGCTCCTCTGCCAAAGCTGCCTCCATAGTCTTAACAAGAAATTATCCTCCAAACATGCAGGCAAACAACAATTCTAAGCTTCTTGGAAGATCTTCCATGGCTCTTTTAGTTTTACATCTATTAGGCAAAATAAATGAAGTAGGATTGCTGTTATTGCCTGTGCTGATATAACAAAGTCATGTTTGCAGAGCATATGTCCAAGGAATCCAAGATCCATGCTATCAGTCTTCCTCAGCCTGTGGGGGTTCACATCCACCTCCCATATCTCAAGAGAAAGAGCAAGGGCCCAGGCAAGCAGTGGGGATGGTAGGAAGGAAGGAGAGATTCATGGAGGCTCAGAGAATTCATGGAGACTCAGATTTGCAGCTGGACAATGTATTCTTTGGGACAAAAAGTTTTGGCACTTGGTCCTAATGCCAGGAAATTTCTGCACACTTTGCATTAATAAACTGGATGAATCACAGTAACACTGGGAGCTGCAAGTACAGCCCAAGACCTCGCAGTTTCAGAAAGGGTCAAACTGCCCAGTCCTTCAGCACACCTTGAAAATTTCAAATAAATAAATGTAAAACATATCTGAAACTGACTTCCTCTCCTATGACATGTTAGGGCCTACTTTAGTATTTGGTTTCTGCTGGAAAAAGCAAATATCATAAGCATTAATGCTGGATAAGAGATGTTGCTACTTGTCTCACTGCAAGCATTCATGAAATGAGAAGCAAAGAACACTCAAATCAAGTGTTCCTAAGTACAGAGAAAAGACATTTCTTTTTAGTATAATTTACAAGTCCATCCTTCTAATCTGTTTTTTCAACCATCCTTTATTTACCAAAGGAGAAGCCACTTGCAAGCGTTTTTAATCAGATCAGTCAACCATATTGACTTGTGCATGCTAACAACTGTTATGGAGAGAAAAATCTAAAAATCTGGTTGTCATCAAAAAGAGTTGGGGCTATTTCTCCTCCAATTAAAGTATTTAATTTCATAACTTTGTTGTTTTCCAAAACATTTTTTTTTTTAATTAAGAGATAACTTTGGGCAGATGGCAACACTAATAATAATAATTTACTCCATAAAAGGAAAACAGCAAACACCTTCTCCTATACAAACTTTCCCTTATTTCCTTAAACGAAGAAACTTATTTTGCAGATAATTAAGAATAGTCCTACAATAATTATCTCACTTTCTTTTTATGTGCCAAGAGCTGCAGAACAAACCACTGTGATGCAGTAGGGAGGACTGATGTGCTCTGTTAATATCATCCAGTAGCAGTTATGTACTTTCATATAACATGATGGTATTGGGATGTAGCTGCCTGTTGAGGGGTCTGTATCCTACACCTCCATTCAAAGAAGGGCTGTTCCCACTAATAACATGCTCATTCTCACTTTCTATTAAGTCTAGAATACTACAGGTTTGCTGTCCACCTAAAAAATAGGCAGAAGGAAATGCTAACCTACTAATATGAAAATGAGAGGAAGTGATTAAAAATTACTCTAAGTTTGATAAGAAAATAATCCAATTTTACTTCTACATATAAGACTACTTTCCATACTCTCTTTTTTTGAAACATCCAGGCAAACTTCATGCTAGGTTTGCTGTACTCATCTCAGTAGTGAAATCTGCCTACTAATCTTGAGCTCAATTGCCACTAATAGCTGCAAACATGAATCAAAACACATTGAGTGCTTTCATCTGTTAACCCTTCTGTCAGAATTTCAGTTATTCACCCCCTTTTTTAACAGAAGTTCTGGAGAGTATGGTAACTCAGAAGTAACAGGACAATATACAGGGGCTGTGAGAATATCAGTGTTGTACCTTAGATCAGGAGTAGTTCTCAAAGCAAATTATCCCAAGCATCTGTACTTAGATTGCTTTGGATCACATTGCAGAACCAGGTCCCTTTCTGACGAAGAAAGGCAGAAACCAGGTTCCAGAACTGCACCCAGCACACTCCAGTCACAAAT
>WAAE01003573.1:0-14891 GCA_013400495.1 Nicator chloris | reverse complement strand
AAAAGAATAAAATGTGAGAAAAGATAAAGGTTTACATTAAAAATTCATTTGGGAAAGAAAATATCAAAATACATTTGAACTGATAATAAAATTATTCTTTCCTTTCGTCATGGAATTGTTTAGATCTTTGGCTTGTGACATCTTTGAGAAGTGTTATTGCCATTACATCATTCCTAGTCCTGAGTTTGTAGTTTCCTCCTGTACAAGGTGAGCTATGGAAGCAGAGTCTAAGCTGCAGCAGTCTTCTTTATTATATGACGACTACTGATCTTGTGAAAGGGCTGTGTCATGCTGCATTGTGTATGTGCATTATTTCTCACAGAGATTTACCATTCAGAATAATTAATCATAATTAGCAGCAAAGAGGCAACAAGGTCAAAATAATAACTGGGTTTTTTCCATACCCATCAATCTCATGTATTTATTGTGCAGTCAAGAAAAGAAGTCATTCTTTAGAATGTGTGCTTTTGTAGCTTGGATCCAACAGTAAAAGATATTAAGATGCAGTTGTTACAGCTGATTTTATGCCAGTTTTCTCACCTGAAGGAAAAAGTCCCAATTTAAGCACTCAAATTATGAAGGGGGTTTTTGTCATCCCTTAGGAATTCTAACTAGGATGTAGTCATCCTATTCAAGCTTGTAGGTTTTTGGAGTAGTTTTTAATTCCTTATCAGTCTATCCCCATCAGTGCTCATGAAATGTATCAGCATCACAGAGTTAACTGCAGAAATTAAAACAGAATTTGAGGCCAGTGCATTTGCTAAAAGCACTGGAAGAGACATCCTTAACAATAAGAAAGAAAATAAGAGGGAAGACCACGACAGGATCTTTTGTATATCCTCCAAACATGCACTGAGGCTATAAAGCTGCACAAATGGAATTAATACCTCTAGGCTTGACTCCAATGACTGATAAAAAGTAGGAGGAAGAACAAATCTGATCTGATGGTCTGAGAACTGAGGAACTGGAGAAAAGGTTATGACTGATTTGACCCTGAATACATTAGGAAATCAAGCTGAATGCAAGGCCATTAAAAGATGATTCTGTATGCTGGTTATCCACGTAGATAGGAACCAACTGACTGAGGGCACATTTGAAAGAACTAGATAATTTGTATTTAATGGGTCAGAGCACTCTGGAAATGTTAAATAAACTTATTACTTGTTTAGTTGCCATGCTTCTACTTCAAGGACAAGAGGTTTGACAAAAGTAAATAAACCAATAAAATTCTGTCTGCTTTTGAAAAGTTAATGAAAATTAATTTTAATCTTTGCTCCTTTCCTCTTTACATTTGCTCTTTTTTTTTAAACAAAGACAGATCACTCCTATCATAAAAGATTTATTCCTGACCTTATAAGCAATGTTTTACATGTCACTTATATGCTGTACACCAGATGTTGTAACTACAACCTTGGATAACTTGGAAGCGTAGGTTTTTGAATGCAAATATATCAATGTACTGGCTACTAAAACTCTAAAAAGTTGCTGCTAAAAGGACAGAGTACTGCTGGGACATATCATGTATCACAAATGATTGAATCAAACCAGGGCTCCTTAAAGAAGCCATTTCCAAAGGAAAGGGAAATATTGTTGAAATGCCTCATTTTGCAACAGACTTGTTAGAAATTGCATGCAAACAGTATTTTCTACACTTGATAGAAATGTTAACCTCTGTGATTTTTTAACCTAGTCAAGTTCTGTAAAATACCTTCTAGATGTGACAGTGTTTCAGAAAGGAGAGAAAATGATATAAATAGGAAAATGCCAGGAAAAAAAAATTGTATAAGGCCCTGAGTGACATATACTTGGGGACATTATTTCAGTGTCAATGAAACAAAACAACTTAAGCCCTAAATTAGAGGTTCTGAAAGATATCTAAGAATAGTGGACCAAAAAGTGCATTTCAGTGGACTTGAGTGCTACATTACAGATTTGACCAAGACACTTTTCATGATAAATATCGATCTTTAAAGCTGATAGAGGTGTCAAGTGGCTCCCTGTTTCCCCCTCTCCATTCCAGTCTCTCTTTTAGCTGAATTATTTTAATGATTATGTTTTTGTTTTCCCTGCATGAAAGGTCTGACATGAGATTTCTGAAATACATCCCATTTCTATTCCCATTATGTAAATATCAAAGTGAAACAATACAACAGTACAGTGATGTTTTTGTGTATTTTATTTGCATTATGAGTATATATAATGAAGTATTTAACAAAACCAAAATAAAAATTAAGGAAGAGTTTATCCAGTTTCCTTTCTCTGAAGGAATACAGATAGGTAAAAACTCAACTGTACATAGATCAAACTGAGTGAGGCTGGAGAAAGTCATATACTCTTCACCTTTGCGTATTTTCATTTGACTTAGTTCCTGGAGAACTTAAAAACCACTGAGGACATGATTTGAGACAGGAAAATGTGGACATGAGCATAGCAATAACTAATGATGAGTGCTGTTAACTGGAAAACAGATGTGAACTCAAATGCTGTTGTTTGAAGTGCTTGTGCCCTCTTTATAGATTACTTCAGGGATGATTTCATTACTATAGAATTGTTTATTACTTCTATCCTCTGTTCAAAAATGCTGCATCATTCTAGTGTGCTCTGGGGATACTTCCCCAGCACCTAAACATTGTGTTTTAATGAGCTGATATATAAAGCATTTTTTTCATGATAATCCTTTGCATGTTAATGTTGCCGAGATGGTTTCGAGAAGATTATTAAAACAAATTGCTCAAAAGTAACAAATCTGAGCCACCAGGGCAAGGCAGATTAAGAGAACTTAGATGAAAAGCATGAAGTCAGCTTTACAGTTGCTTTATTTTGCTTCAGCAGCTAATATGCCCTTGACCAGATAGGGTCCAACCATCTAGTACAAATTCTTATACTTGCTGCTTCAGTGGGTTTTGCTGAAGATACTGGCTTCTTCTTTATGAGTCAGCAGTGTTTATCAATTTTCCTATCATGCCTCAGGAATGTTGCCACTTACACTTTAATATGACTTGGCTTGTCATTTCAAATCTTGGAGGCTTTTTTGCAATTTCAGCTCTCATGTTGTTATAATTTATAGGGCTCCATGATAATTAAACTATGACTGTCAGTTCTCAAATGAACAGTTCAGGCAGATGTGGCTTTTTGTTCTGGTAATGAGCTGATTTTTTTGGCAGGCTTTTCTTAAAGGTGTAACATTGAGAAAACTCTATATGCAAGTTGAGAAGTTCATCTTTGAATCACAGTGGGTATCCTAATTGGAAAATGCTCCTGTAGAGGCCATCCTCTAAAGATTTAATTCTTGTTGCTGATGTGGCCTACAAAAATTCTTTTATATTCATGTATTCAAATAACAGCTTTTATAAGCCTATTTATGTGGGAAATTATACCTTTTGATATAAACTGATACCTTAATCTGTGTCACCCATCAAAACACCGACCAAAAGAGTTTTGTCTCCCAGTATGTGCACAGCCCTGAAATCATAACTCCTTGATAAAGCCTTTGGTGTAGAATTTTGCAAACTCATGCTGAATGAACACTAAATCCCCAAAGACTGCTGATCATTGAGTACACTGCTGAATAGTAGTTTTCAACATGTTTGAGCCTCAGTTATGGGGAGAGGTGGAGGTGTAATGAGGTTTTAGGGGTTTTTTGTTGTTCTCTTACCCAGCATTTCAGCAGCCCCAGTTCTTTTGTTTCCCTGTTTTCTTGTCTGTAGCCCTCACTATTTGTACGTATGCAAATAACAAGGTTACTTGGTACACTTGTTTCTACCCCTCGTGCCACCAAGCTACTTGGTACCATTTCCAAGGTGATACTTCAGGTGCATGGATGGTAGCTGGTGGGTTAAAACCTTTGTCAGCTGTAAAAGAGTAGTTTAAGCAGGAGGTTTACTGTGAAGTAGTTACTGCCATAGGGTGAACTCAAAACATGTGCTTTAGGAAAATAGTATTTGTAAAATACATTGCTACTATACTGACAGAGAATTTGTACACCTCCATTGTTGGGTATTGCAGTCTACAGGCATAAGCTGACAGAATAAGGAAAAGCAGGAGTTCCAAGGATTTAATTTATAGTATGTGATAGAGTTATAAAATTGTAATCTTGTTTTATGTGTTTAGTTTTCTCTAAATTGAAGTTTATGGGGTAAAGAATATAATGAATCTCTATATATCCCTTTCCTTTATTCGAAATTTATGACTTCAGAAATCCTCAGTGAAAAGCTGTTTGTCTCAGCTCTGTGCATTTTGACATACAGGACTCATGTGGCTTCATTTATTTAATCTAGAATGCTTGTGAAAGAAACACCACTGCACTATGTTTCTGAATATCCACAGTTGCAATTGGTCTAAGAGCGGGACATCTATACTTTATGGTCTCGATTCTTCAATACTCTTGCCCTTTCCTGAATAAAGTAAACATGTAGGTAAAATTGGTAGAAATTTAGGATAAATCTTTTTAAAAAAATCAAAATGAGGAAATGAAACAACGTTTTGTGGTTTTGTATCTGTGTATATACAAGTATGTGCACACACTCATTTATTAAATAGCAAGTTTCAATATCTGTAATGCTTTTCATATCTACAGATGATTATTTCAGTGGAGCTACCTGGCAATAAAACTTTAGAGTTGTGCAGGTTTTCTTCTGTGAACATCTGCCCTTTGCCATTCCACAAACTAAGAGTGTCTGAAGCATATTAATACTAGTTAGACAAAAGTTAGACAAAAGAAAGGAGCTGCAATACCTCTAAGGATTGCCGCAATTTATAATTTCTTTTGAATGGGTTACATTTATTGTTCTGAGAGTAGAGCTGAGGGAATTAATGAGCTGGTATGTCGTTTTATATTGGGAAGGTAGCAGAGGTGACAGGCTTGAGCTGTAGGAAAACAATTTGTGATAGCTTTCTTAGAGTTTGTGTAGTTTGGGGGTCTTGTGGGTTTTTTTTCTTCACAATTCTCAGCACACTTGATTATCTTAAGTTTTCTTGGTGTCAAAATCAGCTCTTCTTCCTTTTTCATGATCTTCATTACAGGCCCATCTCAAGAAACCATATGTTTGTGATACTTACAGTGAAGGTCAATATACTACCCTCCTTAGATACACGTTAAGCACTGGTTCCATCAACTGGTCTGTTTCCTCTGGGCAGTGCCCTTATGTCTGAGTTCACACAGAGCTGAACACGCTGTGTGGTCATTGCTGCCGTGGCTATCAGCCATTTCACAGATCACATCACAGCCTGATGTAATGCTTGTATATACCTCCTTGCTCTGAAAACAATATTCTACTGACCCAACCTTCCAGCTCTTTCCTGATCCTAAATACTGTGGTTTTTCTCCTAGAAGTTTAACTTTCTTGTTTTTGTAACTGCTTACATTCTTAACTTTTCCATGCTCATGTATATGTAAGGAATACTAAGTATATGGAAGGATCATTGTGTTCCTTCCTTCCTAAAGCTCTGTATTTTGTTCCTCCCTCCAAACCAAACGTATCCTAGAAATACCTTATATTTCTCATCCACCTCCTCGTCTGTTTGTGCAAAACCCTTTATCATTTCTGAATGACCACAGGGTAGCTCTGTTTTCCCTTAGAAGGCTACCCTGAAATACCTTATATTTCTCATCCACCTCCTCGTCTGTTTGTGCAAAACCCTTTATCATTTCTGAATGACCACAGGGTAGCTCTGTTTTCCCTTAGAAGGCTACCCTGAGTCTGTGGTTTAACACCAGCTGGCACCTCAGCCACTTCCTTACTTCCCACAGCAGGATGGGGGAGAGAATCGAAAGAAAACTCATGGGTTGAGATAATGACAGTTTAATTGTTAAAGCAAAAGCTGTGCACATAAGCAAAGCAAAACACGGAATTCATTCATCACTTCCCATGGGCAGGTAGGTGTTCAGTCCTCCCCAGGAAAGCAGGGCTCCATCATGTGTAATGGTGACTTGGGAAGACAAACACCATCACTCCACACATCCTCCCCTTCCTTCTTCTTTCCCCCAGCTTTATACATTGACCATAGGGTTTAGGATGTGCCTTGGCTCAGATGGGGTCTGCCCTTCTGGCTGTGTTCCCTCCCAGATTTTTGTACACCCCGAGCCTCCTCCCTGGTGGTGTGGGCTGAGAGGCAGAGAAGGCCTTGATGCTTAACAATAGCAGAAACATTTCTGTGTTATCAACAATGTCCCAGCACTAATCCAAAACACAGCCCCGGAGGAGCCATTATGAAGTAAATTAACTCTACCCCAGTAAAAACCAGTGCAGATATTTGAGCTCTATGACCTGTACCACATGAACAGTGATGGGATGTGTCCTTTAATAGCAATGGATTAAATCACTTAGGGTGGCCAAAATTTTAACTGTTTTTCAGGAGAAACTGCAACAGCAGAGAACTCTGGACTCCCGTGCCTAGCAAACATCTGCCCTGGCTCTTAGGTAGATTACAGCTGTTAGTCACTTCTAGCTGCCTGTAGAGATCAAACACCTTGGCTCAGTGTTTGTCTCTGTCCTGCTCTAGTGAGCCTGGAGTGACTGGTGAGCTGGTGAGTGACTCTGTCTTCAGTGTGATGGCCCTGACATAAGCTAATGTTCTACCACACAGTAAACCCAGTGTTTTGTGATATTGCTTGTCTACTGTGTTTCATTATGACTCACCTAGAGAGGTTCACACTGCCCATTTTAATGGTCTAAGCATGTCTAAGTGGCTCCTGACCTTCTCTACATGACTTTGTGTGCATCTATCACAATGAGGCGTAAATGAGCTGTGACTGTCAGCAGCAACATTTTTTCAGTAGCAGTGTATAGCCCAGCTGATCACTAATCAGCCCCACAGCCTGTTCTACTCCTGTAGCTGAGTGCAGAACCGCAGCAGTCAGCTGTAGCTATGAATTTTGATCAGAGTAAACACCGAGGCTCATTTGTTATGGAGATAGGTAGGAGCATGGCAACAGGAGATGCTGGAGGAAAGCAGGGCTATGTGCTGTTAAAAAATGAGACAGTCAAATAATGTTACACTTCACAAATTTTCAGACACAAAATATAGTATGAGGGTTTACAAGGCTGGTATATTGCACATTATCTGGTAGCACTTGGAATGCTAATTCTGGGTAACCGTGTCTGTGCCCACACTGTTCAGATAAATCTTTTAGGCAATGCCTATAATAAAATTAGAGAAAATTGAAAATGCTTTCAATGAAAGGCGTTTACAAACTGCCTATAGGTGCACTCAGTCTACAGCTGTTAGTATATATGAAAAGAACATCTGTGTTAAAATTGGCTGCTTCTTCAAATGGAAATTCTATCTGATGTCCAGTTAGATGTTGATTTTGCTTGTCTGTAACATATTCCGTTACTTCCCACTCTCGTTGACATCAACTTGGGATTGTACAAATTCAAATCTTGCACATTGACATGGTCTATCAAAAGTAAGAGATCTCTTTTCTCCGCCATTCTGTCATGTTCATTTTCTTAGTTTGTTTGTAAGCTTATAGTAAAGATATGCTAAAAGGAGGCACACGGGGACAGGTGGGACTGCATTTGAAACTGAAGTGAAAGTCATGATCCTGGGGGATATTTTCTCTCTCTGGGGCCTATATTTTCTCATCTTCAAGCAGCTCTCAGTTTTACACAAAAGACTCCTTGTGACAATTAACGTTAAGGAATATTAAGATAATTGGAAGAGATACTGGTTTGTTCACTCTTTGCACTGTGCATTATTTCTAAGGCCCCAGTGAGCTAATACATTACTACATAGTGACAAAAAGTTCATCCCTGCCATAAAGGGTTACAAAGTCTGTTTAAAAGAACATGGAAAAGTCAAAGGCTCAGCCCTTACGCTGCAGTTGCCCAAGCTGCTTGCAGCCAAGTCCTTTTCTGTGAGAATTATGGCATGCCATTCCCTGTGTTCCCTACTCTCCAAAAGCTACTGCCTCATCTAGTACTGGGGATCTTGCTGAGTGCTGTTTGGAGAATTAATGCCATTGGCTGTAGATCATCTGCCTTGTTTGGTCTTGTTTGACTGCATGTAAATAACTTCAGTGCCTCCAGTTGCCCAACTACCTTGGCAATGTGTGTGTGTATCCTCTTAGATGGGTCCAGAGTTCATCAGGGTTTCTGCACCACTCAGATTCTCCTCTGATTAAGCAGTGCATAATTAACCACAACCAACTCAACAGTTTTGCTGGGATTTTGCTGGAGTGCCACAAATATAATTCAGGGCAACACAGAATTTCACAAAGATAAACTCTGAGTGTCCACTGAGCAGGTGGTGCACAGAGATCAATCTTTTGGCACCAGTATTGCACAATCCATACTTTTACTGTCATGGGACATATCTACGTAAGCAAGTTTTATCTGCTTGGTGCTTGGTATTTATTTTTGGGTTTATATTTGTATACATTAATGGGTCATTTCGGTGCCAGGATGCCATGTGCAGTACTGAAGGCCTATTAGTGAATAGGAAAAATTTGATTATAAAGAAGATATACATAGAAAGAAAAGATTCCTCAAAGAAGGACATGGTTTGGCAGGGATTTTATGATTAGCACTGACTGGTACTGCATTTCTGTAGCATGGCTCTATGCTACAGAATCAGGAATTAAGTGTTTTACATAGTGGCATCCTTTATATTGAAAGGGATTCACCCAACATTGCTCAGTGACAGTGTGAACAGAGGTAATGCCAAAGTGCTGAGTGAAGAAAAATTAGATATTTAGTTTTTATTGGAAGTAAATGTTTTTCATATTTGTATGGAAGAATTGAAAAAACATGCCAGAATTAACATCTACAAGCCAGTTTTATCAAATAGCTTGTATTTTATTAAAGTAGTATAGACATATCCTGCCCCCAAATTTACGAAGTTTTGTTTGTTTTTTTTTTCAAAATATAACTGACGCTTTGGTCTTGAAAACATGTTCTCATGGTTTGTACAGTGTATGTTTGAGAAGATGTTCATTCTCAATCACTGGCCTTCTGTCAATTTTTTCAGTGCCATAGTCAATATATCTCTCAAAATATGATGAAGTTGTATTTTATGCATTTCTTTGCTTTCCTTTTTTGACTTTTCCTTGATTCAGATTATTTTTTGAGAACACAGTGCCCTTACCAGTGAGATGATATGTGCAATAACTACATTATTTTAAATTGCTCTAACTTAACAAGACCTCAGAGGCTGAGCTGATATTATCTGGCTGATTACATTTCCTGCTGGTGGATTACTGTCAGGAATCAGTGATGAAATTCTTGGTGGGACAGGTACAATCTACCTCTCAGTTCTGCTGCAGTTAATGTAGAATTTACAGCAAAAATCCAGACGCTCAGTGCTGTGTTCAGTAACTCACGCCAAGGCCGTGTTATCAATAATTCTTATCTTTAGAAGAAGCACAGTTTATTTCTTCAGTAGTCTGTAAATTACCACAGAACTTACAAATCTCCTATAAAATCAATGCAATTAATTGTGAATTAATAGATTTCTAAGTGTGAAGGAGCATGTAATAGTGTAGATGTGTCCTTGAATGAGCATGCCAGTTCTGGTGTCAGAGGTGGGAACTTCCCACTGTTTTATGTGACATCTGCAAGTGTAAACACATTTCTTTTCCTTCCCCCAACTGATTTAGCTTGCTACCATAGCAAGTAACATTTCCATTAGCCTCCCACCGTTAAATCGTGGAGTAGCTATAATCACAAAAACATCCACCATGCGAGCAAACTAACAGAGCAGCAACTGTGGTCATAGCTTATCTCCATCTTACAGGCATTTTTGGTGAGTTCACCACAGTTGGTGCAGAAACAAATCCCTTTAAACTGAGTGTAATGAAGGAGAATAAAAATGGTTGGTTGCAATGCAGATTAAGGGCTTATAGATATTCTTGAGTGAGCTTGCTAGGAAGAAAAATGTTCTGTTGTTTCCCTTATGTGCAGTACTTAGCAGCAAGGCAGTCTCCTGTGTGTTGCTGCCTAGACTGCTCAGGCTGGATGGGGCAAAGCAGGAATAGTCTAACTTCAGGATACTTCAGATTTTACTTAAAATATACGTAGATGTTGACAGGTTTAGTTTTATTACAGTTAGCAGGACAGAAACAATCTTAAGACCAGAAAATCTTTACTGTTTATTGCTTGCACTATTTTGGTTCTGGACTGTAACAGCCTGTGTTTTCATGTGAGATATCCACCATTTTCTGTGATTCAGCTTTACTTTTAGGTGGAATTTAAAAAGCAAAAAAAACAGCCTTAAATGCATAGCATATTCAGGTTTTGTTTTTCTACAGTCCCAGTTTGGCAAAGCATGTAGACTTGAAGCTGAAATGACTCTGAGGGAAGGTTAACTTTTGCATGCAAGTTTTTCTGATCTGGGATTTCAAGGTGTCTTTATCTTCCTCTGAGGCTGAAGCCTGGAAACTTGGCAGAAAGCCATTCATGCCAAGGGCTTATCTTGCAGCACAGCTTCTCTCTTCTGGATACAGCTATAACTGTTCATATTAGTGAATCTTACATCAGCACCTATGCCCTGTGGGTTTGGCTTGTGGGGTTTTTTAAAATAGGAAAATCGTGAATAGGATGGTGGCACAAGGTATCATAAAGAGGAGTTTGTATGTTCAATATATGTAGTAATAGAGTGTTTACAATTGTCATTTTTGGAGGCAGGGCTGAGTCTTAATAAGCTTTGCAATGAACTACTAGAACTTAAGTGTGTAGAAAGTAGATGGCTTTTTTTTTTTCTTTCTTTCTTTTTTTTTTTTTTTTCTTTTGTTGATTTTAAAAGTGAAATTCTCTAACAGCCCGTTAGGTGATGTAACAGCAGGGTAACATGGAGGGAGGAAGCACAGCTCCCTGTGCTGCCCTGCCCAGGAGGAGCAACAGCAGCAGAACTGTGAGATAATTCCTAACAATTTCAGATGCCATCCAATCATTCTGACAGGCACCCAACTTAAACATTTTGATAGCTCTTTCCAGGATTGCTGCTTACAGTTTAGTAACCCGTAATGCATACATATGTTTGTTACAAGCTGACTATTGTTCTGGGTTTCCAGCTATCCTGTAGCAGTAAGATAGTGGTAGAAAGAAGAGGTACCTTAGAAACAGTATGGGACCTGTGCTCTATGTTCCCAATCCTAGTCAGATGTATCATGAATGTGATTGTTTTTGTCCAATTTGAGCATTTGTTTAGGGCCTTAGCATTTGAGTCCTATCCTGCAGAGTGTCTCTTTGGATGAAAGGATGCAGAAAAGTAATGTCTTAGCTGTGAGTAATATGAAAACATTAAGCAAAAGTCTGAAGGGAAATCTATTTCTTACAACATCTTAGTTTACTTACCAATTATACGAATTGTAGAAAACAATGAGAGTTAATGAAGAGCTTTACAGGGATTGACAAAGGGGGATTTTTGGTGTTGTGCCACCCCCATCGTGTTTTTTATGGCCTGTGACCCATCTGCCCCTCTCTCCTCTGGGAGAGAGGAGCTGGATAACAGGTGAAAAGGGCTCTACAACTACACTGCATGACACAGCCTTGTGCTAATTAGACACCATCTCTGTCTACAAAATAAGAGGAATATTTTTTTTGCTATGTTAAGTTTAAAAAAAAAAACAAAAAAACCCAAAAGGATGCACTTAAAAAATATATTGGAAGGGTACAACTGCATGCAAACGATTTTAAATCTTCTGACAATTAGAGGTTTATTATATAGTCAGCTATACTCTGTAGGAAATCCTTTGTTTCTCCTTAACAGGCTTTCAGATTTTCTTATTGAAATGTACAACATCATGTTTTAAATTATTCAAACACTTCCTATGACAGCAAATTTAGAAAAGAATTAGTGTAGTTCAAAGGTGGTATCAATTGTAAATGAGGAACTTCATTCTTTTTCTTTTTCTCTCCTCCTAACCTCTCTTTTAAGTGTCCTTACACATTAAGTATTTCATGTTGAAAGGCTGAAGAGTGGTGTACCCTCAAGCTACCCCTTTTTTGATAATACATGCTATTATTTAGAAAGGATCTTAATATCTCTATACACATTTACAGTGGAGACAATACGTTCTATTTTTTAAAATCTCATATCCCAGGAACTTTCAGATACTACCTCATTTCATATTTCACTGAATTAATTTTTATTATCACCGTTTTTTGCTTACAAAGTTAATGAATTATGGAGGACTTCTGATCTAACACCACTCCAATTATTAAGAACTATTTAAGCAGAAGGGATTAAATACTGTGCCAATTTTATAGTTGCTGGGTTTATAACAATGCATGAATTTAGTTTTATCTTGCTTTTGAGTAAGGCCACTGAAATCCATCCTCCCATTCAGAAGGGGTGAAGCTTCCTCAGGTGTGCAGTGGCTGAGTGACCCTTTGGCTGTTGCCTCAAGCAGCAGGGTTTGCAATGACACACTCCCCTGAGGGACTGGGGGAGTGAGCTGTGGGTCTGGCCCCCCAGCCAGGGAATTGCCCAGAGCATCCCTGCTGAACCCTTGTTTGGCTTGTTGGCAAAGATGTGTGTGGATTAAATGTATGTGCTGGTTGTAGTACATGCAGACTACTATAGTTTCTCAGCCCCTGCAATTTTTTTTTGTGGGGTTTTTTTTTTGGTGGGAGGGGAAAGAAGAAAAAGTTAGAACTAAATGTAGTAAAACTAATTTTTCTCTCCTAAATACTAGATCTGTAACACTGAGTTTCTGATAAATTATCTTAATCTTGTTTGTTTTTTTTTTTATTTTAGGTAAGTGGAAGCTTTCTCTTCATGATTGGGGCCACATTTAATTGCTGTGGTAAGTGTTCAGCATAGGAATATAGGGATCAGCTGTGTGTAAATTAACACCTTAAGTTGGCTTCACACGTGACATTGGATTCTAGGAGGCCACATGTGTATCCATATGGTGCTGCTCCTGCACGAGTTCTTGATGTTTCTGAATGCAGAAGGTGAGGTTTCCTCTGCAGACCTGCTCAGTTGTACAGCTTTCAGGTATCCTGGCTCATTTTCCCTCATGTGACTATGGTTTAGCGTTAGCTTGTTGTGTTTGGTCTTACAATACAAAAGGTTGTTAGCTGAAGTGATTTACTTAGCTAACAGAAACTGTGTTTCTGTTTTGGCAATTTGTCCTCCAAATTTCTTGTGTTTAGCTATAGAAATGAAGACTCTTTTTCTCACCTCCTTTAACATTATTTCACACTGCTTTGTAGCAGCACGGTTTGGATTGTTACTGGCTTGGGTTTATTGTGGTATGTGGTTTTTAAATCGTACATTACTTTATAAATTACATGTGTGTGAAAAAGAATTTGGACACCTAGCCATGACTTGCTTCAGAGAAAAAATGTTTGAATTTACTTTTGTGCACTTACTATTCCTGATGTATCATAGCTGGGTGAAAGGAAAGGATGGACTATTTTTTAGGAGCTTGGGGTGTAGATTATAAGGGGGAAATTTTCTGTTGAGGCCATGCAAATTCCACAGGGGTTTTGTTTTTGCCTAAGTAGGTGTATGATGAAAGAGGCAGTCGGCTGCAGGAGTGACAAACTTCCTTTTGCATTTCTGGCATTGTCCTGGGAATAGCAGTCCGTGTGTCCTCCTCTTGTTGTTGAAAGGACTGTGGACGTGTGTTGTAGCATCATCTATTCAGTTGTGGCTTTGAAATTAAGCTTTATGGTTCTGCTTGAAGTTTGGTTTGGTTTGGAGGTTTTGTGATTTTAAATCTTTATCCTGTGTGGGTTTTGTTTATACGTTTGATTAAATAATGCATTGCTTACAGCCGTGGTGTTTTAAGCATATCCATCGTGTTTAGCCTATGCCAACAGCATTACTTATATTGAGGGTATTTTTGGATGCAGATAAAGAAGGTTGTGCTAGTGCAGAATAGTTCATCAATAAAATGGCTTTTTTATTTTCAGTATATCATCATTTCAACCAAATGAAGTCTGTTTATTTGTGTTGTTGCTTTATCAAAAATATAACACTGCTGATGCTTCCCTTATTTTTTTAAAAAAATAGATTATTAAATGCTGAAAGTGCTAGAGCTGTAATATGTCCTGATTCAGAATGATCATACAAAGGCTTGGCACAGTCCATCTACACTGGCATGACTATTTTATGTGGAAAAAGTTCATTGTATGGTTAAGTCTGTACTTGTAAAATTCATGTTTTATGCAAGGCATTTGTGAATTAGCTGGAGGCTGCCCAGGTGCACCTTTTCTTTTTATTCTGGGTTGTTTTGGTTTTTTTTTTGTTTTTTTTTTTTGCTTGCTTAAGGGAAACACTTATTCAATACCATACATAGATCGAAATTGGATGTTTTCTTAAAGGCTATAGGTTATTTAGGTTATTGCAGAATGAATACTGGGGTGAAAGAGAAGGTAGCACAACAGACAAAGTCTCAACCAATGTGTGATCATGTACATACATAAATATATGAACTGCTTAAAATAACTTAAACCCTACAGAAACCTTTCAGTAGTAGAGAAGTTAATAACAAGTTAACAGCATATGTTCTATTCAAGTAATTTTTATACGATTCAGTGACCTGGTATAGAATGTTATCTACTTGTTACAAAAAAATTGAATTTATAATGGAACAGCACTTCCTTGCTTCCAGTGTCCTTTCCCCTCCTCCTTTTTTCACTCAATATTTGCTAAAATATTTGATTAGGCTTTTTTTTTAATTAAAAAAAAAAAAGATTAAATTTGTTGTCCAAAAAAACACATAGAAAAACTCAAAGTAATTAAAACAAAATCCAATCACCCCTTACCAATACAAAATATAATTTATTACTTGGTGATGTAGAGTAGAAAAACGTCAACTCTAAGAAGTAGAAAATGTCCAAAGGGAATAACATTTGGTGTCAATGTTGAATAAAAACCTCATGGGAATTTTCATGCCTTGTTGCGTTGGTTGAGCAGGGGTGTTATGGATAAAAGCC
>WAAE01003570.1:5801-23270 GCA_013400495.1 Nicator chloris | reverse complement strand
TGGGCACATCTTACATCGTAACCCATGACATATACCTATAAATGAAGTTTTCTCTTTGTAGAGCATATTCAGCTCTTCTTCATTTCATAAACTGATACTCATATTATTACAATATTCTCCTCTGTGTAAAACAGATTCTAAAAATTTGGTGAGCCTCACACAGAGATCAAAGCTTAATGAATTTGTCCTGTTGTGCAAGGGTAAGAAGCATCTTTCTCTGAAGGTAAGAAGTTGTTTATTTTCTTTATTACTTGTGGGTCCTCTCTCTTACTATAAGATAATTTCCCCCACAGACCTTTTCAAATTCACTTTGCTTACCACCTTCCATATTTCATAATTTCCAAGTATGTCCCTTTATTCTTTCTTGGGAAATACTCAGAGAAGGTTATTGCAAACACTTTTGGGTAGGGTAGTTGACTACTGCCACTAGAAGACAGTCAGGAATGTTGGGGTCCAGCCTATGTGGAGGAAGAGGGAGCTTCTTAGCCAGAAAACATGGAGGAAAATAAGAGTGGAATAGAAAGCAGGAATCTTGCCTTGGAAAGAGATGAGTTTAAGATGAAAATTATTTTCTTCCAATGAACTCACATCACAAGATAAGGAAAGTGATGAAAAGAAAACACAGATGAATATCCGGTTTAAAACATTTACCATCCTGTGTCTAAGCATTCTCATTTTCTCCAGTTTTGTGAAGGTTTATTTCTGACAGGAAGAGAAGGCAAGATTAGTCTTCCCTAGAGAGGGATTATCACCATTGCCAAAATCTGTCTGAGGAAGAATGCTATGTTGCAATTTACTGTCTAAAACAGAGCATGGGTCCAAGAAGCTCTGTTTACATAGAACAGAGATAAAGAATAACCCTTCATCTAATGTCAGCCATATATGAGGATGTAAACCACCAAATGCTTCCTCAAAACTCTTGGATGTTTTTCATTTGTTTTTAACTCACAAATGACTCTCCATAAAATCTGTTTCCTGAATTTTCTACGGAAATGTATGTTGTAAGATACATAAATTATATTATACCCTATTACTCACAGAGAGGGATTTTCCTTTCTGTCCTTGAAATAGCAACTATTTTAAAAGGCTTTTTCCAGTTCAGAGGTTGCCTTTTCATAAGTCAATTGTTTGAAGAGTGTTCCACCAAATCAGGAGAAGAACTGAGTGTTGAGCCTTAGTGGATTTGACTTTCCAATGAACTATTTTAAAATTCCAGGTCATACCGATTATGTTTCTTGACATAATTGAAAGCAGTCCTTATCTAAAGATGAAGACATTCCTGGTGTCTACCAAATATGTAAAAATCTTGGAAAGACCACAGACCATTCTTTTTCCAGCACAATACAAACCATTTCACTAATCCCAACAGGGATTCTGGTATGGAACAGGACAAAGCCTCTCATCTGGAATAAAGTTTTGGTATTCTGATACAATATGGTTCAGTCCAGGCTGCAATTAAAAATAGAACCTGAGCATTACACAGTTTGAAGGACTGTCTTAAGTATTTGCTTTCAACCAAATTCATTTTACATTACAAATGGTAAAGGAGGAATATATTAATGGAATTTTTTCAGAAATTTATCAATTTATTAATTTTGGATTATTTGAATGTAATGATAAATGAACTTTTAAAAAGAAGATAGTTTTCTTCAGAATTAATGCCACATTTTTGATGGGTTTAAAAAGCAAAATATGAAAAAAAATACAAAATTAACAAATCCGTGTGTTGTAAACACAGGTCTTAAAAACATCCTGTTCAGAGCCAGATTACTCTTCAGTGGCGAGATGCAATATGAAAACATGCAACCATGAAGATCCTGACTTTAAACAGGTATACAATCATGATCAAACAAATAAAAACCTGTGTGTGAGACTGTGTATGCAAATACAGGTGTGTAAAAACTGCAGCTAAATTCATCCTGTTACTCATTAAGTGACAAATTGCTTACATTTCTTTCAGCTGATTTTTTGTATTTTTCTCAGAAAAAGGAAAATAAGAAATTGTCCGTTGACTTGTATTTATGACTACATCCCTCAACCTCCAGGCAAAATATCTGACGTTCAATTAAAACATGAAAGATGGATATTTTTCCTGTATTATGCTTACACAAGATGGAGGGAGATACAAAGTAGATTTTATCTGGTACAAATCCTTAGGCAAGACGCAAAAAATCTGGATGAGTATACTAGGAGATCTAGAAGGATCAGATTACAAAAGTTGTGGTGTTTTAAGAACTAATGAATCCATAAGTCATAAACTTCTGGGAAGTAATAAAACCCTGTCATATTTTCAGCCTGAATGTCTTATCATCAGATAATTATAAATCAGGAGTAATGCATTGTAGACAGAAATACAGATAGCTGGGTGGTTTCTTAACATGTTTTTGTGACAAAAGCTTGGTTTTGTTAGCTCTTCTCTAGATAGAAATGATAAAATGTAATAGGCACATGAAGGAAATTAGTTGCTCTTTGGGTACCTACACTTTAGGATAACAGATATTATAACCTAGAGAAAATACAAAACTAAGGAAATGTAACTAATAATAATTTTTATTAGGATTGTAGCCCTGTGGATTTATTATTCAACTGAAAAGACAATCTTTCCAATTTCAATAGGCAAAATTAGAGCTACCTGGACCCAGGTAGTTTCAGAACTTCATAAGAGGGACTATGAAACCTCGAAAACCTGAAATTCCCAGCCTAAAATTTCTAAAATGCTAACCTTTCTCCTAAATCAGAAAGTACTGAATTAGCAATTCTGGTAAATTGAAGTCTATCTGAAATGGTTTTCAAAAGGTATGGTTACACTACTAATAATCAATGAAAGAATCTCCTGCATCCTGGCCCTGGAAAATCTAAGTGAGTCCTTCAGTTTAAGTTCTCCTGAGTTACTCATCTGCTACTAATATTCCTTGGCTCCATATAGAAGGAGAAAGCAACAAAGATTAAGAATTTTTTAACGTTACTTTTAGTCCCCTCCTTGTATGCTGTAAACTATCACAGTCATATTGAATCCTGCAAATTATATTTAACACACTTTTTATTTCATACACTTTTTAAAACATAAAAATACATGCCTTCTCTGTGGAGCTGTTCACAGAGACTTAGTGACTTTATGTCTGCAAGTTTTGGTGGACATATGGAAAGAGCTGGAACAATTGCCTGTAGAGACCCATATATCACTTCGGGTTTTTAAACATAGTTAAAATGAAAAATTCTTTCTGGGATAGCATTCCTTACCTAACAAGACAGATATTGATCTGCTCATCATGGTTTCTTGATGATACCTTGAAATAGAATAAAAAATGTTACTTGTTTGTATGAGGAGAAATCAGAAGCCTGCACTTGAACGACATTCAGTTGGGCAAAGAGGCAGAATCATAGGCAACTCTGAATCATGATATACTTAATAAACCTTCTAAAATGAGTGTACCGATCAGTAAAATAACTTCTAGTGTGATGAATAATGCCTGCATTGTCCTTAGGATGACAAAGCATGGGAGTAGTGCACTGAAATGGAGAAATACTTCTCTTGGATGATGACAAAGCTATGCAGGCTGCAATGTGATATTTAATCTGCTAGCTTGGAATGGGAAATCTTAAAGACAGGCATTTTCCCTTTTTCTATTTGAAGGCTGCCAGTAGAATTAGCAGAAACATGAGACTCTATGGACCGTATCGTTATACCAGGAAGAGTTGCATGCAGTGTTGTAAACATTCGTTTCTGTAACCAAGGCCATCGAAACATGGTTCACAATCCGTATTAATTGAAACATCTTTCATTAAATTTAATAAAAATATTAATTATGTTGTAATAACAATAAAATAATTTTTTTAAATTACAGCAAGTAATAGTTTGCAATAACATCTGATTCTGATTGGGGATTAAGTCAGAAAGGCAACACAGGTGACAACCAATATTTATTGCAACGCTGTTGTGACAGGAATGGAAAACTACACTGTAGTACGCTATGTAGCTATGGCCTCACAGAGGTCACACAGTGGCAGCATCCCAGCCAGAGCACCAGTGGAGGAGCTAACACCATCAGTTCACTCAGGAGCATTTACTTAAAACTGTGATTGTTGTAACTCTATAATAGAGCATGCTTATCATAATTCATAGTAAGAAAATGCAGTTAACCACACAACAGAATGATCTCAGAGCTACAGAACAGTGTTTCCCTTTAGATCCTCCATTTAAAAGCTTTTCCCAGTTCCCCCACCATTGGTCCATAATTCTCCCAGTAGGTAAGACAGACCTCACTTTACTGTTTGCATTAATCATGTGTACATTTTTACTATTTCTCCTTTTTACTCTTCCAGACTTGCAGGAATTAGTGAGTATATAATAGTTATCAAAGAAGTACACATCTTCTTCAGTACATATCTATAGTATATCACTTTAGTGTAAATTCTGTTCTAGTTCAAGTATAATATTTTGCTGTTCTTGAACCATTACTACCCTCAGACTTTTGCAGATGTATTCTTTACTCTCTCAGCTTTTCTTAAGTACTAGTAACACCCTATTTCCCCTCCATTTCAAATCTTCACAAATTAACACATTTGCTTAAAAGAATACTAAAAGACAGAATTCAACAATATCAATTGCTGGATCTGGCTGCTTCTCATCAAGTTGTTGTTCCTGGCTGGATAATGCAAGATTATTAGGTGATTGTATCTGGACAGCATTTCCCAAAGTTTTGACTGGAATTCCCCAGCCTGCGTGGACTGGGACCTGAAGGACTGCAGCTGTAAAAGTTCTGTTAAAAGATGTAACAGTTTTTATTCCACAGACCTCTCTATTTTACTGAGTAATTTGATGAAGATAAACAAGAAAGAGATTATACCAGAGGCTATTCAGTCATTAAATACTTTATTAAGAAACTTATTCTGCACTCCAATTAAGTAGGCCAAAATAAACTAAACAGGTAAAATCTGACAAGGCCCACCAAGATACCTTGGTTCCAAAGTTTTGAGCTATTAAGTAGTGACAATGCCATGTTTACTGTGCTTGGCAGCAGGCTGGCAGGGGCACAGTCCTTTTTGGCACCCAGCATGCAGCTTGAGGTTTGTTTGGGTTTTTTTTTTCTCCAAAAGTTGACTCACCTATTAAAAAGCCAAGGAGTGATCAGCAAGCCTCACCCTTTAGTAGCCACATATGGCCAGGGTAGAAGTCTGATGGAGGGTGAAAGTGGACTGTTCTGGGCTGAACAGAGTCACACCACCATTGAGGGCTGCTGTATCAGAGATCCTACACCTTCGGTATGAATGGAATCAAAGGTGGCAGAGTGAAAGCTACAGCTGATATTGCCAAAGCATTTTTCTTGATCACTGTGGCAGCAGTGTGCAGGCCAAAGTTTACTTTCAGTAGAGGGACGTCCAGTACACCTGGAACAGACTGACCCAGGGTTGGAAGAACAGCCCTACCCTTTGTCAGAACAGGACCATCTGTGGTAAAAAAAATACACTGAGGTATGTTGCTCCAGCCCCTGCCCCAGATATTCATGCAGACCTACTCCCTGCCAGTGGACAGGGCAGAGAATATGTGAGAGATGACGCCTTACTTCTTAAAATTTCAAAAGGTTTATTGAAACACAACAAGCGACTGAATAAGGAAGAAGGACAGTGTTGGGTGCTTAGCTGCAGCCAGAGGCACACCGCCCACACCCGTAACAATCCTTAAATATGCTATTGACAAGCCAGCCCCCTGGTAAACTGACCCCCTGGTGGGCGACCCTCTCATGCTTGTGCACATCACTCTTCTGACTCAGGTCTTCCTTCATCATGCCTATCAGTCTGTGCAGTCATTCTTGCTTTGACTTTCCCAATGGTCAGAGATCAACTTTCAACATTACAAAACTTACATGAAAAACACCAGATCTTAACAGAACTTCTTTTAACCTTATAACAGATGTTTAACATTTGCGAGAGCCAACATCACACCATCTGTTTATTACAGAATAGCAAGAGCAAAAGTAAGAAAACTTTTGAGTTAAGAAAAAACCTCAAAAGTAAAATATAAAGGTCAGAAAAAAACCCCCCCACAAGTGATGCAAAAGCACTTACTCATCTCCTCCCATAAGTAGATCAATGCCCAGCCAGCGTCTGAGCAGTAGTCTTCTCGGAAGCAAACACCCATCCCCTCAACCCCACATTCTCCATCCTCTACACCAGGCTTTATGACTGGCCATGACATCACATAGCATAAAGCATCCCTTTGGCTACTCTGAGACAGTTGTCCCAGCTGTGTTTCCTCCCAGCCTCTAGCACATCCCAGCCTACGCATTGAGGCTGAGTGGGAAGAAAGAGAAGATCATTATGTTGTGCATGCACTGCACAACAGCCAAAATTTTCACTGGTGTGTCATCAACCCTGTTTTAGCCACAAACCACATAACTAATTTGTAATGCCTTCCAAGGTCCATAACTTCTCTGATGCAATCAAGGTGGCAACTCAGTTTTACTACTTTGCTTCTCATCATTGTATGACTCATGTCTCTTTGATCACGTGTTTATTTCCCTGCTTTATCGGAGGGAAAATGTAGATTGCAGTCTGCTGTATACTCCTTTGTGTAATATAGCAGAACAACACAAGATGTTCTGTTTCGGCTTGCCTTCAAATCCATTGCTTTTTATCTTCTAGTTTCTTCCAAAGTTAGAGTGCAGCACTCGAACCTAGCTTGCAGTAATGCTCATTGTGCCATATTCAATCTGACCTTATATTTTTTTGAGTCTATTTATTTTAAAACTTGTATACTACTCTCTCACATCTTTTTCTGTAGTTCCCATCACTGACATGTTTTTCTTTAGCCTGTGAAGACAGTATTTGTTGCATTTTTCTGATATGAGCATATGTATTCTATTTGAAGTGCATTGTGAATCACCTTTGGGACATGAATAAAGGTGTAATTTTTGTAAGCTGTAAATTGGTTCTTCATTCAATGCAATGGAAAACAAATTATCAGATTGTAACTAACAATCAGTAGCTTTTTTTCTTGGAACTTGCAAATTATCTTGACTGCTACTGTAGAAAATGTCCTCAGGAGGAACTTTATTTGGCAGTAGTCTACCACATTCTCCAGGTTTTCTCACCATCCTTCTTTACAGGTCATAATAGAAAATCACCTCTGCCATGATTCCTTGCAGAACATTTTGTTCTTTAACGACCTGCTGCACCTTCCAGTGCTAATGGTGTTTCATTTTCCTTCTACTCTGAGTTCTTCTTCCTTCTCCCAGTAAGATAATGTCATTCTCCAAATCATTTTCCTCCTATAGTTTTCCATCTACTGTTCCATCATTTCATGCAGGTACAGCAGTTCAAATTTCTGGATCTCAATCTGCTTTTGCAAGCAGGTACGATTTGCTTTACAAGATCCCGCTGGGTGACAGCTATAGCTGGTCTATAGCTGTCACACTCTAGCATGAATTTCTGCATTGTACATGTGAATCTCTCGCCTTGCTTCTACTGGTTTTCTTTTACCAAACATTCTTATTGTTCTTATGTTTACTTTTTACCATTCTGAGTCCCTAGAAGGTATTTGTTTCACAAAGACAAATTTTTTTCAACTTCCTTAATAGTATGTTTTAAACAGACTTTTTGGATTGAAGCTGCAGATACACTGTTGTTACATTGATTTGATCAGGACAGAATGTTCTAGCTGCTTCCCATTATAACTTTGCTGACAACAGAAGGTGTATCCTCAATTTTCCTTGAGGTACTCTGCAATAACTGCAGGACATTTTCTTTCCATCTCCTGTTGTCATATGGGCTGAAAGGACACCTTGCTTCTTCTTGTCAAAAGGTGGTTATTGCCAACGCTGTGATCTCCAGCAAGCTGGTGCCCTTAAATGTGCTCTTGCTTTTCCTCAAGCATTCAGTTTCCTTTTAGAAGTCCCCTTAAGCAACGATAGTACACCAGACTAGTCAGAGTTATAGAACTGTCTCATGGGTAGAATAAGAATGTTAAATGAGATCACTCAAAAGGAAAGTTTAAATAATTTGATTATGATATGTTCAATCTTTCCCAAAAGATACTATAAATTCCCTGCTCTCTGGCAGGAGGTTGAGTTGGAGGAAATGTGAATCACAGCCCTCTATTAATTAATGTCTTACTATTAGCATCAGATAACTATTCACACAGTCTTCTCAGTTACTCCTCTGCTCAGTGCACACAGGCAGGAGCAGGGGCTCATACCCACACCCCAGCAGGCTTCCAGCAGCTGTGCACAGTCACACCCAGGCCTTCTGGTTTCAGCAGCTGTGTTCACACACACTGCCCTGTAATCTTTGTCCAGCGATAGCAGCTGCTGGTCCCTTGTATGTGATGTGGATTATATGACCTGTGTTAGGCGCTGGAGGAGGGCTGGAGATCAAGGGCAGGTTCAGCAGCCCTTTGGTGGCCCAAGCTTACCAGTTTCTGCAGATCTCAGCACATACTCTTCCTCTCTCTGGCATGATGGTTTTTTTGTAACAATTTCTCCACCCCCACCCTGAGGTGCCTAGTGAGCGCAAACACATACACACACAGAGAGGAGCTCTTTAGACAATAGCTATTGTTCCAGAGATGGATCTTTAAAAAAAAGTGCATTGGAAACTAGAGATATACAGAAAAGCCACAGGTAATAGGACAGTGCTTTAAGTAATTTCTACTGTAACATTCTAATTTTACTTCAAAGGAGGCAAGAAAAATGGTGGATTGACATTTTATTGCTAGTGGCAGTTGACAGGGTAGGCGTAAGGTGAGAAAATAACCAGATGAAAAACCTAAGTTATTGTAATGACACTGGGGAAACTGTGCTGGTGTTTTTGTGAAGCAAAAGAATGTATCTATTAGTCCGGTATTACTCAGTCCTTTGAGAGAGACAGGTATTATTTTATTCATAATTATCACAGAATCTATGCCAAAATGATTAGTTGTTGCCTAAGAGTTATTTTAAAATTGGTAAACATGAGTTACTGGAGAAAAGCATAACACGTATAAAATATAACAAAACAACGACATGCTTGAATTTTTGTCACATTTAACATTATAAAATGCCATTAGAAATATAATGTGTTTTTTACTTTGTGTATTTTCATAGCTGAGTGAAGATAATAACCTTTTCATCATGCATTACCAAGGAGATTCAGTGCAGTTCCAATGCTATGAAGATAGCAGTTACTACCTGTGTGTGAATGACGACTCACTTGATATTCGCAAGCTGGAAAACAAAGACCCCAACGAGGAAAAGAATTTTTACTTCAGGGTGTCATATTTACAGGAAAAGTAACCCGTCTACCTTTCAGTGGCCTAAGTGCTCATACAGCTCCTAAGAAGATGAGGAAGTTTGAGATCAACTAATTTCTGTTTGAGCTAAATTCTAATATTTTCATAATTTCTAAGTCACCAACATCCTTTATTTCTGTACATTCAATAGCAAAAGAAGAAGGCCAAGTTGAAAAACATACTAACTCAGTCAGTTAGCACGTGAGTCTCTGTGTCCTACCTACACAATTATGTTTTTAAGGAAACAAAATACTCTGGTTTGGGAAAATATACAGGGGATATTTCAAAGATGGCAACAATAAGGAACAAATATGAATATGATCATAAAATGTGCCATTAGTTCTCCATGAGGTAAACATTTTACTTTTTAAAAACTGTATCTTATAAACTCTCCTGAATGTGATGAGAAAACTTTTAGAAGTTGCTAAATGTGCATATCCTGTCTGACTGACTTGGAGAAAGAGGTAGAAAAGGTGTCTTGAGTCTATCTGAGAATAAGGGAAGATGCTGAAAGATAGAAGATGTCTCTGCACCTGTAGCTCCAAGTCGGCCCATGTAGTCCACGCAATTTCAGCCTCTCTCCAGCATGGCAGCTCTCTAAAAAAACGTAGACAGAGAACCAGATGCACAATGTGCAGGCAGAGGGAGGGAGAAACATTGAACTGATGGGCCATAACAGATGCCTGCAAACACAGCAGAAAATTGCTCTGACACGTTGACTTCACTTCTGAGTCATAGAGGGAAATGCAATCACATGTTCAATTGCAAAGCAGAGTGCAGAACAGCATCAGAAAAATAATAATTTCAAAATTACTGAATAAAATAAACACTAAGTGCTTATGTGGGGTACACTGAAGGAGACATAAAAGTACCTACCTTTGAGCAACAGGCCCTGTCACTGTCAAATGGAAGATGTTGACACTTAAATGTCCATAGACCATACCCTGCAAAGCATAACCAAATACATGAGAAAACAACCTGAAAGTTCTCAGGATCACTAGGTGTTAAAGATCTGGTTCTTCATTGCTGCACATGGAATTCCACTCTGATTTAGTGGCAATTTTCTGTGATGCAAGTAATTTGAGACTGTATATCTCAAATGATAGACATGATGCCCCTATGGCAAGAGACTGTTGCCTAGTTGCAACAAAACAGCCTACAAGATAACACAACACTTGCAAGAATAGTCCTGTGTTATAAAAGTGTACACCTGTAATAAAGTGTACACCTGAAATAGGAATCCTAACGTCAGTCAGTCAATCACACCAATGCACATTGAAATAAGCAATTTTCTGCTGTAAACTAAACTCCAAGGGTCTGTGAGACCTTAAGAGCTTTCATGGCTTGCTTGTTGTATTATTCAAATAGCAAAAATATTTATGTGGGTTATAATGCTCACTGAAGAGAGCTTTTAAGTATTCTATAATAGTTACAACTTCTGGACCTGCCAAGAGTTCAATCAAGTTAGTGTGAAGAAAAAAACCCCAAACTCTAGATACGAATTTCAGCATTAATTACTCTAGAATCAAGTTATTTCAGCACTACTTAAGCTGTTGCACAAGAAATAGATTCAGTCATGTAGTAAGTACATTAATTTCGCTATCTGATACACTAACACTTTGTAGTCATACATTTATTATTGGTAGTGTAATCACCTCACTAAATTACAAACTGGGCTAGATGGCGAGATGATGAAAAGATGACAAGTCACCATAAAGCTTGTACAAAGCATATTAATGAAATAAGCACTGCTGATATCACCACAGAACTAACATTTACCTCAGTTAAATTAGAATCTGTTTTACAATTAATATTTAAATTATGGTTATATGCAGAATTTTGTACTTTTACCATCTGCCATCCTAATTTTCTTAACAATTCAAGGGAAAATAAGCCCTTATGGCAAACAGCAGTGATAAATTTGTAAAATTTTGGATTTCATATCTAAGGCAGTAACATCATTTGACTTCTCATAAATTAGAGTAAAATTAGACAACTTTCTGACTCGAAATGTACATAGCAAAGCAAGTTAAAAAATTCTCTATCTTGATCTTTGCTGGAGTCTTTTTTTGATCACAAAATCCCTTCAAACTGACATTTTCCAATTCCCATCTAAGTGTCTTGTGAGTGGCAGATGAGTTTTTATTATGTGAGGTAGAAATCATATGGAAATTTTATTTTAAAATAGAAAATGAAAGCCAGTTAGCCTTTTAGAAAAATATGGTTTCTAATATTTTACAACTAAAAAAAATCCATTGTGTCTAACTTTTGAATATGAAATATTAGTATTTTGCTATCAAAACCAACAATGATATTCTTTAACTTTCATTTAACAGATGTGATAATTATTAAAATAGTAATATTGATATTTTGCTCTTGTAATTCTGTCCCTCTAAAGTTGTGCCTTAAAGAAAGTACTGCATTTTGTTTGCTTAGACTAATGTAATGCAAGTATTTTTCATATATAACTGCTAGTATTTTGACCATATTTGTGACTTTCTAAAATAAAACTTGTGAGAAGAACTACAGTAACTGTAAAGTAGATGATCCTTCTCTGTGTTACATACACTGCCTTCATTATAGGGAGCCAAAAGAACTAGAAATCGGAATTAGAAACTGTAATTTTTCTTGCCTCTATTTGGCATTTTCAAGGGTATGTCTGCATGAGATGGTGTGACCCCATTTCCCCCATTTCTGCTCGAGCAATGGCCACCAGTGATGTTTGAGGTGCATCTGATTGATAGATACAACAGTTCAGGGCCATAACTTTTTCTCAGCAGCCAAGGGCTATAATTCTTGTTCGACATTCAGTAGACACTGAATGTCTCTGCGGTCTAAACAAATTATTACAATCTTGCATTGGTGCAATTGCAATACTGCTAAAACTTGCAAGCAATCCAAATTATGCAGTTTCAGTTAGAAGGACTCATTTATGCCTGTTCCCTGGTGTTAAATTCTCACCTTGCACTCACAATCTGATGTCAAGGGTTCTTTTTTCTTAGGATGATGTGGTCAGGGTGCCATCACAGTAAATACAATACATGTGTGTCTTGTAATTCCCAGCTGATTTAAACAGAAGAGTACTCTGCCTTGAGCATTGCCACTTTTACATATACATGGTATGAATTTTGAAGATTTATATAAACAGACATTATTTCAGTTCCCTTTTGGTTTCGATTCTGCTTGCCCATGATTTGTCTAACCAATGAAATCATAGTTTGTGCGCTTTAAATGTGACTCCTCAATTCCCTGTTTATACAAAGAAACTGCAGAGAAGAAGATTCTCTACCAGCCCGCCCCTTCGTTGCTTCTGGCAAATTACATGGGCCAACTGGTGCCCAGAAACAAGACACAGTGACTGCTATTGTACACCTCCTTGAAGTCGTCCATCTCTAGCACCATCTCGTGGTCTGTTGTAAAATGCTATCCACATTTCATTACACCAGCAAGCGATGAAAAGTTCTCATTAGCTGAAAACAAAAAACATATTCCTTTTCCCAAACCTCGATATTATTTTCCAGGTTACACAGAGCCTAGGTCTCCTGCGTCTGGAATGACTAAATGGTGCAGACTAGCAGGTCAGGGAAATAAAACTTTCCCCCTCTATTTGGCATTTTCAAGGCTGTGTCTGCATGTGATGATGTGACTCCACTTCTCCCACTTCTTCTGATAGGTACAATAGTTCAGGGCCATAACTCTTGCTCAGCAGCCAAGGGCCATAATTCTTGTTCAACAGCCAAGGGCTAGTGGGGCACGTGCCAGCCCCAAATACAGGTGCTGTAAGTCAAGTATCCTCCTCCACAAACAAAGGACAGCCCAGGGCCTGTTGATCTCTCCCACGGGACAGCAGGCTGCAGCCAGGATCTCTCCTGGAGCAGGTGCACCTCTCAGGGTTACTCCTTAAGGCTGAGAGATTCCTTGTTGTAACAGATCCTTGGTAAGTGATCAATAGGATCCTAAACTTTGAAATCCTGCCTAAGTGATATAAAGGATTGATTGGGCCTATGTTATCATTCAGACATGAACCATTGACCAAGTCTGGGACTAAGTCTGGATGCAGCTGCATGTGAGCTCCCCTCATGAAAGAAGTTTAGAAAGCAACAGGGTCCTTTCTGAACCTAATGACTTAACAGCCAGGTCTCCAACAGTTCTGCCTGACTCTGTCCTTTATGCAGTAAACACTTAAGAGCTCTTTGCCATCAAATCTGATTAAACCACTGTCATATTTACTATGAAACTCAGTTAAATCACTGGTTTAGACCAAAAACCACATTGCTATGTCTCTGTTACAAGTGCAGTGCATCAATACATCCATGACACAGCAGGACTGTGTTCAGTTTTGGGCTTTCCAACACATACTGGAACAAGGCTGAGCAGAGGCATGAGAAAGTGAGGAGGATGGAGCAGCTGAGAAGGAAGAGCTAGGACAGCAGGTTTTTTTACACTGGAGATTAGAAGGAAACTCTTCACCTCCCTGCAGAGGGATTGCAGAAAAGATAGAATCAAACTTTCCTTAGAGGTGTACATCAGAAGAACAACAGGCAGAAGTCACAAGTTATGAACTTTCACTGCCTGTAAAGAAAAAGAAAAACACAGATGATACAGGAATTGGAGCAGGTTTTGTGATTGCAAAGTATTCATCTTCTGAATTTTTCTAAATGCAGTAGAACAGGATTCTGTGCAACCTCACCTAATGCTGAAGGTAAACCTCTTTGAACAGATGGTTTGACAAGATGACCTCCAGCAGCTCTTTCCAACATAAACTATTTTGTGATCCTATGATTCAAAGGAAGCTTCTGTGTCTTGGAACTCACAGAGCATTTAATCCAAAGAGTGAAAGAATTCAGTAGAACCTACACAAACACACAGATGAACAATATAAAAGAAAAAAATAAATCCTGTTGATTTAACCTCAAGGTACATGGCTTAATATACATAATTAAGAAAATTTGTTCAATTTATTTGGGTTAACATGACTGTGAAATATACACAAGAAATGTTGGAAATTTACATTTATTTTTATTAAAAAGTTGAGATACATTTTTGAGGGACTAATTATAGACATTTGGAGTAACAAATGGCAAATAAACATGTCAGTGAGCAGCAAGGGAAAGTGATTTGGCCTTAAATAAAAGCAGTCAACCACTCAGTGAGGGGAAGATTTTACACAGGGGGCATACAAAGAAAGAGGGTTACATGGCAATTAGAACCTGCTGATGTGTTCAACGCCATGACATAATTTTCCTTAAAGAAACATTAAAAAAATTGGCTTACTATAAAACAAGTACTTGATTCATTAATTAACTAGTACTTTGTCTTATTACACATATTTAACTGTAGTTTTGCTTTAATTTTAGCATTTAAGCTACATATAATTGTCTTAAGTCTGTTACAGTGATTTCTAATAGGTGGCAAAGTTCAGGAAAATGAGCTCAACATTACACAGCTTTCCTCTTGACTACTCAAAGCACATTTAAGGCTTTGATTGCTTTGAAATGACAATTTAGAAATACCATATGTATTACCATATACAATTTAGTTACAACATATTCTTATTACCAACTTTCTGCAAACCTAAGTGACAGTATATTTAGCTTTGCGCTGAAGTGTGTTCCTCTTGGGCTTCAATCCTGTAGTCTTTATGGCAGGGCGTGGTATGGTATTTTTATGGGCAAACAGATGTTATAATAATGTTCTGTTTTGTCTTTCAGTCCTGTTCAATTTCTGAAAGCACTATTTTAAATCATGATGATGAACTCTTTTTATTTAAAACCTAAGATTAATCTCTATATCTTTGTCAGAATTTTTCGGCTTCCATTTGGCAATACCCTAAACCTAGTAATATGACTTGAAGTTGACTTTCAAATTGAATTTCATAGGGCCAGAAATTTACCGTGGATTGCTGAAAGTTATGAGCAACCTGTGTAAGAAATAGATTCTGGTTATGAAATTAGAGACATAATAGACATTCAGTTTTTTGTCATTCAGCCCAGAAGAACTTTTATTCTTTATGCTTCCCCTTAAATCTGAAAATGTACCAAAATGCACAGCAAGTATAATGCTCCACAGGAGAGTGCATGTCAGACAAAGACATGCACTATAACCCCCATCTTTTCTTGCCTGAAATCCTACTGTCTCTATCCTTTGTTGTACTTTCTTATCATGTCTGACCTTAAACAAACATCTAAACAGTGTTGGAATGACATTTCAGCGAGATCCAAGTTCTGACTACAGACCCTTAATCATTCAATAAACACAAATGAAGGTTGTGTTAACAGCTCTAATAATTATGTATTTATTAATAGTAAGGATAAAGTAGGCTGCTGACAAATGATTCTCCCACTCCTACATAAACTAGCTAATCTATGGGCAATTTTGTGGTATTGTCACCAACAAACAGAAGAGCCACTGTTTATCTAATGCTAGTAGGAGATCAGACATACTAGTATAACTGCAGTGTTATACCCAGCCACACACCTTATCGGAGTGGGATATGCTTTTGGCAATCAAAGAGGTTATCGGCTGTACACTGAATTGTTAATTTATAAAAGATTAATATTTTATTACATAAATCTACTATATGAGTTACTTAACTGTCATTGAGAGCAGAAGGCATTGTGATGAAGGTCTTTTTGGGGTGGTTAAGACAGAGAGATTGCAATGTTAGCTATAACCTGAGATATAATAGTGGCAATTATAGCGCTTTTTAGTCCCCACCTCCCTGGGAGTTATAGCACTCCCGTCCTTTTCTGTGGTTAGGAAGAACACCATATTGCTGACATTTAGACTCTTTCTATCTTGTCCAGCACAAAGAAAATAAAGATATTAACAAGGTAATTTCTATTAAAAATGTGGTGGTAATGAACTCTGTTGTCCTCAATGGAAGACCTGCCTCACAATCCTCTTCATTCTACTGTTGAACTGTAAATTTCAGCTACATTTAAAACAGTGAAGTACAACAGTACCGCTTAAGGCAGTGGTACTGCCACTATCAGTTTCCCGTGATAGAACACAAATATTTTTGAGCAAATACTGGGGAGCAAATCACCAGTCACACTTTTACCAAGGTGATTCACATTAGTAATGCCCAAGACAATTAAAAAATAAGGACAATAGTTTTCTTGGCCAGATCAACCAGTGTGGGGTAACAGGGCTAAGAAGTTGGCATTTGGAAAACAGTGACTGAGGTTTTTCATTTGCAACCTGCTAGTGTTGGCAGAGGCAGACTCTAGAAAGGCTTTAGGGCTACTGTGAATTACAGTTTCTCCAATCTCCTAGTAACTGTTCTGTTTCTTGAACCTTTGCCACTTCAGCTACACAATGAAGACTGTAGTTGAATTCTCTTCTGTTTGAATGGGTTTTTCATATAAGAGAATGATCAAAACATGAAAATACAGCACTAAAACCTTATAGAAGCAGGTCAGACACAGTTCTAAAACCTGAAAGAATTTTACCTTATGTTTTGAAAACAATTTACTTTGAAAGTAGGTTGTTAACTGGAATGTGATTTCATAGGCTAAAAATTTAACCTCAGAAATAAAGAAACACCCCTTTTTTTTCTCAGGATACACTTTGAAAATGTTTTGTATTGGCCAGTAACTGATTAGTTCAGCAAACAGATGAGCCAAATATAGCTTAGTGTTCTCTCGTAACCAAAAGTCTAAGAAAAGATCAGCTATTTGGCTCATTTCTAGCAGAAGCATGGGAAGATGATAAAAAACCTGAAGCCTGAGATGGAAAGACCCTTTTTACTGCAGATGCTGGAAGAAGGAGCTGCTTTAGATTCTCATCTGGCAGTCTAGTTCATATAGTGTAGCTGTTTGTATAGTAGCTGTGAGTCATATAACATTCTGGTGTATTTCTAGCAGTAAAAATATATTAATGAAATATTGTCTATGTCAGAAGAGTTATAGTTTGTTTATCAGTTTCAGTACTTTATGTCCTTGAATTGCCATTTCAAAAACTGTTATTATATTTTAAAGGCAGACCTTATCACCTCCCCCAGACCTTTGCAAAGAGATTCAGGAAGAATATGTTTTGGACTACTTGCTTCCTCTCAGTTTTCTTGGAAATCAATACAGAAGGTCTATTTGTTGATCTTTCCTCCCTCAACACACAAAATAGTGCAGCACTGGCAGGAAACTGTATTCTTGTAGCCAAAGCTATTCTCTCCAGCACCACCTCCCCCACACACCACCACCACC
>WAAE01003569.1:0-179172 GCA_013400495.1 Nicator chloris | reverse complement strand
GTCTTCCCAAGTCACTCTTACACGTGATGGGGCCCTGCTTTTCTCTAAGTGGCCCCTTCTTCTCTAAGAACACCTGGCTGCCCACAGGAAGCAATGAATTTTACTTTGCTTGTGTGCATGGCTTTTGCTTCCCCTGTTAAACTATCTTCATCTTGACCCACAAGTTCTGTATCTTTTATCCTGATTCTCTCCCTGATCCCACTGGTGGGGAAGTGAGCCAGTGGCTGTGTGCAGCTTGGCTGCTGGCTGGGGTTAAACCACAACACTGCCCCTATTTCTACCCCATGAACCACATGGAGTACATGAAATAGGATAGCAGAGATGTTGGGCCACCTTCAATCTGTTTCAATCCACAGTGCGTCCTTTTGGGAAAAAAAAGTATGATAAATGTATATGGAAAAAATAATTTTGAAATGTCATATCCCAGCATTCAGACAGGGGTATGATAGATATATAGATTTTCATGTCTTGCACATTGTATTGCTAGTATAAATCATGACAGCAGCGAATTAAGACATAAATAGGAAAAAGAGAGAGACTGGAAAAAGAGTCTCATGAGCTAGGGACAGTGGAACAAATTCAGTGCTGCAAGAACAAAATCAATGAAGAGAGTGAGTGCTTCCACCCACAGCACGATGAAGCTTGGTCCATTGACTCTTTCCAACTTAAAGCAATTCGTAAAAGCTAAACATATGTTTTAAAGCAATATGTTCTCTCTGCCTCTAGGAAAAATGAGAAGCATTTGTATGAACGGCTTTCTGAGGTTCCTGATACATGTCAAGGGCACACACACATATGACTGTTTGCATGAGGTTTGCTACTAACTGGCATCTTTTCTTCTGCAGAAATTTTCAAACGCTCCAGAGTTTTTAATTATATCCTTTGAGTGTGCCTCTCCATAGATGAAAAAAGGGAGAAGTAACATAAAAGAAATCCTTCAGCAGTGAGAGCTGGAGGATCAGCTCAATGGTAGAGCAGGAGTGTTGCCTGGAGAATGCCTGCAGAGCCCCTAACGCATCACTAGCCCTGGATGTGCACAGAAACATTTGGAAAACTTTCCTTGTACGTTTTTTGCATGCATCTGTTCTCCTTCAAGCTGTACCAGATGAAGAACTACCATCTAGTGATAAGAGTTCAAGTTTGAAGACAGTTTCAGTTCCCTGTCACAAAGGTGCTGTGTGACATTAAATGATGTAAGGAAAAACAAAGGAGTCCATGATTTGGCCTCAGGTTTCCCAACACAGGTTTCATAACCACTGTTGTGCAAATACCTCCAAAATGTGTATGTTTTCTGCATTTGTCTCCTAAATTTTCAGGTAAATTTTAGGCAAGTATTCACAGAATCATAATATGGATAAGATTGGACAGGACCTTAAAGATCCTCTAATTTCAACTTCTACAGCATGGATAGGGATGCCATCCACTAGATCAGGTTTCTCAGGGGCCATCTAACCTGCCTTTTAACTCTTCCAGGCATGGGGCATCCACAACTTCTCTGGGAAACTTGTTGCAGGGTCTTACCACACATTGAGTAAAGATGATCATAATAAAGACCAAGATTGACATAAAGATCAAAAATTGCTCAGCAGTAATTCTACAGATAAGACACACCCAGCAAGTGGATGAAGTGCTGTGCTGACTCCTCACAATGAGAAAAAGCTCAAATCTGTAAAACGAATTATTCACTGTGGTCTTATACAAATTGGAAAAAACCAGATGCCTGGCAAAATATAGAGTAAATCTAGTTACTTCATAAATGCTTGAAGATCTTTGGTTGCCAGGTACAACCATGATGCAAAAATATTACTGTGATTCATTTCTTCTAATAGCACAAGTGCAGTAAGGAGTTAAGCAAGTGTTTTGTAGTAGAAGTTTCCAAGTGGCTATATGTGCTGTACTTATCTGGCCCATGACCAAACTTATACTCAGAATTCATGGTAGCAAATTTGGTATGAATGTTTAGATGGATCATGGAAAAGGAAAAATGGGAACATTTACGGATGTTGTGCTAAACCATAGCAGTTATGCTTATTCTTGGAGAGTGAAGAGCTGCTAGTGTCTGACACTGCTGTGTAAAGTGTCAAACATCAACTATATGGATCTCTCAGTTTTTCCCTTGGAAAGGGAAGAAACCAGAATCTGGAAGGCTTTTCTTTTTCTTTTTTTTTTTTTTTCCCAGACCAGGCATCCTTTCAGGCTTTTCTGGAAATATACATATACCTTTGCTCAAGCCAATGAAGTGTCATCAAGGGGACAAACATCCCTCCTCCAGCCAGTGCAGCCACAGAGCCTTTTCCCTAGTGAGTGCCCTTCCTGCAAACAGAGCAGCTCTTGATGCCCCCTGTGTGGCTCATCCACTGCCAGGTATGGAGCTAACAGTGAAGATATTCCACTGAGGAGTGCAAATCAGAGGGAATTATTTTCTTCAGCTTGTTTAAGGATTTGAAGACTTTTCCCCAGAGCCTAGTTATCGAGAAAAACAGAAAGAAACAAGAGATGCCACAAACACTTCGTCAACTTCAGATCTTTCTGGTTTAAAGATGTTAAAGAAAGCTGTTTCCAGCCAGTGCAATGGTTTTACTGTTAGAGTAACTAGGAACTATTTTTTACAATTCAAATGCATTGTGTTCCATAGAAAGCTGGATTTTGCACAGAATAAATCTTATATGGGAGCATTTTAACTGCATTAAATGACACCTAGTAGGTCAGACATACCAGCATGTGCTATATTTCCACAGAAGTAGAGATCTGTGTAACTGTTTGGTTTGCTGATGTGGCTGGTTATTCAGAACAACCCAAAGTCTCTTCAATATGTGCTTAGAAAGCATAGAATAATCTGTCAACAAATACAGCTTTCTGAAAAAACATAGCTACTGTGGTGCCAACACAGGATAAGTATCTCTGCCACGGATCAAGGAATCAAGGTGCAGCTTGTGAATGCTCTTTGAGATCACAGAATTTTTGTACATTGAAATCATTGTGGATATTTGCAATAACTCCTTGCCCTGTATTTTTTCCCCCTTTTTTTTTTTTATTTTGGGTAGTGTCTGTATCTCTGTCCCCAGACAATAGATTGCTCAGCCAGGACTATCAGCACCAGCATTGACCCTGACTAGGAGGAACAAAATTATAAAGAAATATTTTTCTCCAAGAGCTTTGAAGAAAAGGATAGGGCAAGGGAAAGCAGGAGATGAGATAAATCTCAGGCAGCAGAGAGAGATCAGAAGGCATTGGTTTGTACTGCAGGGCACCATTTTTTTCTGCAGGAAAGCTAACAGAGCTGGTCATGGATAACGCTGGGCTGCAGATGTCAGGAAAACAAAACTCCGTGTTCCTAGGATCTCAGCTTATAAAGCAATCCTGCAAAGACTCCATGTCACAAAAAACATTCCTAGAAACCCAGGTAGGAGCCAATCCCTCAAGCCCTGATTAAGACAGCTCAAAGCTATGTGGCTCATATTTGGGAGATACACTCAGAATGTGCTGATGCATATCCAAGAGGAACAGGCTGAGCAAGCTGTATTAATATGTGCATTATTAATAGCTGTTCCCTTGCAGCATCTGGTAAGTGCTTAGAAGACACTGGAGACTGAACAATGTAGTTTCTATAGTGAAGATGTGATCTTTTCCCTCAGTATTTTAGTCGCTAAATAACCTAGTGTTTCCTAGGTAAACATCCCTCTTTGTGCTGCATGCCAGAAAGCACCCAAGAAAGAAAAAGCAAAACTGTAGGAAAACCCTTGTAGCAAAATATTCAAGCCTCCTGTTTACTCTTATGCTTTGACAATGTGAATGAAAGCTAGTCATGCACCACACAAAAAGTTGGTGCAGTTGTGCAGATTCTTTCCCCCATGTATTTTTGCCCATCAAACACAGAGTGGTCATGTCAATATTTCCATTATATATCTGTTAGGGAAGTACGTGACATCTTATTTTCAGTGGGTCAACAAACTTTTCACTTAAAAGGAAAGAAAACCAAAACCCAGCAAATACTAGCTAATGAGAATCCATATGTGTGGCTTTATGCCAGAGAACTTGAAATTTTCTGTTTTCTTGCCATTTTTGGTAAATCATTTGGAAGGAATATTTCTGCTTGCTGCTATCACAGTAGAAAGCACTGAAGGAGTGGCTACAATTAAACCCTCTGGAAAGGAACAAAAACCTGTTCCTGTTGTTCTGATGCATCTAAAAACACAAAACAGCTAAAAATGGAAAAAGGGACAGTTACCAGTCTACGGACATGTCTTTTCTCACAGGCTTCCCTGGAGTGGGAGCTGACATAATCCAGCTGTCCCAGCTTCAGCACAGCCTAAACCTCGTCAAAAACACACTCTTCACATCCAAAATCTTTCACTTGCTGCTGAGCTGGCTACAAGACTCATTTTAAGATCCTGTTGATTTTTCAATCACTGTTCAATTTAGGCTTCTGTATAACTAAATGAGGTTTTGGTTCCCTGTTGCCCAGGTCATGTTCTGTACTTGGTAGATATTGGTCTGCAGCTTGTACAGAAACACTGGAGTGCTATAAATCATTAAGTGTCAGGGTCTTTTCATACTATGTTCAGCAGTTCTGAAACACATGACTTGTAGAGATTCAGGAAACATTCGTTTCTGTAAATACTTTCACATCAAGCTTAAAAGCATATTTCAATGATTTATTTTCTGATCCTTGTGATAGTAATTATTTTGGATGTTCATCATAATACATCCCATCATTTTCAAGACAGAGAGCATAGCTTTAGATGTGCACATCTGTGTTGCAGTCAAAGCCAGGTTGCATGAAATAAAGGGAAAATTTCCCATACAGACATGGAATCCAAGGAAATTTCATGTCTGAACTGAAAAGGTTTCCCCACTTTTTCCTGATCTGGCTTGCATGGTGCTTACAAGCAACACTCATGATGCTTCAAGTGCAGAGGCAAATAGTCACACAGGCAAAAGAACCTTTAATCACTGTTCATTATGAATTCATATGCATTGCCTGAGACATCACATGAGGTCATAAAAACCCACAGCTCTTAACTTACAAACAATAATTTCTGAATCTGACCTGAACACAGCACACAAAGTTGCAAGACTGCAGATAATGAAATCAGACTACTCTGTGAATACAGGAGAGAGATTTCCAAAAACAAACCAAGGGTCAGAGCACATGGGACTGATGTAAAATGAAATCAGCAAGAGCCAAGGGAAAACACAAACCTCTCCCACTCTTCCCTTTAGCACACAGATGCCTTTTCCAGACATGGGAGATCTTCTCTGAGCTGTGCCCACCCGCTCCAGTCGTGGGACTACAGAGGACACACTTCAGTCTCAGGATACAAGAATAGCCCAGTGCAGGGACTTCCTTCTTTCTTTGGCTGCATGCCAGCCATTAGGGCTGGCTTAAGCTTTATGCCGTATCCAGGTACACCATGGAACTCAGAGAAGTTTTCCCATTTCTCACACAGGCTTTTGGAAAAAAAATAGACCCCAAATTTTGTAGCACTTCAAACTTCTACTAGCATTCAGACTTCTTTTTCTCATTAATTGTGGAAAATCACAGCATGTCATATTGGCCTTGGTCCATTAATAACATATTGTGTGATCCTATTTACTGGCCCTGGAGAAAACAGATATCAATGATGTAAACATATTTCCCACTGAAAACATTGAAGATTCTCCAATGAAAAAGATAAAAATAAGATTGCTTTGAAAAAATTTTTTTCAAAAAAAGAAAAACAAACTACTTCCTATTTCATATCCACTTCCGAGAAATCATTTCCCTCCAATGCAGGTTGACCTTCTGAATCATATCTGGATGTGATTATCCCCTCAAGAACCCAGAAGAAACGATATACCATGTGTGTCACACACAAATGACTAGCCTTTACCTGGTCCGTCCCACTCAGCTTTGCTATTGACAAAACATCATTACAAAAAAGGTCAAAATAACAAATCACTAGAAGAGTAGGAGAAGATATTTTCTAGTCAAGAGATTCATTTTCCCTGCAACATAAACACTAACATATGTTACAACATGCCCACAACAAGAAAGCTAAATGTTCGCTTCTACATAATAAAAGTACAAATTTGCCAAAGGTCTGTGCACACTTACATAAACTAACAACACACGAGCCAGGGAACCTCACACAAGTACTAGAGCATATGGTAAATTACAGCAGGAAGGCAGGCAGGCAGGCCATTAGACCTTCAGATTAATTGTGATTATTTACATACTTGCCTCCTATTTTTTCTTTCTCTCCCTTCTCATGTTCTGTAACACTGTCCCAGGCCTATAAATTAAAGTAAAGCAAAACAAAAACTCTGTGTTTTCTTGGTGTTGGAGATGGGCTGTGCTGAAAGTGACCCTGCAGCACCATCTTTGAATGACCCCACATGCTGAGGCTACAGCCCAGCCAGGCCCTTCTCCCTCTGCAGAGGTGACTCTGTGGAGCTGTGAAGCGTTGTGCAGGCATCCCCATGCCCCACGAGGAAGGATGAGCTTCGGCAGGTTTTGCTGCCTCTTGTCAGATCTTTGTCTGGAGCCTTCTACCAGTGCAGAAGGCACAGGGGAAGGGGAACAGGCAGGTGTTGGAGCACTGTGCCCAGCCCCAGCTGTCCCTGCTGCTGCGCCCAACCTCTCCTCTCCCAACAGAGATGTTACTGGCACCATGGCAGGTGGGCTGAGAAGAGCAAGCAAATAGCAGTGAAGGTGACCAAAGGGAGTTTTGCTGTTCAAAACACATTAGGAGGATATCTGCAATGCAGTTCTGGCCGACCAGTGTATTTAATGAAGCAGCAGCCCAGCAGTTTCCATGTAATTGGTGCTTTCTGCCAGCAAAATGCTTTCTTCATCCCTATTTTTGTTTTCATTGTAATCCCTCCTGAGGTGTGTGTGCAAGACAAGCGACCCTGGCAGGGAGGCTCCTCAGCTGGCCATGGTCCTGCCCTTCAGAGCAGGGACAGGCTCAAAGGGCTCATGGGCCCAAAGCACTGTCCACACCTGAGCTGCCTGGACCTCTTGGATACACTTCACAGCCACCCCCAGCTGCCCTCCCGAATGGGCAAATGGGCAGCCCTGCCCTGCCAGAGCAGGCCCAGCTGTGTAGCTGTGGGCAGCCCCTTTCCCAGATCCTGTCACTCTTCCATAGCTGGCTCCACAAGGTTGGCCTGCCCTGGCACCTGTCATCTCACGTTAAAACCAGAGACATTTGAGGGAGAGAGTGAAATTCAAGCTGAAACCTGAGCAAGGCTACACCGTCCCCCCTGTGCTTTTGAACAGCGTCTCCACTGTGCTGGACAGCCTGGGCTGGTGCAAGCAGAACATGGCTTTTCCACATGTTCACACATCCCAGCTCTGCAGACCAAATGGCTGGAGAGGACTGGACTCACAGCCACCACCAGCAGATTTCAGCTTTGCCTCCTTTTACCCAAATAGTCCCTTTCAGAAGGTAACAGCTCCATTGTAGCGTTGGCCAGCTCACACAACCTTAGCTTTCCAACTCTTCCTTCCTCTCTTCCTTCATACATATATACAGAGAGATACTGGTCTAGATACATCTTTTGAAAGCCTACTGATTTAGATGAGCACAGACATAAAATCAATTCCTCAGCCTATGGTCTAACCACACCTTAGTATGGTTTATAATGGAAAAGTCAGTAGTAAAATTAAAAGTGTTGTTAACTTCCAAATGGCACTTTCTGTTGTTTTATGTTTGGCATAACTGACCAAATGGGACATGTTCACTTTTAATGGTGGTTTTATTTATTTTTCCAACAGTATTTCTTTAGCACTTTTTCCTTTTATATGACATATTAATACATAATTCAGTGGTTTTATGTCTCCCTGCACAGCCTGCATGATTTCTTGTGCTATTGAACAGTACTATTTATGACCAAATGGCCAAAATGTCTTTTTTTAATAATCTTTTCTGGTCAAGGGTTTGCTTGTTTTTTCTTTTGTTTTCTTGGTATTTTCTGTGCCTGCCGGAGTGCTTAGCTCCCCAATTTCCCTGTCTGAAAACAGGTCACCCCAAAGGGTCAGAATTTACATGTTTACTAAGAAAAGTCAGTCAGTCCAACAGAGGTTGACAATACAGCAGAGACATCAACGTTCACAGTGCTGTTATCAGTAAAGGTCCTCTGGCTTTACTGTGACACTTGAGGGGTTGCACGTGAGCATGTGAGCCAGATGCCCCCATTAACTCTAAGAGCAGCATCTCCATTTCCTGTTCCCAAGACAGCCACCCCCAGGCACCAGTCCAGGTCTGTGTTGCTGTGCCACCTTCCTGGGGCGCTGAAATCAATGCAGCACTGCAGGCTGCAAGCCCAGCTCAGTGGGGCAGGTGAAACCAAGCACCACCTCCTTTGTAAACATTTGTTTCAAGCATGTCCCATGCTTGGTTATCAGCATCTAGTGGGCACTTTATAATTGAGTAATTACTTTATCCATAGGTTAAGCCCTCACTGAATCCAATTGTTACATCACGTGCAGTTAGTGCATGGTGTATATCCTTATATGCCATTTCTGGGTATGGATATTTTCCATCTCTACACTCTCCTCAGGCAATAGCAGAGGACCTAGAGACCTTCATTAGCCCTTTGACAGACTACAGACATCCTGCTTGTTAGTCTATTATCTGACTGCTTATCAGTCACATTCTCAAACTCTCATTATTTTACTTGCACACTGCTGTAATTAGCCTCTGTATTTTTCAGGCACTCACAGTCTTGCTTCAGCCTACATGCACAGATTACCCAGAAAGGAAGCTCAAATATTAATGTCATAAATGCAAGCCTATTAAAGGCAATCTATAAAGGACTGCTGTTAAGAGAGACTAAAAAGTTTATTTTGCTTGGGTTTATTTCCTTCAGGTATTGGCTGCCTCTCTTCCAAGTCCTCTGAACATTGCCAGAGAACAAATTCTGCTTGTCTACCCAGGGCAAATAATTTCAGGTAGCTGCTCACAAAAGGTCAGCAGGATTCAGCCAAGCTCAGCAAGGAAGATGTTTTATTCCTTGTTCTATTTCTTGTGGATATATTTTCTCTTTTTCCATCATTTTAAGGGATGGTCTTACATGTTGTTCTTCAGAATATTCCTTCCAACATAGAGACAAAAAGGGTAATTATTTGGAAATAGTAGGGAGAAATCTGTCTACTGCTTTCTCTGAGGGCGAAGTTTTCCTCCTCATAACCAACATTTATGATAATAAATATGGTGCTGGAGAGTCCATTGTGCCTTGAAAGACCTGTGATAGTAATGACAAGTGTGAACATACAAGTTGGATTTTATTTATTGTCAATGCAGGAAGAGTAACTGCCTTGAGATCTGACTCTGTCCACCAGCAATCCCTTCCACTTTTTTTGTGGAACAGTGGAAAAACTAACAAGTGAAATTTGCTGCTGCTAAGGAACAGACTCATCATCAGCACTGTGAACTCACAGTAAACAAGAAACCTAGCAACTTAAGAGCAGCCATTACTTCATGTGTAGTGCTCCTCTAAGGAAACAGGATCTTGTAAGTTCTTAGTGGCCCATTCCTAGTGTCTTGTGTCTTTCTTCCAGCTTTACTGCCTTCTTTTGAAATAATTTCTGAGTTTTTCCAGGATCTCACGAGATCCTAAGGACCAATTCTAAAAAGAGTTTTCATCTCTCAGTCCAAACCACCTACACCCTTTGGTGCATCACACTTTCTTGTTCTCCCCACACCAGAACTCATCTTAATTTACACAATTCTGTATGGTATTTCAAATATTTCCTTGTGAAATTGAAGCAATCTGCAACTAATTTCATCATCTGTTTTATCTTATTTAGTAATAAGCGTCTGCCAGCATGGAAAACAAGGTGTGGAATGTAGATAAAATCCTGAGATTAATTCAATTTCACCTCTCTGTACTTTAAGAAAATAAATCATATTTATTATTTCATTCATAAAATGCATCCTGCCTACCATGATCACCATTATCTTTCTACAGTTAATACTATTAAAGGCAGTGACCCATGCCTGGGCATTTCAGCTCCATGTTGCTCAAATTTTGATTTTTTTTTTAATGAAAACCACTTGCATAGCTATAATTGTGGTCTACCAGGGAGATCTCCATTAAAATTATCACTTCCAGGGGTTTCATCAGACTGCCATAAAAACTTGCCCCAGACTGAGCACAGCTAAAAGTACACCTTTTCCCACACCAGTACTGTGCAGAAGCAGAGCACCGGCTCCAGTGTGTCACCCCTTCACTTTCAAGATTCAGCTAGAGAGCACTGGAAGTAGACCAGACACCAACCCCTGCAGTGTGATGCCCACTACCTCCCAGTCTAAGGTCACACTTTGGCTTCCCATAATTTTCACAATTTGTCTTTTGAGACTTAAGACTTTGAAGACAAGTTGCTGAGTCTGAGAAATCGAAAAGCCATGTTAAAACTTCAACAAAGGAGATTTCAGCTGTTGCCACAAATTACATGAAAGAGAGCAGTACTGTTTTGCTAGTAACAATAGTGGTCCCCTTGCATTTCTCCTCCACAGGGTGCAGGACTGCTCCACTGAGAGACCTTAGCAGCAGTCTGTATGTTACTGCAGGGATCAGCTGGTTTGTCTGAGAGAGAAAAGCATCACCCAGGAATAAGAGAGGTGCCTTTTGCTATTACCATGAAAATCCACACACATTTGGCCAAGTTATAAACCACAGGTGGTCACTAACTGTGTGTTCCTCATTTTCTGGATGCCTGACTTGAAACCCTGGGGGCTGATTTGCAAAGTGCTGAGTGCTGGAAGCTGTAATTGAAGTCTCTGGGAGCTGTGCTTTGAACATATATCGAGCTATAAAAACACTAAGTGCTCTGAAACATCAAACTGGGGCCCCAAAATCAGTGGGTCCTTTGACCTTAATCTCCCTGTGACTCAGCTCCCCATCTGTAAAATGGGAATACTGTCACCTTCTTGTCTCACAGGGGTGCTGTGAATTTGAATCTGCATGCGTCTATTAAGTAATCAAAACGTTCTGCTGAAAGCACAGCTGAAACACCCAAGAGCGAATCAATAATTTTGTATTCAGCACACTCTTTGGATGATATGAGGTAAATAAGGCCTGGGCCACACTTTGAATGATATGGCCAGATGCCTCTGAGCACCATGCAGCAGGGAAAAAATAAATAAATGTAAACTCATGTAATTAAAGACTGTCTAGTAATGTGTTTACACAGGGGACCAGAGTTGTGGTTATGTGGGCAACTTTAGCTTTGGCATTTCCAGAGCAAGAAAAATAACATTGCTACTGAGGGCTGGTGTACAGTGAATTCTGACACTCAACACCGTGCAGGAGGTAGGTGGAATGATAAATATATCTCACAAAATGGGTAAGTTAACAGCCATTATTCAGGGGCAAAGCAGAATTAGGACACAGTGAAATGAAGGATGCCTGCAGAGCCTTTCCTCACTGCCACTGCTTTAGGATACCCCTCTAAATTACATAATTGTATCTTTTCCTTGGGAACTCTTGCCTCAGCAGAGACCACATGTCTACAATATTTTGTTTGTATTCTTCTATGCACTCGCCTAGCTCTCATTTTGCTGCACATTATTCCCTGCCATGAAGACAGAACTATTAACTTCTGTGTGAGTTCCTTGTGGCTCTGGCACTAATTCACACTTAATTTACTTCCACGGTACATAGAGACAAGTCACGGGGATATTAAGCTAAAAGGAATCACTAATTTGGGACTCAGTTTGATTTTTCAGAGGGGGTGGAAGGCTTTGTTCAATCGATGCAATGGCTATTTGCTGGTAGCAGACAAACCCGGAAACTCAAGGACCTGAGGTGCTTTTCCAGGTACTCTGGAGCAGGGAGGAAGGCATTTGCTGTGATGGACAGAGATAACTGTATTTACTGACACACCATAGGAACATCTGCTGTAATGTATCCAACATCTCCCTCACAATCCCTCTCTGTTCACCAAGGTCCTTCCTTCCTTCATTCCTCAGGCACTTAAACACAGGCAATTAATTCCTGTCTGGCAAGTCAAGTTCACAGCTCCATCCCCTGTGTATTCTTCAAAACCTGCCTGATCCCACATGTGCTGCCCCAGCCTCCTTCCCAGCAGCATTTCAGCTCCTAAGAGCTCTTCTCTCAGCTTTCTTGTCCCCTCCGACTTTATTTCTTCCTCTCCTTAACACATCTTCCTGTCACCTGAGAAATGTTTATTGAGTGTATACATGGTGCAGCTTTTCAAAAACAGAAGAATTTGGCTGAATTTGTCAAAGCAGAGAGAGAGATGCAGAAGCTATTCCTCTAAAAACAACGTAAGACCCATCTTAAAATGCTTTCTTTCGGTCTCGGCTGGTCTTTGCAAAGAAAAGACGCCAGAATTTAGCATGTAATTTTCCCTCCACCCTGCTAAAATTTGTCTTTCCTGAGAATGATGAACTTCATTCTGCAGCAGGCACCCAGCAGAGAAAATTTCAACCAATTTCCCAAAATCAAGGTTTGGGGAATAAAAGTAAATATATTCCATAAAAAAAAAAAAAAAGTCACGTAAGAAAAAGCCTCAGCCTTATAATAGGGAGAGCTAAGCAGAGATTACAGCCTCACCAGTTATCCATGTGACAGAACAGCACAAGCCTCAACCGTGCTGTAAAAAGCATTTTCATTAAGACACTTTTTTGGGGGTCATGTCATAAGTGTGTTGTGAATCAGAAACATTGCACTGCACCCTATGAACAGATTCAGTTTCATTACTGAGCTTTGGCATTTTATTGGTGGGCCTGGATCATCCTGAATATGTTAAAGGGTAAAAGAAACTGTCTCTTCTGTAAGCAGCTGAGAAAAAGAAGAAAATAAGAAAGAAAAAAAATAACAAGGAGGCATGGAATAGGGTTTCACTGGTTGGTTTTATGTAGCCAGGCAGCAGGATTCAATGGAAGGCAGCACCAATGTTTTGCCCCATGGTAAACTGATCATACCTGGAATCTTCCTGAGTATATACCTGTATATTACACTGTATTTTACAGCATCTCTATGCTTTCTGTTGGCTTAAAAAAATAAAATTTAAAAGGGACCTCACTTATTAACAGAAGAACTTGTCATCCAGAGGTGATCGTGATCCATATTCGGTTCTGACAGAGCACTATATCACTAGCAAAATACTTAAGAATAATTAAAGTAGAGGGGAGGAAAAGAAAATCCAAAGTGTTTTCTTTTTCACAGTGGATAAAAGAGCAATGTGAAACCACACAGAGTTAAACATATCCATATAAAATTTTGTGTTCTGCTCTGGTCTGTGAGGAGATATCAAGCATCATCTCATCCTTGTTTAAATTTGTCTTTGCATTTCACATTTTATGCGGGAAGATTGCCTTCAGATCTCAAAGGGAAAGCCCGCTAAACTGTGGTTCCCCGAGGCAGCCATTCCCTTGTGGCCTTTGCACATGGCACAGACCCAGCCAGTCTCCAGCCTCTGCCACTAACTGGCCACAGGCAAGTCTGCTCAGCACACTAAAGAGATGGGAAATTACTAGGACCTGGAAGTCTGAGGATCAGTCCTGATACTTCAGGCCACATAAGAAATACTTCATGTGATATCAGTTTAAATTCTGATTTCAAGAGCAATTACACCCAATCACAAGCTGGTGGCTGGTTAGGTTAGATGTCCATTAAGCCCAGCCCTGGCTTTCCCTTGTTCAAGCTCTGTGATCACCTGTTGTGGCCATTCCTTGGGGGAAGATTTGGGCTCACAGCAGTGGCCTGGCTGCCAGTGCATCACCTGCAATGGCTGTTTACAAGTGATGAGTGGTTCAGACAGTCAAAGGTGAAATACAGTTGAAAGACAGGAGGCAGGGAAGGAACAGCTTGTCATTTCTGCATTGTGTGATGTGATGGCAAAGAAATAGTTAACCCCACGACAGATCAGTAAGTCAATTTTTCCATCCTTCCGCTATCTCCTTATTTTTTTGCCTCTATTAAGTTAGTTATTTACCCCAGTTATTTCTGCTTGCACATTCCTATGGTTCAGCTCAAGTGATGCCTTATCAGCCTTCTACTACTTACCCAGGTTACAGAAGGTCCATTGCTCTGGGGCTTGTTACATGGGGGACAGAAAGGAGAAGAGCTTAAAGACAAGCTCAATGCAAAATGAGTGCATGCTTTGAGTAATCATTTCCTTGCTTTGTGGAAAACAGCCATCCCTTTACTCTGCAACTTCATGTCAAAATTTAACCTTGGAAATGAAGACTTCACAGAAGAAAAAGCACTTAAATAGCCAACTGTTTTGATGCTTCGCTTCTGCAGAAATGAGCTGTTGTCTTTGATGTATTTATTATACCACAGCTGTCTTCTAAATCACAGAGCAATATTAACATCTAGCTTTTGCCATAAATTATAAACATTAAGTAATTTTCCTGAATTTTACAAGTGAAAATGTCACCATCTCAATACCTGTCTTTAGCATGTATACTATAGTATATATTTTACTTCCCCCCACCCTCGAAAAAGAAAGATCAAATACTTAAAACCATTGGAACAAAGATGAGCTGCTATTAACATTATGCTCAGACTAAGCAGAAGTTTGTGATATTAGATGCCATTCCCCTTACCCCATCCCCCACTCATGCCACACAGAGGTGATATTTGTCTTGCAACAAAAAAAAGGAAAAAGAAAAAAAAGGAGGGAAGGAAACATTGCATCTTTAAGACAAATTTTACAACACTCTGAATGATATGTGCGCTTTTTATGTTTATGAAACCACCATCTAGCAAAAAATAGCTGCCTAATATTTTGACACGAAGGTCATTTGAAAGTTTTACTGCCTGCAAGCCCGATCCATTTTGTTGACAAAAGGCTCTCTCAGGGCTCTTTAAGGTGTCCCAGCCTGCTCGACTTTCTCTCTGTCTAGCATTTCTATTTCCCCTCCTCACCCCCCTCCCACCAGACTAATTACCAGCTCATTAAGGCTGTCCTAATGAATTATGTTACAGCATTAAGAAAGGGCTTGGAATAAACGCTCATTTAGGTATGGGAGGAGGGACAGAGAGATTACTACTCGTATCAACCTTGCCAGCTGAAGCTAACTTGATCTGACCACACTCAACACCCAGACCTCCTGCCTCCCCCCAACAAAATCATAAATATTTCAGCTGAAATGAATTTTAGATTGATATAAACGTGCTCTTGGGAGGAATTAGCTTCCTAATGCCACAGAAAAAGAAATGCTGAGGAAGGTTATACTATGTGCACACTGAGCTTGTGCTCTATGAGCTGTGCTGCCTGCACCTGCAAAAGGCTGAGGAGTAACAGGGGATGTGGAATGCTCTCCCCTTGCTCAGTGCTGTCAGCCAGAAAGGCAAAGGCACCCTGTGCTGGACAGTACTTATTTATTAAAGGCAATATATATTTTGGATAACTATGACGGGAGCCAAGCAGACCAGCCTTTGCTTATCACTCTACACTGCATAGTGAAATTGTTCTTATTTCTTATACAGAACAGTAGCATTGGTGCCACAAAGAATTCCATGAGCCAGCCAAAACTGGGATCTGCAGAGGTGAGTGATGGTGTCCTGCTCTGACCTGTGAACTAGATTCTTAACATGATGATTTCTCAGCCAGAGCTTTATCAGAGAGCCCTCACCATTTTCCATACTCGGCTTAGACGTTTGAAGTGCTAACATTCAAATGTGTCATTTTTCAAAGGCAAATCTTGTATTTTATTAATATCTTGCTATTCTTCTGTTGAAGAGGTACCTGAGCTGTATATTGGTACCTGGGCTTTGGCTCTGGCTCTCCTGAGGGATTTTTATGGTCTGCAACACCCCCTCATGCATGTTAACTTTTCTAACCCTTGGTTGTTTTTTTTTTGATGCAAGTAGCTGTAAGTGATTGCAGCAGAAAATTATGCTTCAAATAGGCCTGAATTTCTTCAAAATGCACTGCCAACATTAGTTTTCACTACCTGCATGTGAAACATATTCCAACTATGGTCAAGGTAGCAATGTGTACACATTAAAATAGGACAGCTGAACATGAGAAAGATAAGAATTTATTTTATTCTCTTGGAATCATCTGCTTTTTGAGAGCTCTAATTACTTTCAGATTTTGGCAAGAATCTTTAAAAGTAGATCAGTTAATATAGTGTCCTCTATTATTGTGTTTCTAGGTTACTTTGTTTTCCAGATGCTACACCAGGAAGAGTCACAGATATCAGAAAATGGTCATTTCTAAGAAATCCTTCAGCTTTGCCATATTGCATTTTTAATGTCTTCATTAGCACCCAGCAAGAACAAATATACTTGCAAACCTATGAGCTGACATTTCCACACAGACCTCAAAACCTTTTTAGCTGTAAAGGCAATAATTTAAGCTGTCTCTTGGAATAAGAGGCCACACAAATTCAGAGCTTTTGTACTTTAGAACATGTCAATAACTGGCTACACTTTAGGAATAATTAAACTGGCTTTAAGCAGCATCTACACCTTAGATGAGATAGTTTCCGGATGGGAGTGGACTGTAACGCTTAATTTTTTTTTAAACACATACACCCTCCAGGATTTAGGGGATGCCACAAGCTAACATTTATTTTATGCCCATTCATCATTTTCCAGTCATAAAAATTAATAGTAATTGCAGACATTTGTTCCTTGCCTTACATAGACACAAGTATATAAGTTGTACAAACAAAAAATATTACACGGGCATTTTTCACACTAAGAGACAACTTAGCAGCCAAGCACTAGATTATTCTTATCACTCTTTTGCAGTAAAGTGGGAGAGAGAAGGCAAGCACATATATGGGAATTTCTACCAGAGCAGCACATGACAGAGCTCTTACAGGACACATAAAAAAATAAGAAAATTTTCCTTTCCCCAAAACATCCTTTTCTCATCCCAAGCTTCCTGACATTTTTCCTTTTTAAATGTTGGTCCTGTTTGGATTGTTTCATTTTTCCTTCCTTCTCCTTTAAAAAGGCAGAGAAGCGGCAGGTAAGCATGGGGAGGAGGGGGGAAGGGACAAATGGCCCTTCTCCCCCTTAGGAGAAGGGGAGATGCAGCATGCCAGCGGGTGACAGAAGCCATCGTGCCCCTGGCAGCAGGGCTGGCGGGTGAATTGGGCGGCCGCGGTATCAGCCGGGGCCATCGGCACGTCCCGCTGCCTATCAGCGCTGTGCCTGGCAGCTGGGGAGATACATTTAGATAAAGCAGCCAGCAATCGTTGATAACAAGTCCCTCAAATGTCAGGCAGCACAAAGGGCAGCATTGATTGCTGCTGTACAGCCTGCCTTTCCTTTTCTTTGGTGTTCTATTCTCCCCCTTTTTAATATAGCAAAGACTCTGGCTGGGATAATCTGCCTGCAGAAAAGGCCATTGTGCTGCTACATGTATTGTGTTATTCGCTAAATAGAATTTACCAATGTTTCTCCGATTCCCTCTCCTTTCTCGTCTCCTTTCCCTCCATCCCCTTCTTGCTGCCTAGCCACTTCTTCACAGAGGTGGGCCTCATCCAGCAAAGGACAGACATTGAGTCCTAGATGAGACGTACAGGCTCTTTGAAATCTATGGTATAGATTTCCTCCTCTCTCCCACAGCTTTGGATGGGTGCCCAAAGCTAACACTCATCTCAGCTTTCATTTGTTTCTGACACAGAACTGACATGGTTGACATTTTGGGGCCATTTCATCCCAGAAGTTGTGCCAATCTGAAAATGAAAAGTATTTTGATAATCAGGCATTCAATATGTTCACTCTTTGAGCTACCCAGTGGAGCCCTGGCAGCCTACAAAGTTCAGAGTCAACTCGTTGAGATTTGCAACCACATTTGGCAGAAGCTGCTGCCCCAGCAAGAGACACCCCACGTTCTGCCATGGGAATAAAATGGGACTTAGCAGCAAGAACCAGCACCACCATAAAACACGGAATGTAAAATAACACAGGGAAAGTGCATTTGATGTTAAGGGCTCCTGTGCTCCAATTGCTGATGCCTGTAGTGGTTCTCTTCAATTTTTCACCCTCAACCTCTCTTTCCAGAAAATGAAAATAATGTATTGCCTGCTCCCACATGCCAGCCTTGGGCTGCAGGAGCCATCCACTTAGTGCTTACAAAGTGGAAGTCACCAGCAGGTTCCCAGAAGGTCAAGCAGTGACACATTTCCAGCCTGTTGTTCAGGACTCTCCTTCGCCAGAGCTCCCTTCCTCTTGATGCCTGAGAGAGGTAAAAGGGGACCCAGCCCTCAGGCATGCTCACTGCATTTACATCCACACACTCCCCCTCCTGCTATCTTTTAAACTGATGTGAATTTAAAGCCAAATCTTTAGTTCTGTAATGAACAGGCTGTTCCCAGCTATTAAAAAAAAAAATTACAATCCCCAAGATTTTATAATCATTCTAATTATTATAATTTTAGACTTCATACTTCAGCAATAATAGGGCTCAAACAAAAAGTGTGGAGTCCCTAGAGAGATAAAATGACAATAGGTTTTGTCTCATATGCCTGCTGTAATTACAACTATTTGATCTGATGCAGTTTTACACTTCTATATTTTTAGTTTTGGTGTTTTGAATGTAAACCTCTCTGAGGATCCTTCTGAAAGCCTGGAGGATTGTATCTCTCTCCCTGCACAGAAGCATTTCCTATACCCTCCTGTCTCTTGCAGGGATGAGGAGTTGGAAAACATCCACCTCAAGCCACCACAGAGGCGACCACAGCCACAAAGAGCATTCCCAGGCAGCAGCTGCTCTGCAGGGAAAGCAGGATTCTCCCTGGGAAGGTGCTCAGCACTAACAGCTTTACCAGCTGAAAGCCAAGTGTGCAGGATGAGTCCTCAGGGGAGTGATGATATGGGCAGGAGCGTGACACGGTGCACCTGGACTTTCCTTGCAACAAGGAGCAACATCTTGTTTCCCATTTACCAGGGTGAGGCAACATGACATCTGTCCTCTGTCCAACCAGAGGTCTGCCTCGCCAGACTCTGACAACAGCAGCAGCAGCTGCCACATGTATGTGTATCATCCATATCATGGCATGGTTGGAAGCTCAGAGGCAGGAACAGACATGCACTTCTGTGCTCTATTCTTCCCCCCTCTATCCAGAAATTGCACTTGCAGATCCGTTTAGAGCTTTTTAGCAGCTCTCAGCATTTTTTTTTCCTACTCTGTGTTTGTCTTACCCTTTCTGAAGTCAGTTTTACAGTGCAAGTAAAATTAAGCATTTCCCTTTATAAAAATAAACACTATTTTGATATAAGGAAAGAAAGTTGGCAAGGAAAAAAAATGTATTTTCCCCATGGAAATGAGGGTTGGCAGCTCCTGCAGCACAGTGATCTCCTATACTTTTTCCTTCAAGTCTGGAAGTGAAGGGGACAGGAGAGTTTGTCTTTTCAGAAACAGCTTCTTTGATCAGCGTCATTCACTCTGGAGAATGGAATATTGAATTCCTTTTGCAGTCAGCCTGTACTTAAGCACTTTTGAGTCTGGCTGCAGTTTGTGGACTTTGTGAAACATGAGTATCCCTCCCACCTCTCTGCTTTTCTTCCCTGACATAGGGATTTTCAAAGGGCATCATACTGCTTGACCTGAGAAATGGGGTGTTCTAAAATGTCCTTAACCATTGCTCACATACACAAGGCCATGCTGGAAAATTGGGCAGAAATTGGGCATTATTCTTAAACTGGAGGACTGCATTCTCACCCCAAGCTCATGGGTAGAAAATGCAGGAGGCAGAATTCATAGCCATTATGGCCCAGGTATAAATTCAGGTGCAACCTCCACTACTAAAGTACAAGACTTGAAGCAAAAAAAAAAAAAGAAAACAAAACAAGAAACCCCAAACAAACAAAAACTCAAAAAATCTATTAAGCTATTAGGATACAATTTTTGACAAGGGGCAGTCCTTCCAATTATACTGAATGTCTGTTAATGCTGATATAACCAAGTCTGCCAGGTTTTTCATTGCAAACCACAAATTTCAGGAGCGTGTAAAACTGCTATGCAAATGAACAGCCTGCAGTGAAACTTGGCAGATAAAGCTTCAGCTGGATAAAGGTTTTATAATAATCTTTGTTTAAAACAAAGTTAATTAAATTTGGGTTTAAGCAGAGTTTCAACCATTTTTAAGTTACAGAATAATGCCAGGACTCAATTGTACCTTTTATCCAAAGATCTTTAAGTACTGAGGCATCACATAAGCACAGTGGGGGAGTTCATTTTCCCTTACACTCAATCCAGAGCAGGACTAGTGAGGAGCTGGCCTGGGTCTCCCTCAAACAGGCTGCTCGTGCCTCTTTGTGCTGCTCTGCAATCTCCAGCCTCTCCAGCAGCCACTGCAGACAGAGAGCAGGGAGCGCAGAATCAACACTGTGGGGGTTCTGATGACTAATTCCTCTCCTGCCCTCCTGCCTGCCCCGAGCCACACCACCCCCTCCATCAGGAAGGGTTGCTGCCTACTCACTGTATGATGAACCCCTGCTCTGCACAGTTCTGTTTTGCCCAGGTGGAACAGAGCACATGATAAATCAAATCCAGTGAATCTAAATGGCTCTGTTAAATTGCACAGTAAATTAAAGACACACACACAAAAAAAAAAAAAAAGAGAGAAAAAATAGGACCACAGTGCTGCTGTGAGTAGTAGTCAACTTTTTACTAGGGAGGGAGATATGGCTCCAGAGGCTCCCATTCTAAAATGTATCTGTTCCCCAAACTGAAAAGCTAATCAGTTCATCCATACTGCAGACTAATTACTTTTGGTATTTTGTGTTGCAGCAAGGACAGGGAGTCAACAAAATATATTTGGTCTACTCAATAGTGGGCACTCTACTACGTGCAACATAGAGAAATTACTGTATTTTATCAAAGCATGAAATTGCTTTAAGAAATGGGACTAAAAAATCATTTAGTGCCAAGGGTAAAACAATCCTCCCAGGACAGGATGGTTCCTAGCAGTACTTGGCACTAAGTCTTATAAGGACAGATCCATCTTCTCCCCATTTTATAACCAAAACACTAGAAGGGGTTTTGGTTCATCTTAACTCAGGGACCTAACCAGCACAAATTTCAGTTCAAGCTGACCCCAGCCACATCTTGTGTGCAGCCAGCCCTTGCTTGCTATCTGACAGCAGGAACAAATAGTCTGTTGAACCTTTTACTCTGTATGAAAGACCACAGCCACGAGAAAACCACATGGATACAGCAGAGTTTAAAATATCTATGTTTGCTTATCAAACAAAGAGAAGGTAAACACAACACAGAAATTCTGCTTCTCAGGCAAGATCCCAGTGGCTCCCCTGATAGTACAAAACTACTGCAAAATCTCACAGGGGCTGCAAGCCTTTTACATGCACACCACCCAATAAAAGCCACACAAGCACCACTCAGCAAATATTGGATTATCTTGATTTTGTGCAACTCCTTGTTCATACGCTTTATCCACAATTTAACTTTCCCTCAGTGACAAAGGCTGAAACAGGCCACTCTGCACCAGTTCCTTTCATGACACAAGTTGAGCAAATTTAGGTAGGGCAGTGCTTTGAGAGCAGCAATTTTGTGCCACCAGGAAAACTGTCTGATGATGTTCAATAGGCATGAAAATTGACAGTGCCTCTGCCAGGACCTGGCCTGTGAGAAGCTCAAAGAGATACTTGACTTAGACTTACGTAATTACAGTAGGGGAAACTCTGACAAATTTTCACCTGGATTAAACCAGGTGTTTAATCCAGGTGAAAATCTGCCTGTTCCTTTGTGTGTGGGATGGGGATATCAATCTGGGAGTGCTGATGCTGGCTTGCACAGTTGTGCACTGGTTCCCAACTGGAACCTCCAAGCATTATAACACAAATTCTGCTCTAACCCCAGCAACCTGTCATTGAGCATCCAGAGGTGCTCGTATGATTGAGAACTTGGGCATATTGCTCTTTGACACCTTTTGCAGTTATCTCAAAATTCCCATTGCATTAACTATTTGGTTGCATTTTTACCTGTGCCCTCTTTAAGTGTTTCCAGGCATTGTACCATAGCATGGAAAAAGGCTTGTTGAGAACAGTCCTGACTACACAATGCAAAAAGGGCTTTAGATTCCTGAGCTACTGGAAGGAGGGTAGAAAGTTTTGAGAGACACCAGTCCTAAAGGCCCTGTTGATAATGTGCAGCAACAGCTAGAGGAGCTCACAGCATTTTCTTGAGTCTCTGTGGAGCCCTACTGCCAAACCCTGCGAACAGCACCACTGGCAGGTACTGAAGTACTGCCACAGCCAGTGCTAGTCTCAGAGATCCAGGGATGGTGGGGCGCTACTTTCCCCAAAATCCATTTGCCACTCGCTCCCACTGTAGGGTGCCCCCATCTGAGATCCGCAACACAAGACAGCACCTGGCCACCTCTGCTTCTCATTGCTCCGGTAAAACCATTCTAGGTGCTTCTTAATCTCAGAGGAGACTTTCAGCTCGTGCCTAGGCCTGGGCAGGATTAGCACAGAGGACAGTGAGTGGAGCTGTGCTTGGTTTACTGGAAGCCCTGTGAGGGGGGTCTCACACAGACCCCATCACAGACCACCTTACACAAAACAAACCCACAACTCGTTCAGCACAACTTCTACAGCTCAAAGACATGAGTTCCAGAAGTTCCTTCCCTTTGTAAATACTCAAAAGACATAAGCTCTGAGGCTACTTGTAGAATCAAAATATATTAACATGTTCAAAATGCTAAGACAAAAGGACAGGGAGGTACTCACCAACTTCTCATTTTGTTTTTGAGCACCTGCTGTGTAGGGCTAAAGAGAATGATCATCAGAAAAGAGGTAGTGAAGTAATCCAGAGTACAGTTCTGAAAAGCTTTTTAAAAGTATTATTTATGGTCTAAAATTATGTTGTGTCTCAGCAATAAAAAAAAAGAAAATCCATATCTCTATGGGTTATTACGGGTAGCAACTGAGTAAGAAGAAATGGGGAATTATTAAAGACTTAAGTGGTCAAAGTAGAGTGTGGGAAACTTGAAAGGAAGAAAATCCTTTTTCCTCCCTTAGGAGCAGGATGAAGCAGCACAGGGAGGAAGCAAGGCAGCAAGCTAGCTCACTGGGGAGGCCTGTAGCCACAAAGAGCCCAGGATCAGGCTAGGTTTTCATTTAGATCCACATACTTACATGGGATTTTTACTTGGGCGGAGGGAATGCATGAATTTTTGAACCATTTTCTAGTTCTTTATACTGCTCTAGTGCATAAGGTTGCTACAGTGTCTTTGCAATGACAGCTGGCTTGGGTTTTCCCTCACATGTCTGCTTGCAGCACCACTTGAGTAGCTGTCATCTTCTTCATCCCTGCAAGGGAACAAATGCCTTCCCAGCCAAGCAGGGATCTGACATTCTATTTCTGCCTCTCTCCTCTGCAGGACAAGTGCTAGGTATGGGAAACAAGGCGCTAAGATCAATTGTATCAAGTTAGAAAAAAACCCCCAAAAAACTAAAAACAACAACAACAATAAAAGCCCACCAACCAACAGAAAATAAATATTCAGAAATTTAAAATTGCAGGAATGTTTAACTATACACACAAAGAATGATCCATTTTGACTGGCTTATAATAAGTTGGTAAAAATAGTAATGTTTGCAGAGAGACAATGCTTTCATAAATATATATTATGTGTAAGTTAATTCTTCATGTCTAATCAGGCCTGATTTGGAAAGCAGCCTGCATGCTTCTGTGTCTTACAACCGCCTCCTGAATCCGATACCTAATCCGAGTCTCAAGAGCAGAGAGGCAGAATGCCAATGATCCAGGTAAAAATGTAAAAAGCAGCAGCAACTCTTGCCTGTGGCATTGTAAAAGTCAAACCACTGTAGCAGATCCTACCACCTAATGAGCAGGAAGAAGGGGAGCTCTCACATCCGAGATGCAGGCTTCCTTAAAAGATTTGGCATCAAGGCTGCAGCTTGAAGGCAAGATTTCACTCTCGTCCCCCCTCAAGCAACTGGGTGAAGCCAAGCTTTGAATGTCAGGCCCTGTCACTGCAGGCACAGCACAAATGCCCTGCAGTCATGCCACCACCAAGGCAGCACTCAGTTGTCAGAGCACCAGCAGCACAATTCATAAGAAAACCGGCAAACGCGGCAGTGCTTGAATACGAATCTGAAGACAAAGCAGAAACTGCAATCAATTGAGAACCCTCAAGTCAAGACTGAGAAAAAATAACAGTTTGCAGAGGACTTTTCAGTGCTGTGGCAGCAATTCACTGTTGGGTGCCATGAAAGCAAAGGGTCCTGCCCAGGCTGCAGAAGGCCTGGCGAGGCTGGACTGCAAAACAGCCGCTCAATCAGCAGCAGCATGGCCAGCACTGCTCTGCGATCAGTTCTGCCCAGACAGCCTCTCAAACACAGGCTTCTTAGACACTTCAGGACAAGATTTCTCTCAGGTACCTCTGACTATATAAAGGGTAAGCATAAGGTTTATATATAGGGCATCAAAGTCATGTAAAGGGTAGGAATAAACAAGTCATCCAAAGTTTTCTCTGTAACAAAGAGAAAATCACCTTTGGATGCCAAACCATCTTGCTCATTTTAAAGGTCCTAAAAAGGGCCAAGTTACCCTCATGGGATACCCCTCTTCTAGCCATGGTGGGTACCTAGACAACTGGCTTAGGCCTGATGGCTATGTTTTTTGATTGCAAAACCTCTTTTAGAAGATTCCAAGGCTAATTATTGAGCTTATGTTCTGACCGGACCTCCTCACTCAAATACAACTCACATACTGGTTTTCTTTATGCAAATATCCAACAGAAAAGAATTTTAAAAAAATAAATAAATAAAAATAAAGGAGAAAAAAAATACAAAACTTTAGAAAAACAATTATAAGAAAAAAGATAGTCTTACTTCAAGTTCAATAGAAATTCACTTTTCTGATCTTTAGTTCTTTTTTTGCACTGGTAAATGGGAAATTGGGCTCCTATGTTCTATGCAGTTTTCTAGCACTTTGTGTGGAACAAACCAGCTCCACACATCAGACATCTAACATATGTTGTTTACATAACACTTTCAGCTGTGTTGTTACTCTCTCTGAACTCAACAGTTCCCCAAAATTTGGGATCTTGCAAATTGTTCTATTAGGAAGAAGCATTTGGCAGTAGAGCCTGGTATCTATTATAGAAACTCTGCTCTCTGACAAGGAACACCAAGTCCCATTTGCCAGGTTTGAGGGTGTCACACGACAGGAGATTTCATCTTTACTGGCATCTTTCTATCAGCACACAATCTAAAAAGACTCTCTTCTAGTCTGTTCAGGGTTACTCAAGATAGCTGTGCTCAAAGCTTTCCTTCATGTCTTTTTCCCCATCTTTTCTGAGGCTCTCTCAGTAGTTCTTCTGTGTCATGGATACCTGAAGGGCCCACCTTCCTCTGACCTGGGCACTAACATGCACGTAGAAAATCATCTGAAGAGCATCATTATGGCCCAAAGGGTTTAACCACTTCTGCTGCTTGAAAAGGAGGACAGCAGATGTCCCTAACCTCAAAATAGAGCTATCATTGGGTCATGCTATAATCTGAGGCTGTGATATCAGGAACTTTTTTTAGTGCACACGTGTATGATCAGAGATTGGGCCAAGATAAAGTGGAACCTCTGGATCACTGTAATGAATAAAACTTTAAGGAATAATATTAGCAGGACTTTTCTAATTTCCTTTCTATCAATTTTAATGTATATTCCCAAGACAGACATCGAGTCATGTAAAAGAGCTGGGCCTTATTTAAATTAAATGCTTTTGGACTCATGTCCTGTTACCTCCTGCATCCAGAATACGTAATGAGAAGACCATGTACAGCACTATCTCCAGCTTCTTGTCATCTTACAGGATACTCACAGGGTTACTCATATCTTTGTTATGAAGTCATGAAAGCCACGTGGTACACAGAGGCAGCCTGCTTCTATTTCTGCTCCAGCTCAACACTGTGGGGAAAGCTCCATCCTTTCCTAAGTGGAGTCAGGCTCCCATGGAAACTATGCTGCTGTTATCTTGGATTTGCCCTCTTTGAGCAGCAAGTCCCCAGTGGCCACTTGTGCAGCCCTTAAAGGTACACTTGCCTCCTTTGCAGGAAACTGCCTGGGTAAGAGGTAAGAGCCTGTCTGGGTAGAATAGGCCTTTGTTCTCAGTACTAGAGCTCTGAAAGCAAAACAAGAGCCGATGTCCTCAAGTCCAAAGAGGTGGAGACAGTTCTCCTGATCATGCTTCAATCACTCACATCCAGCCCACATTACTTGGAAAAGTACAACTAGAAGACACTTTCACCCTGACTAAATCAAGTGTTTCTTGCCTGCAATACCAGATTGAACCACTAAAGCAAGATTGTAAACAGAAGAAAGGGGATTAAAGGGTGAAGAAGAAAGATCCTCTCTACATTGCAAAACAAAACAGGAATCTTATTAGCATTTAAATGAACAGACTATCTGGATGGTGAAATCCTTATGAACTGTTGTGCTCTAGACAGAAGTGAATCTTGACCCTCATTACCGAAAGCCGCCCTGCATGCGACAGGGTGTTTGTGAAGCCAGAGAAGCAGATGTTCTCCAGATCAACATCTCTTCTCTCTCTGTCTGTCTGCAGTTGAGACTAGACTTGGTGACCCAAACGATTTTTGCTGCTTTTGTTTTCCTTAATAAATAACATTAATATTAATACAATGGCAATGACAAAACAGAAAAAAAAATAAAAAAACCTGGAGCAGGACACCAGCACAGCAGTGGGCTGCACAGGTCAGCACCCTGCAGTGAGCAGTAATCTGCCTGTTTTGTATCTGAAGGGATAACAAATACTCACCACAGCCTGAATAACCACTACATGCCTGCAGAACTCCTACTGCCAAGAGAAGGGTTGTCACATGCTTGGGGTTGTCATGTGCTGCCAGCAGCCGTGCCACCGAGATCTCTGCATAAAGCTTGTATCCCAGTTTTGTTCCTCATCACCACAGCACAGCAGGACTCAGCCATGCACCACAGCCTTTCTCCAGCCTGGCAGCTGCACCAGTGGGGAGCAGGGATGGGGGGGTAGGGAGGAAGATAAAAGCTCTTCCTGGCTTATGAGGAAAACTCCACCAAGGAACACAGGCAGTAGAGGGCACTGCCTTCAGGGAGAGGAAGACAATGAGGCAGGTTTGGGAGATGAGCTACATCTGTTCAAACTGAAGTTATTTCCAGGATGGGCTGCATTATGCAGGAGATGAGCACAGAGATACCATGGTGGTCTTCAAATCTGGACAGACACCTTCAAGTTTCAAGCTATTTCTTCATAGCACAAGCTGTTGATGCACAGAGGCAGCTTCTCCAGCAATGCAATGATGAGCAACATTCTTGCTGGAGCCACCCCCACACTTTCTGCTACTTCCCTCACTAGGTCAGGTGAATGGATGTGGACATACTCCTGTGGCACTGCCACCTCATTATATTATAATATCGTTAATCTAACGCTCTAATCACAACTGCAGCTGAGGACTTGCATAAGCATCTTTCATGTTCCTTGTTTCTTTCCTAGTAAGTTTTTAAGCTCTTGGGAAGAAGAGCTGAAAACATGAAATGAATACACATCAAACCATGAAGCACAAAGAAAAAAACTCTGAAAAAAAGTCATGACTTCTCAGCTCAGCAGGTATGCTAAGGGCACCACTGAGGTTGGCAGTCTAAGAGGCCTTTGTCAATGTGATGTGAGATCCATGCACAAACTTTATGAAAAATCTGTGTGTGCCAGTGACTGCAGGGGAACTGTAATTAGTCACAGGCCATGACAACAAAACTACTCCTCAGAGAGCAACATCAAAACTCACAGGTCTGAATAAAGTTAGAAATAAAAAAAAAAAAACCACAGCAGCTATGATGAGAGAGAATATACTAGCTCATCCAAACACGATCCTGACCCTTCTTCTTGAAGATGAGTTTCAGGTATCTCTGCTAATGTTCCTGCCCAGAAAGAAGGTGATGCCTTAGGATTTAGCTTTTCTATTTTTCAGATCCTGTACTGTTTTAGTGTTTAATTGTAAAACTCCATAGCCTGTCAGCTACTGTTCTCCCATTTTATTCAGACAAAACAATTCCTCTCTAGGCCTGAAACTCAAGGATATCTTATTGTCTCAAGCCCCGAGAGATGCAGACAATAGTGAATTGGGAGGGGGGTAAACTCGGAGTAAATTACTTCATTACCTGAAGCTGTAATTGGAGGATTAACCCCAATGTGTAAATGGACCAAATTTATACCTGTGTGAAAAACTCATGACCATCATCCATCTTGGGTGTAGCACCTCAGAGGTTTGTGGCTGCCCAAGGTGCACCTATTGAAGGCCTTCAATAAATACATGCTTTTATTCTCTTAATTTTGTCTAGCAGCTGTTTTAGGCAGCCACTCCAAGGCATCAAAGTCAGCCTCTGTCTCTCCAAGCAAGCTCTCTTGAGCAACTTGCTCCTAAGGACTCAGCTGCCAATTAAAAAATAAAATTAAGAAAGCTCTTTGGTTTTGTGTGTTGTTAAGAAGTTTTAACTTCTACAGGCCAACTCAAAAAGTACTAATGAGCCATTTTCATAATCATATTTCAGAGGGGAAGGAAACATACATGACTGCAAAGCCACCAGCTCCAGTTCCTCCCCTAATCCTCCAGTGGGACCAGAGACAGAAGCCACCACGAAAGAGCTCAGCTCATTAGCAACAGGGACAGTAAGAGCCCCAGAAATCTCGGTTTCATTCGTAAATGAGTGAGCACAGCTCTGACACGGATGCAGCCACCTGAGTGTAAGAAATGTCAGTGTAACTTCAATCTCTTGAGATGTATTGACTTATTGTAAAGATATACTACCTCAGCTTCGCAACAATGGCACACTTTCAGCATTTATCCTCTGCTTCTTTTCCACAACATTTACTGATCTCACACAGTGTAAATTCAGAGACTGAAACAAAAACCTTAGCTCAAAGTAATTGATGGGGATGTGCCTATTGGATACCAGTGGACTGAGCTGTTGTGCAAAACCCAAAGTTTCAGAATGTCCAGTCGTTTTTTGGACAATTAGTGATCAAAAATTCCAATTTCATTATAACTTATTTTAATTAAAATTAGGTTTGTTACTTAAACTTATCTACAAAACCTTATTGTCAGTGTGCCAGCCATTTAATATCTGAATTCCTAACATCATCTGCTGTACTTTTGAACCTGAATAATATTGTGTATCCTAGATCACCACTTGAATTCCTTTTCAGAAACAAAAAAGTAAATAATATAAAGCTACCCAAAATGACAGAGAATTAATTTAAAGGACTCACCAGCCAGTTGAAGACCAACCACATTCATTCTCATGTAAGAGGTAAAAGTGGGGATTTTATTCAACTTGAATCTAAAGAAACCCACTCTATGTGGTCCTCATGGGATGCTTTCATGCAAGCCCGGATATTGCAAAGCCATGTGATTACTCCAGTCAAAAATTTGGAGGACCGTAAATGGTGCATTGAAGCCTACAGAAACCCCAAACTTTCTGTTCTGAATGAGAGGAACAGAAGTGAGAGTCAGTAACTGCTGGGAATACTCAGCTATTAAACATCAAACTTGGGGAATATAAAATAATACAGGCAACATATTGGAGTTTCAATAAGGGCAAAATAGAGCAATAAAGGATAAGAAACAAAAAACTCAGAATTGGATTACCAAGTACAGTCTTACTAGATTCATGCTCTGTATCCTACTATATACTGCATTTCACCAGAAGACAGAATTTAATATGAGCTGGGGAAGGATGGCTACATGTGTAGGTGTGTGGATGCTGGGGGTGGGAAATGTTAATAAGGCAAGAACAAGTGAGCATTAATTACAAATGTTTCCCAAATGGCTGCTTCTCGTTTTAGTCTCAGATATATCAGTAGCTGTAATAGTTTTCTTTTCAAGTGTAAAGAAATGTTTTCTTTTTCCTTTTAGCTGTTTTGGACAGAGCAGGAAATAAACATGAGGTGTGATAATAGAATACAATTATCTACTATCTTCAGATTTCCACATTGTTTTGAAGCTGCTGACCCAGACTTGGGCATACCATGAGGACCTCTTTTGGTGAGAAAGGTGGGACAAGAAGCCTCCTCATTCCAAAGGCTGCCCACAGACAAAACCTGCATTTCCAAGTGAAGGAGAACTCAATCTTCTCTCCTTTTACAGGTGGGGAGGGTCTTGGTTCATTGCTGTCTCTACCTGCTTTTTGCCTGCAACCAACTCAGCTGTGCCAGCATAGTAAAAAACTAGTTTCTCAGTGTACTTTTTTGCACCAGGGTACTATCAGAGCAAGAGGCACAATGTCAAGGCTGAGAAGCCTCATCTCAGTCTACTGCTGGGAGACATTATAAAGTCACACCCCAGTTCAGTAATGTCAAGAAATTTATGCCATTTAAATTAAGTGTCGAAAGGATTAGATTTCAGCCAGATATATCCAAGGATATTCTCCTGTCACATGCCACTTCCGTTCCAACCACAAAAATCTGACTGCAAGTATGAGGTGTTGCTAGCCAATCATCAGCTACTTTATTAACAGGGAATTAAATTGATACATGGAATTAATCCATTATGCAGACTGAGCACGCACTGAGTCCCTTTGTACACTAAGTGAGAAAGTGAGCCACTTGCCTACCAAGGGAAAGGCTTTCTGACCCTGTACCAGCTACTCCCCTTCCAAGAGCAGGTAGACAAAATAAGTCTAAACTCCGAAGTGTTGTGTTGGGGTTTTTTTATATATATAACTACTTGACTTCTACTCAGTAAATCCTGTCAATAATGAACTACAGCCCTTTCCCTTCAAAGGGCCAGAGATGCAATCGCATTAAATCCACATAATTTAGGGAATAATCTAAGAAATACGTTCATTGAGCTAAGCAGCCAGTGCAACTAGGTTTCCCTTGTGTGCTCTGATAATGATTTTTACCTAGCAGCAGCTGGGAACTAATATATCTGATGTCTTTCTGGAGAAGCTTCTGTTCCTAAGAAGGTCAGTCATCAAACAGGATTCGTTTTTCACCTGAGACGAGAGATGTTGAGGACTTATAGATCGGTACAGTGTTAAAGTTTTGCAAAGAGCAGAGAACCAGCTTTCGGTAATTACGTCTCCTCTCAGAAAGGACTGCAAAAGATCTTTGAGTAGGCTGTATTTACAGTGATAAAAAGAAAACAGAGCAGAAAACAATGAGGCAATTAGTAGAAGCAGGCAAATGCTTCTGAAGAAAGGTGAAATATTTTCCAGGCTCCTGAAGATCCCAGACAGAACAAGTAGTCTCAGGAGTGTTGGACGTCTGTCCTGCCCATCCGTCATAAACCTGGAAGCCCAGAGACCTCAGCAGAACCAAACCCCAGCCTTTGAATGATGTGCAAGAATCCCATTTCCAAATTTTCAGACCTGTTTTTTCCAGATTTTTCTTTCTACAAATATTTCAAAAGGACTGCTTCAATCCAGAATAGGGTTGGGGTTTTTTATTTCTTTTCCCAAATATTCCAAAGGATGACAAGGTGCAGGTTTCATTTCAGCTCTAAACATAATGCTGTATTTTGTTTTACTAATTTTGCACCATTTCATAAGCCAGCCTTAAGGAGCTTGCCCTAGATTACTGTTGTCAGAGCAGAACCCTGTATCACACTATTAGTACTCCTAAGATTTTCATAGCAGAGCTGAACAATAGAAATCTAACAGCAAGGAGCTATAACATAAAGGCAATATCTCCTTGTTTATGAGTGACCCCTGGTTTGTCTGAGTACTGGTATCCTACCCTTCAGAGGCCTAGCATAATGAAGGCAGCTGTTTGGTAGTTTTCCCTGAGGGCATAGTGCAAAGAGCAGAAAGGCAGAGGTAGAACAAACTGAACCACAACATTTAGGCCTTGTGATAGACAGCGTGATTGTGAAGAGAAAACAAACCTGATGTTTCCACTGCTTCCCACCAGGTACTGCTGCCAAAAGAAGGCAACAGGAAGAGAAACCATGCCAAGACTTTTCCAGCTTGCTTACTGCAATGGAGAGATCAAACCAAACCACATGAAGGGCCTCAAAAGCCATTCATCTTTACACTTTAGGCTTTCCTGGCAGGACAAAATGAGAATAAGAGACATGACCACAACATGAAATTTTGAAACCAAAATCTTAAAGCAAGAGAAACATAGCTATTTCAGGGTTTTATTATCAAATGGACCACACAGTTTTCCAAGAGCCCAGGCCAGTTAGTATGCAATGTCAGATCAGAGTTTCTGGTGACTCTGAATGTTAAGAAATTTGAAGGCTTTAGTCAGACCCATGTAGTAGACTTGGTGTTTTGTTATTTTTTCCCATCCAGAACCAAACTTTACTATATTCTTAGAATTTCCTTTAAGAAAATCAACAACAACAACACACACCAAAAACCCTAACTTATTAATACTTCTTAACACTAAAGTGTGAACCGAATGAGAGGAGGAAAGAGGCTGCAGTTCTACCCCTGCCCACCCTCTTGTAGTTAAACCTGCTCCTGTGGCACTCTTGTGGTATTTACATTACCCTGTTCCAGGTCTGTACTTGTACATTCCCATCTCAGGCTTTGGCCCTCCTATACTCATCATCTGACATGATGCAACCAGACTAAAATCACTGCATGAATATCCATTTATATCACATCCATGATTTTTAAAAAGTGTATCCAGTCATGTGCACTTCCCAGTTTTATATTAGGCCCACAAACAGCTGGGCTGTCTGAGAGATTTCATCAAGCATAAAAGCAGGAGAGAATAAGCAGTAAACTTTTAAATATAGTTACAAGATACATATGTATGTCCTGCCACAAGGTATTTAAAGTTTAAGAAGTTCATAAGTTGTTGAGTTATTATAAAATGTGTTAGCCTGACAACGGTGAGTCACTTCTTCCCAAATCATCCAAGCATTAAAAACTGTGGGTGGAGGTGAGGAATTCATAAAAAAAATTATACAAATAACTATTAGGACTATTATTACCCAGAATAACCATAAGGAACACAATGGGTTCTTATTATTCAATGATATGAAGAGTCATAAGATGAAGGAATTAACAATGCTAAGTGACTTCTTTCTCATTAATAGGAGAATCAAACTGTAAAAGATGTAGCAAAGAGACAGTGGAATCTGCTGAATGGAATTTTTTAGAATTCAAAACTTGCTATGCTTAGATTCTTACAGCTCAAAAACCATTAGACTGCTTCCAGAGGTCAGCTGAAGCACAGGAATTGTATATTTAAAGAAACAATTTTCACTGAACAAGCGCCACTGTTTCACACCCGTGCTGACATCACTATCCAGCCCCGGCTCCACAGACACCTGGTTCAGCTAGGAACCATCCATACCATTGCTCCTTAGTAAGCACCACGAAAACAGAGGTAGAAGAGACTACTTAATAGACAGACAAAGAGCAGCCATTGAAATCAGCACTTCTGTGTTTCCTGTGAGGGGCTAAATCTTCCTTTTTTCACCACCATTATTCCAAATGAGTAAATTGGAGACAGTAGGCAGTATACAGATGAAACTCAGGCACCCACACCTACCAACAAGCAAGCACGTGTTCTAGTTTTGCTTGTGTAATTGTTTCTTGCTGAAACTGATCTGTTCCATAAGAGGTTATGATTTCCAGGAAATGGGGCAAACTCATCATGAGGTCTAACACAGCACAACTTCCTGCTAAGCCTTCTCACTGATCCTTCAGCTCAGAAGTAAGATCAAGTGCTGGCATCCACTCATGCTATAGCAGCGGACCAGTGTGCAAACACAGTAAAACAACCCCTTAAAGTTTGAGGAGAGGGAACCTCCTGCTTTGGGTCTTATTGAGAGTAAAGCTAATGCAAGATCAAATAGATCTTTAGCCATCCACTCCTATGTGTTATTAAATCCGTTGCAGTATTCTAGGACAGTGCATTGAAGCTATTGTAGATATAGACTCGTATTTCAATCCTGTCACGTTTATCCACACACAAAAGACCAAAATTATTCTTCCTGCTAGAATAAGTATGTTAGATGAGACAAAGGGAAGCTATGCGAGACCACATGGTTTTACCTATTCTTTCCTGCCTGTGTTGGACCTTATACAAAGTGATCTCTTGTCTTTTCAGAAAGACAGGCAGTAGCCATTTATAGGTATGCAGCAGAGAAAGCAAGAAGCATAATAGTAACTTATTTGGTGCCTAGCAATGGGCATATGAAGGGGATTTGATGAGAAGATTTACAGGCAAGGAAGAAACAATTCAGAAAGCTCCTTCAAAGGCACTGTGTAACATATTATTGAAGTTTTCAGGTTTTTTCTGTCCACAGCTCACTGCCAGAGGTTTTGAAAAACAGCTTCATAAAACAATCACAATGATTTTAATTAGAAGTGAAAGCAGCTTACAGTATGCAAACACATAACAGGGAGCAAATATACCTAGAAGCAGATTAGTAGCTCTTCCTCAGAATTGTGCAAAGAGGAAGTTAGAAACCATCTTTAAAGAGCCCAGGAGACCTGCATAAGATGAAACAACTCATTCAGACATAACACACAGGATTTGGGGGGGGGGAGGAACACATTCTTTTTCAGCTTTTGAAGCTCCACATACACACAAAAGGCATGATGAAACACTATTATTTCCAGCTAACCACACTTTCTGCCAGAAGTTGCCCTCTTTGTAGGAGCATATTGTCAAGGCCCTATGCCCTGCTCAGCCACAGCTGCTAGCAAAATGGCCTTTTGCTCTGTTCCACATGATTTGCACAGGAACAGCTGAGGCAAGGGTGAGTCCTCCCCTTTGCAGGCACAGGAAGCACAGCAAGAGACAGTAGTTTCCATGGACAATAAAAGCCATTTTGCTGGTTCAGACTAAATGACCAGCTCAAGTACTTTCCTAAACTTCTGCAGGAAGACCCACTCACACCTATCTGAAAATCCTGATCCCCACACCATGTTCTGTCTTCATTCAAACACGTGTGCCAACCCACAGATACGTTTATAAGTATTTTCCATTCAACTCATAATTGAGATGTTTCTGAAAACCTAGACTTTTCCTCTGGTAAGAAAAGCAGAGGAGAGCCCAGTAGTTCAAGGGGACATGCAGCTTCACAGTACACATGGACGAAAAAGTAAAACCAGAAGGAAAGCTGTTGGACTGCTCTCTCAACACTGCCTCAGATGTATTGGAGCATACTAAGGAAATCACACTCAGTGTCCCAGTTTTCACTCCTGTGACTCAAGGTATCACTACTGCCCAACACCATGCAGATATGTGAGGGTTCAGGATACATATGATACTTTAGATTTTAAAATAGAAGGCTGTATATAAGAAGTGCAACAATTTATTAGAGTATCATCAAAACTGAACCCAAACATCAAGGGAATGTTTTAGTGGAAAAGAAATGAAAATCATTTCTTTTTGTTCTCTAGATTCAAGGATATGAGCAACACTGTCAAATAGCTCTAGAAAATAACATTCAGTGAAGCAATAAGGGCTTCTCTTTGTGAAGACTGTTTCATTATGAATTCATTTTATTCTGAGTCAGAAGACTCACAAGTCTTTTCTGGGTTTTGTTTGCATGCTCTTAGAATTGTTTCCCTTGTTGTCATATTCCCTCTTGCCAATACAGTAAAAACAAAAACCCTAATGCTCTGCATTACAAACTACGCAGCTTTATAAGGTTGCAGAGACATTATCACAGATTTAATCTATTAAAGCCATTAGTAATTGCAAAGTATGGAGCAATTATTTATTTTCTAGAGTTAAGAAACAAACAGAAAACAATGTGAAGATGTATAAATAAGACAAAACAGAAATCAGAACACTTCAGGGCTTTCCAGAGGTGTTTTTATATTAATCAGGTTTCTTGCATCTCTCCTCTACCATCCCTTTGCACTTTCCCTCTGTTTTTCCAACGTCTTTCTTTCCTCACTTCTTCTGTCCCAGAGACAAGATTCAATTACAGACAATATAAAGATAATATTTCATTGAGGCCTGATGACTAAAGGTCTCTCAGGACTGAGGCTACTGTCTTATCTAACACAAAGGTATTGGGCAGGGACAGGATGCCCGCTTTTTATTTATTTATTTAAACTTGGGATTGTTATCTTGCTCTAAATTGCAAGGGGCCACAAGTGCTTGCAGGCTTTACTAACAGCTAGGCAAGGTCAGCACTAACACAGAGGTTGATGATTCAACCTCAGCTAATTCACCTGTCAGTAAAACCTAAAATGCCTTGGTGCATCCACTGCCCTTTCATTGTGTGACATTAAAAACTGCTTTCTTGTCACTAAAGACCAGGTAAATTGTTCTGCCCAGTAACAGCTTTAATGAGACTCTTTCTAGTGCAGCTCTGTAAGCACAGGGCTTGCCTACAGCATGTGGATTGCCCTCCAGAAGGTCTCAGACACCCCCCCCGGGTCTGAGCCCCCATACTTAGGTGGACTGGCACTCAAGTTTCACCAAGACGCATGTTTAGTCATAGCAACCCTCTTCCTTTGCCTTTTCAGCCCTTTTCAGTTATAAAAAAGAAAAAAAAATGTCCATGAATGATCAGGATAGTTATGCTTCATATTTAATGATACAAAATCCTCAACAGGGTTAGATAAGCATGTAACAGGTTCAGGTAAGCCTCAAAGCTACCCACCATCCATAAAGAAGGAGCTCTCAGGTAATGGACTCTCTCAAATACTGGCCCTACTGAAATAAATGTCAGGGCTCACATGGACTTCAGAGTAGCAATTTTACCTTCCTTAAATTGCCAAAAATTACAAAATTGTTGTGAATATCCCAAAGAATAGACAATCCAGAGATTTCAGGCAGTTTTGTTTTGTCAAGATATCAGTACTTCATGAAGAGGCTTGGCCACAGCTTTAATTTAGGTTAAAAGGAGCACACAATAAGAGACATACAGGCATTAACAATAAAGCAAATATATTTTAGCCTGAATTTAAACAGCGCTCAAGTAACTTTGTCTGTCTGGTCATTGTCATCCTCCCCACATTTTTAAAAGCTGCCTGGGCTGATATTTTCTTCATCTGCCTTCTTCTTTTTCTCCCTTATAGAAAACTTGTGGATAAATTTGAAGTGTGGCTTGGCTAAGGCCACTGTTAAGAAAACTCAAAAACTTACTAACAATATCACTTAACAATCTTTAACACATGTTGTTCTATAGCTACCTCCAATTTTTCAAGACAAAGGCTTAGCATTTCACCTGCTAGATGAGATAGGAAAGAGTCAGGGCTTTTTGTGAAACACTAGGAAGAAATACTGTTGTTATGTGTAACACTTAATAACAATAGTACCAAATGCATTTTCTTTGAAAGCAAAGAATTTATTCTCCTGAAAGTAGAGATTACTCCTTGTATGAGCTGATACAATGTAGGGTATAAAAATATTTTGCTTCACTTTAAGAAAGGAGGGGGGCAAGAACAGCCATGTACTAGAATTTATAGTTCACAGACACTTCCCCAGGTGCAGAAAACCTTTAACTACCAATGACCTTACTAGCAGCTGCCAGAAGTTACTAATAGATGACAGCAATAGGAAATATAAGAAACAATACATGGACTTTTATCATAAAAGGAACTTTTCATTTTGAATTACAAGTGACTTGGCCAGGTTTCAGGATTAGTGACCACTCACTTGTCTGGTTCACTGTGTCTATAAATCATGCAGTTTACTGAGACCATGCAATCAAAACACCCCACCCTGAGTTTGGATTGACCCTTTAAGGACTTAAGAGAAGTTTTAGAGAGAGAATTAAATTCACATGTGTGCCTATAAAATTAAACTGCTGCTTTTTGATAGACTCATAACATTTCTGAGACATTGTTTCAGAAAGATTATAGCCTGATCCAAACAAAGCAGCAAGTGCAAGAAATGGGAAAGCTACCACAAAATAGAAGAGTGGTCTTATAAAAAACTGTACAATATTACAAGAAGTTAATTGTAGTTGTACACACTGTCAGAAAAATGTTACTGGAACATTACACTCAGAAATATACATGCACAAAAAATTGTAAACTTTGTTGTCCTGGCTATCTTGATACCAAAGCACCTACTAGAGTGTAGTCATAACCTGACTAGTTACGTTTCCACAGGTTATTATTTTCTGAAACATCATTTCAAGGAGGGCAAAAATAGTTACTCAATTCTTGAGGCTCATCTGCTTGCCTGCAGGACTACAATTATGTACTGCACAGCTGACAGAGCAGACCTCAGGACAGCAAACCCTACAGCCCTGGTGCTCACCAAGAAACTTCACAAGTTCCTGCATCAGAGGTTATCCATCTCCTCAAATAGCATGAGCAGAGAACTCAGGAACCTGATTTAGCTGGAGTCAAGTAGGGAGCTTCCACCAAGCAAACAGGAATGTTATTGTGGTTGATGGACAGCTGGGAGCTGTCTGCTGGCTGAAACAGGTTTAGAAGTGGGCATTTCTTACAGCACTCTCTGTCCTATACTGGTCACCCAGCTTCCAGCTCTGGATGTATAACAGAGCTGTGAGGCAGAAAGTAACCCTGACAGCAGCAGTAGCTGCCAGTCTGTTTCCTCCTCAGAGAGTACCAACAACACAAGAGCAATGGGAGAACACAGCACACAACCTTTACAAGCTGTCTGTGCTTATAGTCTAATCTACCACAGTCAGCTAAAACTGAAGGGTATATGACACCCTTACCCTTGGCTGAAAACAGTGATAGTACAGTAAAAACTATGCACCAAGTCTGTTTCTAAGTATAAGCCAACACACACAAATATTAAAAGACTCTAGGTACCAGTAAATCAAAAGCAAGCTTAAATACAAACACAGGTGTATCTGTGAAAACTAAAATAACATACGGATCAAACTCCTTCCTTTCTTAGCTCGTGGTCACTTACTGCAAAAACATACATACAAGGCTAAAACATTATTTGCGCAATTATCATCAATTATGGTGCACAAGCTAAAGGTCCAAATTGACGTAAGAGAGCTGCAAAACAGACTAAAAGAGCAATTCTCATCGTAGCCCAGCTAGGTTAGCTTTACTCACTGCGGAAAAACAGCCCAAGGGCCTCAGGAACCTGACACAGCATCACTGAGGAGCCTTCCTAAGTTCTTTCATCAGTTTAGCTGCAGGCTGGCAACCAGCTGCTGAGGAACAGCAACAAATAGCCTGAGGAAGTGGATTCAGCTGTTTCCACCATTAACAATAGAATGGCCTCAGGTGAGAGTTCTCTCAGGTGAGAGAATGGCCTGTGGCCCCTGCTGCCCATACAGAAGGCAATCAGCCGTACAGTGACAGGGCCACCGCACACCCAGCTGGAGTTGCCCCTCCATGGTGAAGTAGGGGCAGACAGTGCCTATGTACAGCACCTTTGTATTGGTATGAAGTCTGCAGAATGAGTTGTGCTGGGCTCTGAAGACTGATGAAGAAAGGACTTTTGGCCAAAACTGCTGGAATGCGTGTGACATCTCATGTCTGAAGCCAGCATGCTGACATGGCTACATCTTTCTCTTGTCACTACTGTGAGGTTTCCTATGAAGTAGTTTTCCAGGAGGAAAAGTTGCTTAAGTGCTATAGACTATAGCAGGAATTTATCCTTCAATAAGGAACAAGTCCATAGAGAGCAAAACTACAAAAGCCAACGTTGACTGATGTTTTCACATGGCAGTGGTTCAGGTGCCTGCAGGGCTGTTTCTGGCTGTTTCACCTGTCATGCAGGCTGGTGAACGCCTCCTCTCCTTTCCAAAGCAAAGCAACACAGTCCTAGCAGTGCTGCCAGCCAATGCCATGGTCCTCCAGCACAGCCCTGAACCCTTCCAGCGGTCAGCTTTCCTCCAGGAAACCTCTACTTGTCCAGCAAGCATCTGTCACCCACAGCCTGACCAGTGCTGTGTTTCTGGCAGGGCTATGCCTAGCTGTCTCTTTCCACCAGAGAAAAAGTTTCCCCAGGCTCTCATTACTCTGTGAGATTAATGGCCAGTGTGGGATGGATGCTGTGTTTTTGGCTGACTGGGATAGTGACCCTTCACTGCTGTGTTCACTCAGATGTTTTTCCTCCCCCATTTGGAGACGTCAGCGTTGTCTGGGCTTTGCTGAACAAGGCTGGTGCCTGCCTAAAATAGCTTTGAGCTGTCTCACACAGGTGGAGAGGTGTCCTTTTAAGAGACGAATGTGTTAGTGCTAGTTGTACCAGCAAGAAGCACACACCAGTCCTTAAGCTACTCCTCCTGCTGCCAGCACAGCCCAGGGATACTGTGCAGGGGCTGCTGCCTTCTGCTGCCCCCAAGTAAGCATTAGCACAGGTAGTCACCCTCACATTCCAGGCAAGCAAGGTCTAGGCAAGCTCTTTTTCCTCTCCACTTACATCAGTGCTTGTTCAGGCCCTTAGAGGTATTTCCCTGAAAGTGCAGGCCTGGGCTGCCACATCTTTCACTGGCAGACTTCTCTCAAGGTGATTGGGGAAAGGTCTCATGGATCTTTGGGGCACGGCAGTGAGGTTTCCAATGTGCTGACACTTCCCACTTCCCAGTGCTGCTGTACACCAAAACAGTCACCGTGGTGTCAACTGTCTGTGCTTTCTAAGCACCAAAGAATAGTTAGGTTTTTGTTTCTGCTAGTTTGTTTCTAATAAAAAAAAATTAAAATCTGGAAATAGCACATGATGTAGGAGCTTGGATCTGGGACTGAATCCAGCACTGTCTTTAGAGGACACAAGTCGTGAGGGATGTGTCATATTAGCAGCTTGCAGCTAATGGACTGGCAAAGGCTGGAAGCTGCACTGGCTCGCTGCCCAGAGCCCATGAACTGCTCAGGTAGCAGCCTCCAATAGTTTGGCCAGTGGACCATGGCAGTTTCTGCATCCAGAGGTAATTAGCTAAGGTTTCCACAGGGCACCGGATTTGTTCATAGGTGCCGCCATCCCCCTCCTGCTTCAGCTGTTTAACGTCTTCCTTGGACCACAGAAACACCTGTGTCCATGTCCTCAGTTAAGGCCTACAGCAAATTTCTAAAGGGGAGTAACTGCCTCTCTGCATCTGGCACAATCAGAGCAATAAGCACTGGAAGATAACAAACAGAGCATGCAAGAGAAGAGTGTCTGACTGTCCTTTGGGCAAAAGGATGTTGAAGAACCCATCCACAAGGAAAACATCATGAGAGTGACAAGTGACAGCTTGTCCTACCAGTTTATGTTAGACCCAAGTCCAGCAGAAAGGCTGCAATGTAGTACAAAGCATTCATCAAAGCCTGGCATTAGCAAGCAGGAAGTGCTGATTTTTGACCCAGCTCAAGCTGGTAGGGAATAGTGAAAAAAGTTCAAAAATATAAAAGAAGAAGGGGAAACAACAGAGAAATTGGAGGAGATTCTGCTTTCTTTGCCCTGAATAACAAGAGTAGCTCACAAAACTGAGAAAAGCAGTATTTAGCTTCATTATGAGAGCCTCCTGCAGCAGACAAGAAAACAGCACTCTGTGCTGATGCTGAGGTCAAAGGTGTGGCCAAGCCTGGCTGCATTGCACAGCAGCTGATGACAAGGAGGCAGCAGCAGGGCAGAAAAGGAGGTACCATGGCCTCTGGCTTTCTGGAGCCCTAACTCACGTGGCCAGGTACCATTTATAGCTGAGCTAGCAGCCCTGTAAGTACAGTGTTTAGCACCAACATCAAACACCCTCGAGAAAACGTTGACACCCGTCATCAAAACCCTGTGTTATTTCCAGAAAAACTGCACACTTAAGGCATGGAAAAGAGTTGTAAGCATAAATTTCCTCATTCTAAAATATGTTCCTGAGCATGAGATAGTTGCCATTGCCTAAAAGAGACCCAGGGGCTTACATGAGACTATTCAAAGGAAGAAAAAATTACAAGTTACAAAACAATGGTGGCTTGTAGTATACAAATGCATCGCCTCTCTTTAGCTACACAGTTTGCTTTGTCAGAATGTAATACCACACCTTTTGTTCATTAACTTTTAGTTCCTCAACGGCAAATATTTTGTACACCCAAGCTGGTTACAATTCTCTTGAAGATGCAGTCCTAAATGCTCATTGCTAATTTCTTCATTAAAGTGCCTGGCAGAGTATGACAACCATTCTTGGTAGAAAGTGAAACATTAAGCTCCTAATTTTCCCTGTTTTCCATTCTGTAAACTGTTTCACAGAGATTATCTGCGTTTTTCAGTGCAAACTCAATGAAAACAAACTGTTACCCTGTACAGAAAACACTTGTTCACTCTTTCAGTAGGGAGAACCTGTAATTTACCTGTTAACAGGAGATGATTTGCTGCATTTATCATCTTAGCCACAAGAAGAATTTGACAATAATGTAGGAAGATTTTTAAGTTGAGCTAGGTTGAAGAAGAGAGGAAAGAGCAGCATGGATCACAAGCTACCTCACAAATTATTATTCCCATGCTTTTAATGGCCCTACTTGAACAAATGCAATATACCAGGGAATAATAGTTTTTCCCTAGGAACACAAAATTGATACAATCATCTAAAAATTCAGCAAGAATTTTCTTCTTGTGTCATCTTTGAGGCTTTCTGGCTCCACTTCTCTCTTCAAAATTCTTTCACAGCTACTGGCTTGCCTGCAAAGGGACACTGCAACACCGCTGCATCAAAAACATGATCAGCTTCCACTCTCTGTTCTTAAGCTACAAGAGCTGGCTAGGAACCTAAGAGGCAAAAACCACACAAGAATCCGCTGCTTTGACTTGGCTAGGAAAAGCAGGATCTATCCCCAAAGTCCAGACCTGAGCAAGGTCATCTTAAAATATCCATAGGATAATGAGATTTTTCAGGCTATGAATTTTTCTAGGAGAGCATTTGTAAGAGGCAGAAAACTTTACATTACAAATAACAGAGGTTTGCTGAGTTTTGTATAAATGAATTTCCTGTCACACGTTTTCCTGTTTTTATTAGTATTTTTAAACTGCCAGGCGGGAAACTGGCAGATCCTAGTTTGTTATTTTTTTTTTTTTTTGGAGTGAAGTCTTTTACTGTCAGCTGACAGCTGATTTACTGTCATTGCTTTCATATATGTCACTGGGTTGAGTAAACCAAAACAAAAGATTCTTTACTACAGGAATTGAATTTCTTCCCAGCACCAACAGCTCTCCACCTCCTTGAGTTTTTGGAGATGACTTCTTGTGATTGCAAACCTAATGCTGGCTTTGTGGCCTATGAGGATTGCACCAAATGTCACACAGTCAAATCAATCAACAATGTTGTTATCTTTCAGTATTTTTTGCTTGTTTAAGCAGGTAAATGAAAACAGACAAAAGTCAATATATCAGTGATTTCGTTATACAAACAATTAAAAGATAATCTCAGATATTTGGGATCCCCAAATAACATATCTGGAAAAAGATGTGAATCTGTGGGGTCCAAAGGTCTCAGGAGCTGCAAAGAACATGCCAAATGAATGGAGTTTATGGATCACCTTGTTTGATGCTCAAGACAAGAAATTAATGAATGCAGGAATATCTAAAAAATAGGTAGAAGTAGTGCTTCAGACCCAAGATTATGGAAAATATGAATCATGAAAACATAGTTAGTTTATTTGTCTGTTTTAAAGAACACATTCTAAAAGAGGAGAAGAAAGCAGAGAAGGTAGCATTGGAAGCTCTTAGCATGCTGGGAGATGTTGCTGTGGGTGGTGTTCTTTCAAGTGTGCTGAATGTTGTACATAAACTGATTGAGACCAGATGTAGTTTGTGCTTTTGATATGGTGCTACTGATTTGTTTTTCTCTACTGAGTCTAAATTAAATTCAGTGCTGATTTCCTAGATCTAAAGTATAAGATAGCAAGTCTTCTACATAAGCAGCTTCTAGCAGTTACAAAGAATAGTGGTTTTGTGTTAGCATGAGAAAGACATTGACATACCTTGTTATTCATGTTGTATGTTTTAGGGGTGAGAGCTTTCCTGGAAAGCAATTTCAAGGTAGTTCCAACAATACTTCTATAAATGCTCACCTTATTTTTAAAGTATTCTTTCTTATATTGAAAACTATTGTCTTCTAATACAATCATTACTCTCCCATATGTGTGTTTGAGGCACAAGTCTCAGAACAACTCACACAGAGTCCAGCTTCCTGCTAATGAGTTGATATTGAGCTGACTGTGAGCTGGCGATGTATCAACTGCTCATCATTAAATCATTCCCAAAATGAACATTAATGAACTTCACCTACTTCATCAATGCAAGGTAGCTCATACTTCTGATTTCCAATTCACAGCAAAGTAAGTCGAATTCAGCCTGCACTGCTGACTTCACTGAACTTCTGTGTAATGAGCTACCATAAAAAAAATGAGGTTTTGCATGTATATATTGGAAATTCTCAAGCATATTAATTTGGTCATCCAATGTATTACAGCTACTCCAGTGAACTTTCAAATGGAAATGGACAGTCCTAATATCCTGCTTTAAACTATAAACTCCATGTTGGAAGGAAGTACTTCTCTTATAAAGAAAAGTCTTTTAAATGCAAAAGTTTTGTATTCTGACAGCTTTTTCCACTACTGCAGTGAAAAACAAAGAAACAAAATGTAATGCAAATGTCCTTAATTTTGTCATTTGCTTTTTTTTACCCTCGGTGGTATTTAAAGGGAGAGTTTAAATATCAAAGCTTCATAACCCACATTTTTCTGTAGTAGTCTGGCACCACATCACACTTGCAGAATTGAGAAATTTATATGCAAAGAAGCTTCTGTGTGCCAGGCTTACCTTTTTTCGGTGAGGAGAGGTCTATGTAGATTAACACATACTTCTGGACAGTTGTTCAGAAATGGTTACCACAGTCTCATGTCGACATGTTGAAATATGTCTCAGAAAAGAGTTACAAAATTGAGGGTCTCAAAGGCAAGTTTTACAGGGAAAGTTTCAGAGGTCAGTCTGTTCAAAGAGAAGATTAGGAAGATATTTGATCATAACTACATCCATGGAGATAAGAGGAACCTCAGACTAGCACATTAAAATATTTATATGCATGCAGCCAAAGATCAAACTCTGTGGCTGCAGCAAGAACCAGTTAGGTCTTCATTTCTTGTAAATTGCTGCCCAGGATCAGTTTATCACTGTAAACTGTGTCGTTTCAGGCAACATTTAGCCATCCCTGCTCTGGTGGGCAGCAGCCTCTGGGAAGGGGTGGGTGAGCAGAAGGGGCAACAGTTGCTCCAGTGACCTCACCTGAGCCTGGTGTTGAATACATGTTAACATCTCTCGATAATGAGATATGAAACACCGGGGAGCTGAAATTAGAAATATTCAAATGCAACATGAAATGCGTGCTTTTGAGAAAGAAATAACTATGTGAATGGTTTGGTGTAGGTTCCAGTAGATTTCTCATTATAGGATGTGTTGAAAACAAAACCAGATTTCTACTAAAACCTGTACATGAATAGGAGCTAGGGGCTTTATGCAGACACAAGTGAATTGAATTCTGTTACTTGCTTTATTTAGGAAGCCATCAGAGGCCCTTCTGGCCTCTAAATACATGAACCCAAGAGCCTTGACAGAACAGCAAAATTGCTATTCAAGGTATTGCTTTGCTACAGGAGCATTTGGTCAGAAGAACCATCAAGTTAAAATGTGTTCTATTTGCTGGTGACAAAGAAGTTGTCAGAGTCCTTTCCAAAAAGCATTTCAGACTTCAGAAATCACTCCCTACTTCTCTTCCCATGTTTGGCTAATATAAACTTGAACTACCTTTTCTCTCCTTCATGTTACAATCACCTTTATTTCCTCAGGTGTCCAATAGGGGAGAAAAAAATAGGGCTGAGAACACGATACACCTGAGATTTGTGTCTGCAACGGAAGGATTTTTCTCTGTATTCCAGTTCAGGGGAAAAAAAAAATTGTGTTTGCTTTTGTTGTTGCAGTTGGTTTGAACTTTTAAAGTGTGTCAAACCACCTTTGAACTTTGCGGAAAGGGACTTGAAAAAGTTGGAGTTTTTTAACTTTAAAAGAAGAATGTTTCCTTTTTAAAAAAGCAAATACAATAAATGTGGCATGACAGAGATTTAAAGATACACTATACTCTTTGAGGAAGCAACATAGTCAGCCAGATGGGTTGAAAAAAGAGATAAATGTGTATACTTGCCCACAGAAACAGTCACACAGAGAATTTCCTTAATGACTGAGGACTTTTAAGCACACTGTAACATTCAAATACCATCTACATTTATTGTATTTCCTAATTTAAGGACACACAACTATATTTAAATAGTTTTACATGTAGCTATATAATTAATTACAAAAAGCAACAATGCTGATATCCAGGATACCCATGTCCCTTCTCAGATTAGTTTGCACTGCCCAGTCACGTAACAGCCATTTGCAGTAGCTGGCTACTCTCTCTGGCCTCCAAGTACACTCTTTGTCATTTCCCTGCACTAGTTTTGGAATAAACAGTGTCTCCAATCATTACAAAAGAATCCTAGAGAAATTGTGTAGTTAATTTAATCAGCCAACTTGCCTATACAAAGGAAACACAGCCACCTCTCCTCAAAAGCCTATGGTCTTGGTTTTCTTGAAAGGATGGCAGCATTTACTGAGATGTTCCTAACTGTTCAGTTTCCAAAACAGATCTGCACCTTTGTTATGAAGATTAGACTTCTCCAATTTTTTTTCATTTGAGCACCAAAATTTTCTAGTCACTTTTCAGTACCTTGGCCCAAAAGGACCATAAAAGAAGCCACCTTCCTAGTTCAAATCAGGAAAGATTCTTTTATTTACTCCTGTTCCTGACACTGCAAATACAACCAAGTAGAAATCAGTACTCCAGTTATAAAATGTCCTCATACAGCCAAATTATACTTATTTTAATTTGTTTTTCACAGAATCTCTTAGCACCAGGGGACTGCTAACGACATGACTCAAACCATGAAGCAGTGATGCACTGCAACAGCTTTTCCACATTTCTATGCACACTCTGTCTCATAGCATTTTATCACTGAGTAAAAACAGAGGTGGCAAAATCCTATGCCACAGAGGAAGCACAAACATGGATAACAGGGTTCACCATGCACTACTAAACTTGTCCAGCTGCTAACACATGCTGTTATGGCTGCCTGGATGCTGACCTTGGCTTGGGCTGTAGCTGAGGAAGTGGGTACCTGGCAGGACAGTGATCCGTGGAGGCCAATATGTCCACACAGTATCAAGGTGACACAAGGCTGAGGGCAGAAGGCAAAGATCTAAACAAGGACATCCACAGATGCAGTTAGAGCTGCATGGCAGAGCAGAGTGGTGTTTGTGACTCCCAAGGGCACTAGCAACAAAGGGAGGGTTAGAGGACTCTTACCTGTCTTCTTCCTCACACATTCAGTACAGGTAGAAAAATACTGAAGCTCTTCTAGGATTTTTGATCAAAACCGTCATATTCCTGGATCAACAAAGGGAGGAGTTCAGCTGTATGGCAGCAATTTCTTCCTAAACAGGATTTTTTTTTTTTGCATTATTCACTCAACTGCTTTGTGTTCCCTTCAAAACAAGAATATATTAAAAAATCCTCCCCTGAAGGACATTTGCAAACTTCCTTGCAATTTTCAAAAGCCTTGGGAATTTTCTCTAAGTTTCCACCTATGTCAGCAGTTTTAACAATTAGACCCTCTCAGCTGGTAGGCAGATTTAACAATTGAAGCTTCCCTATTTATACTCAAAATTAAATAAGCAGAAGTTACACTTGCTCAGACCTTTGGGTTGAAATAGTCAGACCATCTCAGACAATTCACTTTTCCTTCAGACGTGAAGCCATCACAGTTTAGAGGTGTGTATTCCCCTCCGTGTGTCAAGGTCAGGTCCTCGCAAAGATGGTCTTCCCTTAACAGCAGGCTGAGGAGTAGGAACAAGCCACCTAAGGTCTCTAATCATGGAAAAACCTAAAGATTATAAGGCCTAGACGTAACTTGTGAGTATTCACACAAGAAGCAACTTCCCTAAGAGAAAGAAATGTTCCTTCTTTCTCACTTTCCTGGGACATTGTCTTGGATCAATTTTTATATTTACAGACTAAAGTATTAAGTATATCTTTCTTGTGGGCTCGCAATGGGTCATTTAAAATAAATGTAACATTTATCCTACCTCAAATTTTGTCTATACTGCAATACTTCTTGTTCTCACTGTAGGAGATACTACAAATACCACAGTAAAGCTCAAATATCAGAGGGCACTAAAGTGCTGGTTTTTTAATGGCAGTCTCAAAATAAAAAGCTTATAAAACTGCAGTTATCTTAGTACTAGTGGTACTCAGAAGTGAAAAACAATGAGATACTCAGGTTCCAGCAGTAAATCCACTAAAGTCAGTGGGGTAAGAGCTAGAATTAACTTGACCTTTGGAGAAAAAAAGTTAGTGTGAAGGTTGGAAGCAGACAGGAGCTCAGGACAGGGATTTTCAACTAACCAAGAAAACCTGGAGAAGTTGTGGGCTTCCTGAATGAATCTCTGAAAGCATCAGCTGGGATGCTGCAAAAGCTGTTTCCTGCAGATGGTTCATTTTGCGTTGCCGACGGGGTCAGAGGAAAGAGGATGAGGAGTTCTGGGGGGATTGCTAAGAGAAGTGGAAATCATAGCTTAAGTGACAGAACTGAAATGAGAGAGGGGGAAAAACCTCAAGGGTGGGATCTGAATATGTTTTTCACCATCAGCAAAGAGCCAAATGCAGATGAGAAATTGCTTCAAAAAGTTGTAAGATTTCAAAGAAAGCTGTCCCAGGGCAATGACTGTAACACAGGAGAGAGCTGCCAGTGTAAACCCCAGCTTACCTGGTCTGCTTACTTTTGCTATCACTTAAACACAACTAAACTGCTCACAACAAAATAACCACTTCACTGCTGCTCTGGAGAGACCATGAAATGAAAAGGAATGTAGTCCCTAGCCAATCTGACCAAAGAACTACATTAAAAACATGTACAAATCCAGTGCACCAGAGGGAGTTCAACTCCTATCCTTACGATTTATAATCATGTCTTCCTAAACAACAATCTCCATCAAGCAATGGCAACATCCTAGTTGCCCTTCTATATTTATAAATTATTTCTAGTTTGGAAAAGGGCCTTCATCTTCATCTAACACTGCCTAAAATATCTTTTAGAACTAGACTGGACAAACCAGCAATTAAAAATCGTAAGAATTCAGCTGGCAAGGTACTCCAGAAAGTCTCTGGTCCAACCATCTGCTCAAAGCAGGGTCAGACACAAGACTGAGACCAGAGCATTCTCAATCTGCACCTCAAAAGCCTTCAAGGATGGAGACTGCACAGCCTCTTGGACAACCTGCTCCATTGTCTGACTATGTGCCAACTTGAACATCTCATTTCAACTAATGTCTATTATCCCTTATTCACCCAGTATGAAACACTGTGAGGAACTTGGCTCCATCTGGTTGTTAACCTCCCTGTGGTTACTAGAAAACAAAAGGTAAAGGGTATGTTTACATATACAAAGCTTTATATGTCAATGTTTTAAGATAGATCCAAATCAACAAGTATGAAGTCTAAAAGATCATCAAGTTTTAGGAATCATAATCTGGATATAAGTTTCCCAAATGCATTGTGCTGCAATGTGTGCTCAAGGAAAGGGCACAAAATGCACTTTCACCTGTCTTGCTGTTTGGAATTAAGAACCCGATATAAATCCATGGTTTCCACAAGAAATGTCCTTGATATCATAGGCAAGGTGTATCATTCACATGGGAGTAAACCAGGAATAGTCCTATTTAAAACTTGCCAAGTCACATGATTTCAGGCAAAAATGGCACAGCAGTTGATAGTGAACTCTCAAATTAGAACACTGAAAAACCTTTCCAGGAAAAAAACATCAGCTCAAAAAACTTGCTTCCTCATAAAGGTTTTATTTGTTCATTTTATCTGGAATAATCTACTCTTTCCTTTGTCCATGTTCCTCTAATCAGTGTATCTGGTACCACTTTTCTGCTGGCAAAACAGGGAGGCAGCTATGATGCCAGTAAGCCTGAAGCTTGCCTCAGGCATACCCCTGCTAGTTTAAAACTTTTACTACCTTCCTGACTAGCTCAGCAGTGTACTGATCCAAAAATCACAACTTCTGGACTTGTGCCCTTGACAGAAAGGACTGTTTCAAAGCGTGAAATTCCCAAGTCTTGTCTTCAAGAGGAAAAAAAAAAAAAATATATATATATATATATAAATAACACACTTTTAAAAATATATATAAAAAAACTAAACAAAATGTACTATATACTTCAGTCAGAAATTTGAAGTCTTCCACACAGTATTTTCAAACCAGTTTCCCAATGAATGTTGCACACAATTTATCCTCTAAAATCCAGTTTTCTTCACTGAAGAAGTCATTCAATGTCACCAAGAGGTTTGCATAACAAACACATAGCAAATCAGACCATGGGGCAATATTTAATAATCAGATCATATTTGACATGTGCAGAATATATCTAAGTCCAAGAACCATGAAATATTTTCAGCCATATAATTTGTGCTGCAGCAGCAGAGAATCAGATGGATGCTGGCAGCACACTAATTTCTTCTCATTACTTAGGCATGTCTAAGTGAATCCAATGGCATAAGCACCTTGGTTGATGGGTTCTCCATCAACAAAAAGACAAGGCCCACCATTAAATGCCACTCTCATGATCGAAAGGCAAAGTCTGGTGATCTTGTCTATGAGAAAAGAGGAAACAAAGTAACTCCAAACTTGGAAGGGCCAGAAAAAAATTATTGCCATCTCCACGTTGAAAGACGGTCATGAACATCTTCCTCACTAGGCAGTGTCCCACATGGCAGTCAAGAGCAAGTGGTCCATACCCACCCTCCCTAGATCTGAGTTAGCAGCCCAGAAGACGCCACAGAGAATGCATTACACAGGACAAACTTCCCCTGTATGTAGAGAAACCTCAGGCACATTCCCTGCACTGCTAGGTGCATGTCAATCAAGCTTTGCGAGGGTAACATCACCCTGCACCTGCCAAAATGTGAACCCACCCTATTTTTTTACGGTTCGTTCCAGCAGCTGCTTCTCCATGGGTTTGGGCCTGAGGCTGGAGGCAGAAGGAGGAAAACTTTCAATCCCCATCCCAATGGCCTCTATTTTTCAAGCTTTTCAGCCTTGATTTGACAGAGGACATCACAGATGACTGTGCATGTAGCCAAATGCAGTTGTCTCTAGCACTTGCTCAAAGAATAGACAAAGTAGGGGAACCAACTTAAAATTGCCAGATGGCACCTGATTTACAGGGTCCTGGCAAGGAGGTGCTGGTGCCAAGTGACTGCTGAAGGGTCTCCTGGAGCCTGCAATAGGCTGCAATAAGGAGCCTGCAATAATTTACAGCACTTTTTACGCAAGACTTAATCACCCTCATGGACTTTTTGTAAAAGGAACACATTTAGGCCAAATCAATATGGAAAACTCTAAAGGAATAAATAAGACATCTCACTAGCTCAAACCACTGATAACATAGAGCCTTTTACAAGTTGGTAGGCAGGAACTTCCTCTATAAATTTATTGTATACTCACTTCTACCACCCCATTTCCTACTCTCCTAGAAGTTTTCATGCTGACACCAGAGGCAAGAGGAAAAAATGTGTTACCAGATCAAGGCTATTTCAAGGCACTCTTCTTTCTTTAAGCAACTTAAGCCAATGGTTTAAATCAAAATTTTGTCTTGTCTCCAAACATTTTAAGGGTCCATGGAAGATGTTACAGGGTTTTCATTTCCACTGCAATGTGATAAATACTGCTACAATTACAGGCACCATTCTTGGCAGCCTCAGATGCGCGGGCCTTGCCTGTCCGGGCTGCCTTTGAACTTGTCCTTCTAAATTCTTCCCTATGTAAGAAAACATGATCTGGGGGAAGGAAGCTTGTGCTGGCCTGCGCCTGCCCTACATACAGTCGGAGCAGAAGCAGCTGCCTCATTTTAATTTGAGCAAAAGTTGAAGATTTTACCCAATAACATCTGTACTTTTGACACCTGAGGCTCTCTGATAGAAGCCAGCTCAGCTCTCATCGAAGTCACTCCTCAACTCTGCCACCCTCCAGTCACCCAAAGCCTGCTGAGGTCTTGTGTAGGCATTAAAATGCCTTAAAAGTCATTTTGGCAGAAAAACACCTTTCCAGAAGGTTCCAGCTGAGAAACCCACATCCACTCTCCAGACCATAACAGTTGAGGCCTGCCCTGTACAGAGGATTTTCTGTCTTCCCTGGCTTCCTCCTCTGCCCCGTGAGAGAGGCGGGTCTCCTCAGTTTCAGAGGGTCCTTGCCAGGGTTGGAAACAGAACAAAAACAACTAGAGAAATTTTCTTACAAAATATCAGATTGTATCCTTTGCTCAAGACATTTCCATGGGTGGCTACAGCCTCCTCATTCTCCCCAGCATGGCCCTGAGCACACCCTGTAAATACACGACACCCAAAGAATAATGTCTGGCTCAGCAGCAGCCTGTCCCTGCTCCGTCAGCCTTTTCTGATCCTTTTTGTATCGCTGTGTGATCCTCAGTATTTATCCACTTCCTCTTTTCATCCTTAATAACATTGTTTTACTTGCACTTATCATCTACAAGCAGTTTAAGAACCATTCATTGTTCCCAGTACCCAGAATAACAAAACAGCCAGTAGCCTTGACATATAAGAACAGATACATAGTGTCTGAAAGAAATAAAGCACAGATCCACACACCAGCCCAGGAAATAAATTTCCTATCGGGAGAATTTATTCCCACTTTTAGTTGGACTATACTAAATTACACCAGCTCAGTGATAAAGTGATTAGTCCATCCTCTGCTACATCTCCCCATTTAGTCCAGGTGGAACATAATGAATGTGCAGTTTACACTTTGCTTGCAAAAATTAATAAACACCAGTAAAAAATCTACATTACACTGCCCAGCACCACATCACTTGGGCACCTCCAGGATTCAATATTTTGCTGCAAATCACCACCATTTATTTAGACCCTTTCCATGCATGAGACAATGCTTATACCCAAGTTGCTAAGAAATAATTGTTCAGGTTGCAGGTATTTTGTCAAATTCCCCAATGATATTGAGAAATATCTGTATTTCAGTCATGCCATCATTACCATTGGCTACAAATTCAGTAATGTAAAAAAAAAAAAAATCTATCAATTCAGTATGTCAGAGATTATTTTATATATGCATAAAGGTGTTATTGTTCATCAGCTCTCATCCCTTACCATTTGCTTCACTACTTTATTAATAAAAAGGGACTTAGCATGTGCAGTTCCCATTACAGCTCCCCATGCTCTTCCATTCGTACTTTTCATAATTTCCAAAAATTACAAAAATATCACATCTTCTTTTCAGCTTCCGTTTCAGATTCCTACAGTCACAGCAGTAATTTTTATCTATTTGAAAGAAGATTACAAATTCATGGACTAATTTCAGGAACATTGCAGAAAATCTATTAGAGCAACTTACCACATACTGCAGTTTCAAACACTAATGATTCAGCATTGAACTCTTACAGTAAAAGCTTTAATAATCAAATCTGGAAAGTCTTATATAGAATATATCATCTATTTAGTGTCAATGTGAAATCTAATTTGCATTAAAAGAACTATCGGTTACAAAAAAAAATTAATAATGATGAAAATGAATGTGTCTTAAAGTACAGCCTTAAAAGGGTAAATTTAAATTGGTCTTTCAAGTTCAGCCTTCCATTTCATTTTGATTTTTCAGACCTAGAATTGTATTAAAACTTAAAAGTCAAGTACACAGGCAGCTGGTTTAGGTTTATTTGGAATTAACTTCTTTTGAGAAATATGGTGATGTACCTACTACCCTCTTGATGTAAGGAGCAATCAATAGTCTGCAGAAGTCTCAGCTGCTGAGGCTTCAGTGCTCAGCACTGAAAAATCTAGCTCATTAGCTCTTAGCTATATTTGCAGCTTAGCTATGTAGCCTCTGCAGGGCTAATGAGTAAAAAGCAGTCAAGACTTATTTTAGCCATGAAGTGAAAGATCTGACTGAATGCACACAAATAGATGTCATGCTGAGGAAGAAGACACCGTCATTACCCAGCCACTTTCCTGAGTAGAGCCTCACTATAAAATACATCTATTCATCCATCAGTCTTCAAGTTTAAGAGTTTAGTTAAAAGTCTGAGCTTGTTTTTTCTTTGCCTTTTGTTAAGGAAGCAAACAGTTCATGTTCAAGGTTTAATGTTTGTAAACAAAAGAGAAAAAAAATCACAAAAGACACCCTAAAAACTAAGACACCTATTCCAGTTTTCCCAAACACAGAACAACAAAATTTCTCATGCAACTCAGCCTAAATATCAAGCAGCCTGAAACAGATTAGGTAGAACTCATATTTTTACCATGTTAGCAATTGTACTTGCACATACTCATAGCTCTTGAGAATGCCATGTAGAGGAACCAGACCAAAAAGCAGCAATGACCCCTTTTTAATTGCAGCAGCACTTGATTTGCCACAATCATGAAGATCATTTCGTGACTCATTGCTAAAAGTGAGAAGAGGTGATTGTTTCCCTTGAGGAGGCGAACAGGCACAGAGCAGCTCCCTCTCGCTTCTCTGCTGTAGTGTCTCTTCCAGTCTTCCCTTCCACAGAAGGAACACTGAGAAGACAGCAGGACACAGTGTTCAATATGAACTGGTTGAAAGCTTCAGCAATTTAGCACAGTAAATATTTTTTCTCCCACTTCCCTTAGTGGCAGAAATCAATATAGTTGACTAATAGAAAGTCTCTCCTTCTTCAAATGTTCTAACATAGGAATTTCAGAGAATTAACCTTTAAAATGTTTCTTCTTTGTGCTTTCTTTAACTTTACAAGAAATGAACACAGTTCATGTCAGTGTTCTTGTTTTTGTAAGTGATTGACAAGTGCTCCTTTTCTGCCTGCAGGCCAGGAGAAAATGTAATCTGCAGCTATTTTAAGACCGTTAGTAAATGTTTGCAATTTAGAAGAGCAACTCCCAAAATAAATGCAGATATGTACATTCAAAAATAAGAGGCTTGAAAGGCCAAAAGCTCCCACAAAGCTGATCAAAGTTACTTAAGGTGGGCAAGTCTCAAAATGTACAGATTTTGACTTTGAAATGCTACTCCTCATAAAAGTTGCAGACAAAATACAAAGCTCTGATTTTCTTAGAAAAAGGGTGTTTTTTTCCAAACTGGCAGGGGGCTCAGCTTTAGTTGCTTCCTTTCTGAAATTTGTTACTATAAAAAATGAGGGTGCTCCACATAATCCTTTTTGCTAAAATTAAAGTAAAAACTTCCCTGATTGGTGGCTGAAGTTAATGGGAATTGATAAATTACTTTACATCCCAATGGACATGAAATCTCCAAAGTTTTAGATTCCAATTGAACAAGAAATTATTTCTGCAACCCAGTCAGCAGGATCCACTATAATTGTGGGGTTTTTTTAATCTTACCAGAATCTGACAAAAATCAGAAAATTCATAGCTTTGTGACTTCAAGTTGTGAATGCACAAGTCACAAACATTCAGTTTAGAGAATCTTAATTTATGAATGCTGCTTTTGCTTTCACAATGCTAATTTAAAATTTAGGACTCCTTGGGATGCTGGCAAATAGCTCCCCAGTGCTGACAGCAGCAGCATCTGGAGGGCACAGAGGAATGGATAATGTCAAAAGACCTCCTTCAGCTAGACAAGCCCTATTTTCACACTTCCCCAGGCACACCTTGCTCTCAAAGGTACTCTGAGCTCTCAGACAGTTAATATACCATGCTAAGCACAAATCCACTGGCTAAATCTAAGGCTTTTCCCCTTTTTATGTCTCTCTATTTGGCGACTTCATCACCAAACACTTCCAAACAGACATTTAGAGGAACTTGTAGCTGAGGTGTTTGCTCTGCCCCAGGAGGTGGGGTGAAGGATCACTGAGCAGGTGTTTGCTCCAGCACTGCTGTGCTCTGGCCCAAGCCCCAGTTTTAGCAGACTGATAAAAATGAGCTTTCATTTGAAAAAAAAAAAAAGAAAGCAAAAAACAACCAGTTTCTGAGTAGCACCTGAAAGAGCTCGCAGAGAAACTGCTCTCTGCCCCGGAGGCATTTGCCCTTCAAGCACCTAGGGCGAGCGATGGGGGCTGTGTGTGCTATCACACTTCATCTCCCCCAGCTATAAATAGCAGCCACAGTGAGATGTGCCCTCAGCCAGCCAAGAGACTGCACCCATCCCTCCTGGCTGGGGCCAGCGCTGCCATGCTCCAGGTTTTTCTCACCTCCCGGCTGCACTGGTAGGCCAGGTGACACATGGCAATGCTGACAAAAAGGTTGAACTGCACACCTTCGAGCAATGCTCTGCCTCTCCCCCTGTCTCAGGTTTGAAAGTTGAAACTGGGTGGAAACACTAATGCATGTTGTGGTTTCATGTTCGTTAATTTGTGATGGTTGTAATGTTTGTTCTTCTGTGAGGTAATGATAGGAGAAAATAAAAAGCGAAACAGGCTTAAATTTAAAAGTTACAAAATTAGTTTATTTACACACATTAAAGAATGAAGAAAAGGAAAAATTGAAATTTCAAAACATTTTTCTTCTTCCTACAATCTATTCACTTTCCTACAAACAAAATCTGTGCGTTACTCTGGGAGAGAAGCCTCCCTTGATTTATGGAGACCTTTACTACAAGAAAAATCAGTGTTCTCATGGCTTTTATGTTATGAATCTGCTAGTCAGAAACACTGCAGATTGTGAAATTTTACTTACAGTAGCTTTTTTTTTCTCACCCTTCTCTCTGCCCCTCTCCATTGCAAGGTCTTAGTGCTCCCCACACATCCCGCGTGGCCCCACAGATGGAATGCTGTCTGTGGGAGCCTCCCCCAGCATGGCCTGGCTGGGTTTCTCCTGGAGTGAGGCTTGCACAGGAGTGATCTAATTCAGGAATGTGGCACAGAGTTCAGATACTCATCCAGAGTTTAAGAAGCAAATGAATTTTTTATTCTGCTAGATTTGGCTAGATCTTGCAGTACTTACTCAGGAAATTCACCTCCAACATTTGCCTTTAAGAGGAGTTTTGACTTCGGAGGCAACAAAAACCAAACACCTTATCCCTAAGATGCAAAAATAAATTTTTCTTTGAAATTCTCATGAGACTTCTGGTTGGTTTGGTCCAAACTACAAGAACTATTTCAATGTGCATTTACCCTTCTGTTTCCAGACACAACCTGGAGCATCAAATGCTGAGCTAAGTGTCAATGAAAAATATCTGAGAAAAACTGAAGAGAGAAAAACAGAAAAATATCTCAAGCATTGGGCAAACATGACAAAACCTCATTTTATTCCTGGGTTTTTAATGCTCTGGATGCTCTCTCATCCTTCTGTAACAAATGTGCATTTTACATGTGTATGTTATGTAAACGAGAAAAGCATGTGCAAAGCCACATGCACAAAAAGTTCTCTCTTTTGACTATGTTAAGAGCCTGTTTAGTTTGAAATACCTACAGCCAGAAAATGCTGACAATGATGGACATCTACCTGTGCACAACAGAGAGGGTGTTGCTGCAGCGCACATGTTCTTTGTTACATGTGGAGGCTCTGTAGGAGAAAGCCATCCACTTTCTCCCCAGCAGTAAAAAGCTCAACAGCCACCTAATTGTGTATGGTAGGAATGTAAATGCATACTTCCCACTACAGCCAAGAGATACCATTTTTTTTTTCTGGCTCATCTAGCTCTTGAGTCTGTTGTGTCCCTGAGGATAATTAGTCCTGAACTCAGGGAAACTATTTATCTTGCACTGGGGATAGTTTATCAAATACTTCTTCACACAAAAACTCATTTAAAAGGATAAAAAAACACTCCCTGAGGAACTGAATATATTTTCAGTCTCCTAGTCATTTCCAGCAGGTGACATATCTGAAATCACAGAGCCTCCCCTTGGTAACTAGGTGAGAGCAAATTAGCATCATTTTGAACTGGGGAAGATGCACCACAGCAGCCTCTGAGGAGCAAGTTCTATTTGTTGTAAACAAATCTGATTTGCTCAGTTCTGCCTCCCTGCAAATATTACACTGCAGTAATATACATACAAAGGTGTTTTACAGGGCAAGCCCCCATCATCACTGGAAACAGGCATGGTTTTTATCTCCCCAGGAGAGGAAAAATAAACATGACAGTTTGCAGCTACCACAGGTAGTGGCTGCAAAGTAAACTCTCTCACCAGAAGTTCCCCCCAAGGCTCTCTTAAATATTCCATAACTAGCTACATCCAAATGCATCTCCCAAAGGATCAAAGTACAATTTTCTTTCACTTAATAGAAGGCACTGAGTGGTTGCTAACAGTTTGCAGTTATAGTCCTTTTGCTTCCACTACTTGCAGAAAGAAATACTCTTTGAGGTTTTTCTTGATGCAGTGATTGTCTGTGCTAGCAGAGCTTTGTTTCGGCTAGAGATGCCCACAGTGTTTTTCTGGGAGGACAAACATCTTGTTCAGACCCCATTAGAAGAGGGAGCTCAGCCCTTACAGCCATTTGGCAAGTCTCTGCCCACACAACTAGAGGTGTGCTAGTCCAGCAAAAAGGACTAGGGCTATAAAGAGGATGAATCCATCTAAAGGTAAGTTCTAGGTGTAAACTATAGACATGTCCTGATTTCCATACTTGGAGAAATAAGGTACCTCTAACAGATTTTAAAATTAAAGGAGTTAGAGGACTGGCACTGCTACACCTGCCTGAGTCTTCTGCATGCAGACGTAGCCCCTGTGAACTAAATTCTTCTAAATGAGAAATTAGAGCAAAGCCCTTCACGGATATTGGTGGAAGACTGTGTCCTCTGGGCTGTGCGGAAGAAGCACTTGCTCCTTGCAAATAACACAAGGCAAATCTGAAAGCCTTGCATGGTTTTCAGCACTTACTAAGGAAAAATTCCTAATTAAGGACTGAATAATGGTATGGAGCTAAGACACGTTCCTACCAATCCATCAGGCTAACTGGCCATGATATGCTGTCTGGATAATAAATGTCACTTAGTGCTAATTAACATGTCCTTTATTAAAACCTATGTAGAGAGGGCAGAAATAAAAATTATGCAAAACAGTGCATAAAGCTGACATCACCTTGGACTCCATGGTGCACGTGGGTGACATGTTGGCTCCATGGGAATTTGCCCTTGCTTTCCTATGGACACAGGGATTTCCACTCTTAAACAGCAAATCAAGTGGAAGACCCCATTTCCAGGCTGTTAAGTTGTGACCAGCTGGAGAACACAGTGGTTTTAGTATTCATGTTGACCTACTACAGACAGATATGCACACACAATACCTCTAGTTTTTCTATACTAAACTTCATTAATCTCCATGGAAATTATTCCAAAATATGAATTCTTTATTGGCAAAGCTCTTGCCCTCCCTCTGATCTCAGGAACTAATCCTTACTCCTCCCTGTTGGCTGTTTGTGAAATCATGGATTAAGGAAGTCATTAAAAAATGCAGATTTTTTTAAAAAGAAGCAAACAAACAAATAAAACACAAGTTAGAAAAGGGCTGATTACATTCTTTACATGACATTTCTTCACCTTAGGCAGGGTGAGAAACTGTCTCCCTTTGTGTATCCACATGCAAGGAGCAGATGCTTCTTTTGAAAGGGACAGCCACCCTGCCACCATGAGCAAAATCTGAGTCCTAGTTTGGTTTTGTTTCCACCTTTATAATGAAAAATTTCCATTGGTATCCATCCTCATTAAGGGCTGGATAAGGAGATGGGGCCAGGATGTCCTCTTTGCAATACATTGCTGATGACTGGCCTTTCAGAAATCTCCACAAACACAGAACCACTTCGGCTGAGGGGAAAGACAAACTTCAGATGGAACTGTGGGGAAGAACAGAAAAATCTTCTTCATGGCTTTGCCACCGGAGAGACCCTAACACAAAAAACCGATCTTAGGTACCTGGACACCTCAGAAGATGTAAGTTTATCTCTGTCCCTCAATTTCACTATTTTTCCTGTATTGTAAAAGGCCTTTCCCTCCCAAACCCACAATGACAGGGCTTCATTAACTGAGGTCTGGTGAAGGGCTTTAATGAAGACAAATGTGTTAAGTTGACAATTATTATACTTACAAGCATGTTAAGCTGTTAACAAAGACAGGAGCTAGGAAGATCTGGCATAAACATGTTGAACTTATCATGTTTTCCAGACCAAAGTGAAGTAGACACACTCAACAAGGCATGTCTCCATAGCAGCAAGAATAGGCTTGAATGTCATATTTATCTAGTCTAGACTTCACCATGAACTTNCTAGGAAGATCTGGCATAAACATGTTGAACTTATCATGTTTTCCAGACCAAAGTGAAGTAGACACACTCAACAAGGCATGTCTCCATAGCAGCAAGAATAGGCTTGCATTAAATGTCATATTTATCTAGACTTCACCATGAACTTCATCATAGTGAGGGAGAAACAGGCCCAAAAGAAGACATCAAAAGCTTGAACAATTACAATGTATTAGACTCCTTAACAATATTGAAACCCCCCATGCTGAAGTTTTTCTACATTTAATTCTCTTTAACCTCCTGGGAATCTGAGATCAGGAAAACAAAAGGATGAAGCATCTGCCTTCTGCAGCATGCACATGAATACAAGGACAAATATTGTCAGATGCACATGACAGCTGTAAAAGCAACAGGTTCTTTCCGGTCAGCTCCTAGATAAGGAAAAGAAGACAGCTGCCCCCAGGTCATAGCCAAGGAAGAAGTGATGCTTTCAGAAATTCCCCTTGGCTGAATTTCAGCAAATATCATCTTCATGTGTGAGGTGAGTTTTTCCATTTTCCAAGAGAAATTCAGAGCAAAGCAAATGGATAGGACCTCTTAAAACAAAATGTGTGGGCACAGGCATTAGCATCCTGCTTTTGGAACTGAGCAGATGAAGATGAAGGCTAGATAAGATCTGGGACTGGGTTTTGCAGAAACGAGATGTGTGTTTGGAGGCTGTCAAAGGTATGAAACATGGCCTCAGGGAGTTAGGAGGGAGTAAAGAGTGGTAAATTTGGCATATTTTGGTTTAAAATGCTCCAGAGTGCTCGTCTGAGGCCCTGCATAATCTAAGACCGTCCGTTTCCTGGAGACAGGTCGTATATAGTCACATTAAAAAATTACCTAGCGCACTAAGTAACTGAGAACTTCCTTTTAAGCATATACATAATAGTCATCCCTCCGCTAAAATCTTTATACTGACCTATTCTGACCCATGTACATGCATTTTATGAAATGCCTGTCATTTGCTTTAGATCACAGCAACTTTTAAATTTCTTACCACCATTCCTCCATGCTCATGTCATTACCAGCAATAAAGACTTTGCAAATATGAACAAGGTGAAAGCTCTGCTGATTGCACATAGAGATAAAGAATTTGTAATATTTTTAATAATTGTTTTAAAAAGCAAACAAATGTATAACAGTATCTTTGAGTGCGTGTGCATAAAGCAAAGTACACCCAAGGAAAAGCATTTGAATAAGAAAATTATGCTTTTCACATTTTTTTCTAACTTAATTAAGGATTAGATTTTTCCTTGCATTTTCACAAGAATATATTTTTAATTACTGTATGTGACCTTTTTATATTTTACCCTGAGTACGAAATACCTGGATCGATGGAAACTAATTTAAAGCAACCTGAATAAACACATGCTCATCTGAAGGAGAAAGAACATGAAATTTGCAGTCAAACTTCAGCAGTTCTTGAAACTACCATCTCACATGTATGGTCCACAGCACTCAGGAGGCCTGAGGAGAGGGACCTGCACTTGCATGAAGAGCAGAACTCTGCCCTCTAATTGGCAGCATGGAGGGTCACACACATCTTCCTGAAGGTTTTTTCTCTTCTGTAGTACCCCTTCCTATAAATTAAGTTGGAGCTTTTTGTGGTTCTGGGGAGCCAAAGCTAGAGCAGGTAGAAATTCAAAGATTTGTACACCACAAAACCTTCTCTGCTACAGGAATTTCCACCACCTTTTTCTCTGAGTTTTCCTTCTCCCTGCCTAATCTGTCCTCACTGAAACATAAATAGATAAATAAATGGGTAAATAAGCAAACAAGCAAGACTGTTTAGTCACTTAGTAAGGTTTGGTGTGGATTCTGAGAGCAGCTGCTGACATAAGGTTGCATTTAGCAAAAGCAAGGGAACAAAAATTTGAAAATCTCCAAGTATCTTAGTTCAACCAAACACACAAATGCCAAGTAGGTTATCAGAAGTGTACCTCACCCTTCAGTCGCAGCACACCCTTTCTTCTCCTTTCCTTCTGCACTGAAGGGTAACCACCTGGTCAGAATTACTGGACTTCAGGCACTGAAAGTTAAGGATAAAAGTGAAAAGTATGTCTTAGATGACTGTTGTGAAAATATATTCTTCTACTGAAGAGCAGCACATTTTAATTATAAATAATATTAAAACAGAGCTGGGTGAACATTACCCACTACAAGCAGAAATTCAAAACTGATGAATGACAACTGCATAAACAACGTATAAGGATCCAGGGCAAATTGCAGTCAAAAAAATCTTTTGCTTTAAAGAATTAGTCCTTAAAAAAAATCATTTAGCATCTCTTGTTGCAGCAGCCCTCTTGTTAGAGGGTAGAAATGAGCCAAGACTCAGACTCCTTGTTTATCACAGCATGAAAAGGGTCCTGGTTTATTCCTCTCTACAGCTCAGCCATCCTGACTCCAACCATTCATTGACTCTGGCTGCAGCAAGCTCCTACTGCAGGTTTCCCTTGCAGCCTCTGACTGCTGGTTAATTCCTGCTAAACTCTGACTGCATGGATTGGTTTGCAAACTCTGACTGCAGGCTTGTACCTGGCTAGAATGTGACTGCAGGTTCCAACTACAGGCTCTAGCTGCAGACCCAGACTGACCTCACAGCAGGGATTCTCTTGCCCCAGGATCCTCCTTCTTCATGATCCTCCATGATGAGCCCCTTCACCAGCAAACCCACTCCCTTTTATCACATCTGTCTTTATTGGATACAGCTGTGACTCATCAGGGCCAAGGCTGTACTGGGTAATTAACACAGCTGTTACTTATCAGGGACAAGGTCACCTGTGTTCTCTTCTCCTACAATCTCTAACAAGAATAATGCAGTTTTCATGGCATGATGGAGCAGAGAGTGCAGAAGGACACGACTGCACTGAGCCAGGCAATCTTCATTTTTTAGGCATTGCAGAATTTCTCGGAATTGATTCATTAGACAAATTAACTCCTTGTAATCAATATTGCACTGTGAATTTATGCCTTTTTACATATCTAAAATTTAGTTAGAATTTCATTTGAGAAAAGAAAATTGTGCTTCTGTCTGCCGCGCTCAACTTCTTAGTCTTATCTAGGTCTTTAATTGTAACTTTGCAATCTATAAATGATAAAGGCTGAGTCATGTAATCCATATGGAAGCATAAACATTACAGAAAAAAAGAAAAAAAGAAAAAAAGAAAAAAAGAAAAAAAGAAAAAAAGAAAAAAAGAAAAAAAGAAAAAAAGCTATTTCATAGATCTTGCTAGAGAAATCTCATTAAATAGAAGTTAAAAATATGTAATCCCAGATCAGAAACTATTTAATTAGAGAGAAACATGTTTTGCTGGAGACAAATTGTTGAAGACATACAGCTTCTTTAAGTGGCATCTGTAGATACACACACGCATATACAGAATAACACGCATGTTTATATCAGACAATATTAAGGAATCCTTTAATAAGTATTTAAATTAAAGACTGCTGATCCATGCTATGTCAGCTTACACAGCAGAAGTGCCACAGAGGCCTCTCAGGCTACGCTGCTACCCATGATAGATGCCACCCAAGGTATCCAGTGCCTGCATCACTTGAATATCGAAACAAAATAAGATGTAACTGCTCTAGTGTGTGTCCATAAAGCAACAGAATGGGGCATGTTTAACCATCATTATGAGTGTGGAAATCCCTTCCCCTGTGATTCTCTCCCGCTTCCTCCTGGTCCTCACTCTCCTGCAGCCCCTGACTCAGTGTTGCTTGTCCAGCTGATTTTGTGAGGCCATGTGCCAATGAAACACATATCATCACCATCACTGTGCTAAATTAACAGCATAACACAAGCAAACTGATTTTAGTCTTAGTAATCCCAAGGTTGCACTGGCTGGCACCCCCACAAAGGTGTGAAGAAAGATGTTTAACACAATACTCCCATTAAGATAAAGGCTTGTAAAGCAATGCTGTTACACATACAAGAATGGGTCTTCAAAAGCTGTAGTGACCCACAGCTGGACATATATGTGAGCAAATCTTGTATCGAGGCAACTAGACATGTGAGGCCACGGTGCTCATTGATAGCTTTTCACCATAATTAATTTTAAAAGTTAAAATAAAATCCCTAGGTTGCTATCAGAAATTATCAAACTACTCACAGTACACAAATACCTTGACTATCTATAACAAGATCTGCTGGGCTGCCATGGGTTCAACATATAAAACTCACCTCCCAGAAAAACTGAACCACATGGGAAATAATGTTCCCTAAAATATCCTTAAGCTTCAAATAACCTGCTTGAGGGGAAAGGTTCCTACTGCATTCTGCACTGAGGACGGAAAGGATCATGACTGACTCTGAATAATCTTCTTCTTGACTCTGAAGAAAAGGTCCATGTCTGGTAATACAACATACCTCTTCTCCATGCCATACCTAAAAACAAGCTGCAATTCTGCTGAATTAAAAGGTTTTTGACAATTAATACATGGTCCATACAGGCAGAAATGTGGTAATTGAGGTGTACTGGCAGAGGGAGGTATAAATAGAGTTGAATGTTTGAAATGATATGTCAATATTCCCAATTAGACTGAATCTGAAGATCCAATGTGATGGGTTTAAAGGAGCTGAGATTTTTTTATTTTTAGTGAATAAATCTTATAATTGGGATTCAGGTGATTGATCCTAATCCTAGCTCAGACACTGCTTCAAAATGGGAGTTTGGGCAAGTCTCTTAACTAATTTTATTTTGCATCAGAAATGACAAGCACTTCTCCTTTCAGCAGAACACTTAATGATGTCCCCAGGGAAACGTACCAATGTTTTTACTTACTTGATTTAATTCTGTGATGTAGACTGTGATACAATGGAAGACCAAAGGGATTTGCCAAAGTTGCCTTTGTGGATCAGAGGTAGTGCTATGGGAAGAGGACAAGCAGTTTCAGAAAAGGTCTGTTCTAGGTGGCCTCACAAGGGTATTAGTCACACTGATGACTCAGAAAAGGTAACTCTGATTAAAGCTATTGGCAGCCAAACAAAATATGAGTAAGGCCAGTTTCTGAGCACTTTACCATATAGCATTGCTAATAGCTTCTATTTTATATTAAAAGTTGGTACTCAGCGGGAAGTGATACACTGGGGACGATGTCAGAGGTTTTTAGTGGCTGGCAACCCAACAGCAATGTTATGTTACATACAAATCATTTGATGTAGTTTTAACCATCCTTTCTAACGGCTGAGATAGCTCTCCAGCCATCAAGCTAATAAAAATGATATGGTGTAATTTGACAAGCCTGAGCAATTGACAGGCTTGCAGAATACAACTGCTGATGTGATGGTTTTAATTCAAGGTAAGCCAGTTGCTATCTCAGCCAGTTCAGTCTCAATCTCTGCACAAAATCATGGAACTTTTAACTGGTGTGCTTCAGGCAGCCCTATCTAAACCCAAATAGCTCCTCCATTCTCCCTCCCTGCTACTCATGCATCAGATCTATGATCTTCCTGGCAATAATCAAAATAAACAAACCAAACAAATAATTAATCATAAAGAGCAGCACATAGATGGATCTCATTACTGCTCCTTCCATGAGTGACAAGTTTTTCTGCTTAACTGAATAAAGTTTACCAGTTGCCTTTCAAAGAGATATTTCAATCTCTTGGCCAGATCTTCCTCATCTCTGCCCTGCCCTCTTTGAAGGAGGAGTGGGAGGATGAGGAGAGAGGGCTGTAGGGAGTAACAAAAAGAAAATGGCAAGACAGTACTAGCACGTGAACTTTCCAGGATTTCCTTTAATCCTTAGCATTAGGTTGCAAGCTCTGTGCTTGTGTAAGAATAAGATCGTGTCAGTTTGATGTCCTAGCAATGGACAGTAATAACAGGTCCCCACTTAATTCCTTCAGATTTGTCAGAAACTCCAAATATCATTCTATTGGGAGGCTCTGCTGACATCTGGGAGCTGCAGGAGACAGGGAGAAGTAGTACCAAAGTGACTCATCGGCTGCCCAGGGAGATCTGCATCCTACAGTAGTAGCAAGGAGTGCCAAGTACAGCGTGTGCTGCACAGTGTGAGGCAAGCACGGAGCACTTACTGATGAAAGCTGGTCAGACAGAGGTGAAAACCACTGACTGCCAAAACCAGCTTACCTCATTTAAACGAGATGTGAGTAAATCTTTTTAGTGTCTTGCTTTTAGAAGCTGCAAAGTGTGTCAGACATCAGTGGGCTGGGCAGATTTGACCAGTGCAGGAAAGAAGGAATGATAAGTTTATGATATTGTCAACACCATCACTAAGATAATAAAAATGCTTTTTCAACACATTTTTAAGGCCACTGTGCATGAAGTGAAAAAGTTACAAACATATTGAAGTATTGTGAAGAGTGCAATATGTTGGTACCCATCAGTGAACTCCAGCTCTAATGGCATACTGGACCCATGTCCAGGACATGCAAGAAGTGTGATTACTGTGCACTCCAGGCAGGCTGGACCACAAAAAATGCCCAGGCACATTGGAGGATTATCCCTAAAAGGTAGTAACACCAGTCCGAAGACATCGAGTGCTCTTAACTATCATCTGAGTCCCTGTGCAGAGGTGGAACAAACTTGGCTGAAATGTGAGCTATAACTTCATGACGGAAGACATGGCCAAAGAGACACGAGTCCCAGGTACAGCTAGTTGTAAGAAAAATAAGTTACTGGACATTATTTGAAATCATATCTCATGGGAGAGAAGCAATACATTTTATCCTGTAGCACTGACCAGGTGCAAGCAATATAAGGTACAGGGAGACATCAAGGCCTCCAGTATTTTTCAAGTGCTTTTGGTAATAAAGTGACTATGTCCAGACAGATCCCTGCAACACCTGTCTTCTGCATTGCATCATCCCCAGGGGTCACCCTAAAGTCCAAAGTTCTCCCAGTGGAGGTGTGAGACAGCTGTGTACCCAGGTGTGGGGCCTTGATGCACACAAAGGCATCAGTGCAGGGGCTAAATGCAAAATGCTGCCCTTAGGTGGGAGAATGTGGGAGGGACTGGCTGGGAGGGCAGCAGAGATGGGCAAAGGGATGGGCAAAGAGGAGAAAGAGAAGCTCAGGACAGGATGGAGTTCTGCAGTGGCTGTGTTAGCAGGATGTGAGAAATGGTCCATCTCCTCCCAGCAGCACTGCCCCAGGCTCGATGTCCTCCCCAAAGAAGAAGCTGGGTCCTCTTTCATGCCTCAATAAGACACATGCCAAAACAAGGGAATTGAAATGTGATAAGGTGAACAGTCAGAGGTCTAGAAACAATGGCCTGTGAGAAGAAAGAGTAGGATGGGGTTGTTTAGCATAGGGAACAGGTGACCTAGGAAGGACATGATAATGCTTTTCTAGAGGCTGCTGCTAAGAACCAGCAAATAAAATGTTTTCCATCTCTGTAGAAAGCGGGATAAGAAATAATAAGCTTAGGCTGCCAAAAATTAGTTTAGACATTAGGAAAACTTTCTGGTGATAAGGATAGTTAAGCACTAGGATAGGCACAAGGCTGCATTCTCTGTGTCCCAGCAGAAAATTTAAGTCCAGCTTGGACAAACAATGGCACAGAAATCCTATCTCGGAAAGGGGGGATGAGCCAAATGATATTAACAGGCCCTTTCCAGACCTAGTTTTCCCTGAGTCTCTTTTCTAAACACGGAATCCAGCTGTGACTCTCTGGAGCAGCCTAAGTACAGCATGGTTTAGATGTTTCCTGGATGAGTTTTCTGAAAAGAAAACAACTACAACACTGTAAATATCCTAATGCTGCAAGCTCTTATGGCTTTGTCTTCAGTTTTACTGTACTTGACCCATTTCATAAAACCCTGGCTCCTGGAGTCAAGCAGATTCATGAAAGCTAAGTTTAAATAAGCAAAAAGCTGTCTAAATTTATGTTGCAGGGAAAAAAAAACAAACCACCAAACAAATGAAAAGCATGGTAGACAAGTACTTCCAGCGGCTATAAATCCACAAGAGAAGTGAAATACATTATTTAGCTTAAAAATCAAAAATCAGTTGATAAAAAAATCTTATGATTGCGATTGACTCCATCATTAGTGCTCATTAATACTTAATGTTTTAATGGCCATCCTCTAAGTCAAGTCTAGGCATGAAGTTAGCACAAAAGGAATTTCTGTTGCTTAAGTAAAGATTCTGAAATGAAGTGGCCCTCCCAGAAAGTGACACAGACCTAGGGATTTGGGAAACTACTTTTCAATCCAAAACTGGGAGGTACCCAAAGAAACCTGCTTGTGACCAATAAAAAAATTAAAAAATGCAGCTAAGAAAGTGGAACACCTTGCCACAGGATAGTGTGTATTCTTCATGTGTGTGTAGTAATGCTGAGAGCATGTCTATGTGTGTGAGACTCCAGCATGGGAAATCTCTGAGCCACAAATTCTTGGTGACTGTGAAAATCTTGGGGAGACAATATTACCCTGCATTTCCCTTTCTTTCATGGTAGTCCCCAGGCACCTCTTATAAGTGACTGTAGAAGACAAGATACCAGGTTATACTTTTAATCTGACCACAGAAAGATGGTCTCGTGTTTTGTTTGGGTTTTTTTTTTTGGTTTTTTTTTTCGTTTTTTTGGGTTTTTGTTTTTTTTTTGGTTTTTTTTTTTTTTTGGGTTGTGTGTTTTTTTGTGGTCCTGATGAGCTGCAGCACACAGGCAGAACCGCATGAGGAAATTTTATATCCATTCTCTGAATAGCACACTGCCTTTTCCAAGGCTGTCAATCACAGCCTGGCAATAAATTCTCAAAATAAAAGCTTTTAATATAAATAAAATGCACAAATAAAACTGGTAGTGGAGCATTAGTTGAGTGCAGGAATGTAATGATACTTATCATAAAAATCGGTGCAGTGTGAGTTTTCATCTGACCTGCAATCTTTTTCATTATCATAAATCAAAAAGCATTGTTTGGTTTAAATCACTTGCTGCTTAAAGATGAATCACCTTCTATTTCCTGAGCTTTGCTTACGGCAAAAAGGGGGAAAAAATAAAAAAGCTTTCAAAACTGTACAACAGTAAAAATTTCTGGTCTCACTTTGCATACAAAAAAACCCACCAAAACTGAGGGAGCTCTAAAACTTAATCTAGCAAGCAACATAAAATGAAACAGAACTGCAATTTAGGAAAAAAAATATTTCTCCATCTACAGAGCTATTAATCTACAGTTTGGTTCAGAGAGTTCAAATACAGCAGTCTGTGAAGAGGGACCCCAGGCTCTAATGGCTTGAAGAAGATAGGCCCTCAAGCATTTAATCTAGCTACAGGTGCATATCCAAGCTTCTCTGTAACATCTTTCCCTGTGGATAAGAAACCACTGAGCATCCTACTCTGGATTGTGCAGACAGCAGCTCCATGGCTTAAAGCTGAACCTGTGTACTGATGACTGACTTGCAAATCACCCAAGCCACCTCAGTGGGTTTGGCCAGCGACCTCTTCTCCTTCTGAGAAGCAGAGTCTTCCTCTTCCTTCATCCCACCACCTTGACATTACATCCCACGCCCAGAAGTCCAATTAGATTCCTGCTACTTTTTCCAAAGTGAGGAAAAATAGGGTCATTTAAAAAGTCAGTTGACTAAACTGATGAGCCCAATGGGCTGGAACAGCAAAACTGATCGCAGCTTGGTGTAAGTCATCCCCAGGGGGACAGCACAGAAGAATTATGCTGCATACAGTCATATCTAGGTTTGTTCTGTGAAGAAAACCCTCATAAGAAAACAAACAAGCAAAAATAAAACAGGCGTCATTTTTTATGTCTCCCATTAGCTAGAACCCTCATGGCAATTCCCATCAATTTTGGATGTCTGGATACTAGCCAGAGAGCACTCAGCTTCCATATGCTTGGCAAAAAGAGCAACAGCAACAATGCAATGCTGTTGTCAGGCAAGGCAGGTAAATCACTGCATAATCCTTCACAAAACCAATTTTCTGAAAATTTCACCCTACTTTAGGAAACTGAAACTGGCCAAGTTTGGTAATAAACCCCATAAGTCCCACAAGAAATCCTAAATCTCAAAACCTGCCTGATGGAGCTGGCTGTGTTTGTCCACTCAGCCATATTTTTTGACCCTTCTTTATGCCCATGAAGTGGAAATGGCTTCCTGCACATAGAGTGGTTATTTGTTGTCCTTGAGAGGTAGTATAAGCTTAAAAGGCAGTAGGGTAGAGGCAGAGGAAGAAGGGTGGGGGCTGGACTCAGATGCATCTGTGTTTGAACCTCAGTCGTGTTGCTCTCTGTCTCTTGGGGAAGTCAGTTCACCTCAGCCTCACGTTCCTCTCTCTGTGTAAAACAGAGACCTTATACACAATTGTGGGGAGAGTGTGCAAGTTCTTAAACATATGAAGCAGTAAAAGAGAAATTCATCTTGCTCATTTTATCTGTCCGTAAGTTACTATCTGGTCTAACTAGATTCCCTCCACAGCTCAGGGACAGAGAGAGCTTGGATAAATCACCTCTGTTTTCTCCACTGATGGTGGCAGGAGGCCAGACACCTGGTCACATTTAGGCAAAATTAATCCCATTTTCATATCCAGAGTCATAGTAAAGGCCAGAAAACTTCTGTTGCTGGCAAATCCCAGCCTCTTCTATTAGAAAGCTGAAGGATGTGTTCACAGTGAGCAGGCTTCTGGATTTTTCTTTCCAGAAACTAAATTCACAATTTCAGAAGCTCTCTTTTTCTTTACTTAGCACTTGGTAATTTATCTGAGACATTAGGAAAACATCGCTCACTGGCTTTGATCTATCACTGCTGCTAGGTTGCCAGCTTGCTGTCTTCTGGCAGCACACCAGTCCCCATGTAGTACACAGGTAGGATTTTTGATATGTGAGCATCCTTTGCCTCAAATTTAAATAAGATTATTGTGGTAACATGCCCACACGTTTTAATGCACATTCCTGGCACTGAATGGACAACCAGCACGGATCTCACAATCTTTAACCAAAAGTTAGGCGTGTCTTTTGGAAGAGGAATGAAGGGTAGGGAAAGAGTGCAACAGGCTGGACAAGCCCAGGGTCTCTCCTTGAGGTAACAGACCTCTAAAATCCTATTCATCTACAGAAATACTGCAGAACATCTTCAAATTTAATATAAGCTGAATGACATCAAAGAAGAATGGCTTGTGGTCATTACTGCCTGACACTGAATTCACATGTGAGTCACAAGGAACTTACACTGAGTTTTGAAGTCTGACCCATGCAGTCACAGGATTATGTTCTTTGCTTTACTCTGGGGTGGTATTTTTTTCTCAAAGCTGAAAGTTTTCATCATACAGCATGATAGCTGGTACTTCAAAAACCAGCTGTTGGTGAATCTGTGGAGCCCTTTTCCCTCAAAGTCTCTTGACTGAGGTAAATTTTTCTAATGTATTATATTGCTTCCATTAACAGTAATAAACAAGCATTTCCATAGCAAGTTCCATAACCAAACTTTTCTACTCAAGATCTCCTCTGGAACTATCAGCTGACTTTTCAAGGAGGAAACCAAGGCAAAAGAATTATGCAAAATTCTCAAAATCACAAAGTGAGTCAGACGCCAAGGCAAAAAAAAAAAAAAAAAAAAGGGTGGGGGGAGGAAGGAGGGGAAAACAAACCCTTTAGTTCTCCTATCTGTGCTTCTGCCCCAAGGCAATCCCTGTCTTTCACAGCTAGGGGCCAATTCAGATACCATTTACACACAGATAATGCCACTGACGCTTTCAGAGTTAGCCTTGATTTACGGCACCATCTGTGAGATCAGCATGCGGCACAAGACTCTCTTATGACTGGAAAATACTTTACTGACAAGGAGAAAATATATATGTATTCCTCCCTGCTCTCTGTCGCCAATCTTTGATGGCTAACTTTCTTTGAATGCTTTCAGTCAAAATGATTTTTGTCACATTTAAATAGCCTTGTTAATTGGGTTAGGTATGCTACATCTTCCTGGTCATGCAGCTTCTTTGGCATGCACTATGACCTTGTCAAGACTTCTCCTAGTGCTTCTCTTTTCCATTTGATTGAGTTTTGCTTCTTGGTAATATAGTCATCATCTAGATTTTGTTATTTGCATTATATGTCTCATCTTCTCAGCAATAAGAACAACCTGCCTATGAAAAAATAAAAAACCAAAAACAAAACACACACACAAAACAAAAAAAACACCAAAACAAAACAAAAACCCCTGAAAACAAAACCTGTACCTCTACCTATTCATTTGATTACAGGAAAGTCACCAATTATACCTGGAGGATTTTAACAAAGCACTGACATCAGGCCAAATCATCAAGCACTGCTCCTCTCTGGAAGACATGTATGAACATCACTGCCTGGCATCTGTGTTCATGCAGATATACTGCATCAAGACTGAAATAAACTGTTTACAACCATACAAATAAAAATAAGTTGTTTATATGTAGAGTATTTTAAGCACTTCTCCACCTCTATCCTGTTTTTCTTAAGGTATACTTGCAAAGTCACTGAAAGAAAGACTAACTTATTGTCCTTATTAACAAGTGTGAAATGAAACATTAAATCACTCCAGTGATCCTGTGAAAGATTTGGCTACACAGGGTAGCCTACTCACTAAGTCACAGTTTAAATGAATTTCCCCCATCCCCAGTTGCCAAAACATCTGAGCTATTGCCATTTCCTCCCCACTTTGGCACAGGTGCCTGGCTGGGATGTCCTCATCTCTGTCCCTCCCTTTGTTGCACATTCTAATGTGAATAGAGAAAAAACCCCACTTGCTTTGTTCTAAGCAACAACAAACTATGTCTTTCTTCCCTCTGCTCTTCAGAGAGCAAAGGAAGTAAAACATTAACAGCTTCACTCATGCTTTCCCCTCAGCTTCTGAGGGAACTTTGCAATGAAGATAAACCTCTGCATCATGCTCAGGCTGCTACCCAGGGCCCTGCCACGAGAGGAGCAGGCTTGCTTGCTCCTCTGAGGACTGTGCAGCGACAGCAGTTGTGTTGGGGCTGCTTGTGCTGCCAACAGAGTCAGCACAGGTGTTGTCACAGCGACCAAAACATCTGGGTCTGAGACCCAAAGCATCTGTGTTGTCTCTCTGGTTACTGACATCAGTATCTGAGGTAAATTAAAAATACATGGCCCTGGGTATTTGTAGGTGCAACACGTGTAATTTGTCCTCATGAGCGTGTAGCATATGAAGCATTTGAAAAATACTAATTCTCATTTCAGATCTTACAGGGAAAGGACAATGCTCAAAAATAATTAATTTGGGTATAATTTTAGGGCAGTTGCTTAGATTTCTCTGTTGTTGAATTGGTAGTGAAAACTCTGGTTTTCTAAAAAGCACGAGACATCATACTATGCTAAGGCAGCCATTTTTAGAAGAATACTCAGTTGCATTTTACATTGCACCTCCTCCTGTCTTGAATGAGGCTTCTGTGGACTGGCAAACAAAATTTTTCTCTCTGTCTGTTCAGGCAATTTATTAGTTCTTGGTAGTACCTGGAATTTTTTACTAACTATGGAATTATCATCAGTGATATAGCTGGTGTATAAGAAAAGCTTAAACAGCATAGGACTCCTTAGCTTGAAAAAGGAGATATGTGATTGAGGAAAATCATGCAGAATGTCAAGAATGATTATCAGAAGTGTTTCTAAAAACTCAGCAGGGAATATTACTCACTAATCTTTGCAATGCAAAAGGTGGGAGTTGTCATAGAAATCATCAGGCTGCAAGATAAAAAGGAGCAGAAGTACATTTTCACACAGGACCACATTAAACCAAGGAATTCATTGCCAATGGATAGTGCAAAGACCAAAAGCACAAGCAGATTCAGGTGCTAATTATAAAAATTGGCAGGAAAGAGACAGAAATTGAGGCTAAATACAAAGATGTGGACCTAAGCTAAAGTTCAGGAAATTCATAAACTTATTCTCATCCAGCAATATCCTAGAGGAAGGACAGCTACGGCCACTGAGCAGACATCCACCTACATCTGCTACCAATGTATGCATCCACTGGACACAGATGGTGTGAACCAGTTGGGGTCAGAGAAAGATACCAAAAGAAAGGCAGGCTGGGTCTTGGGTCCTGATTTAAGCTCTGGGTGTATTACTGCTTTTTCAGGTAAGGAACTGGTAATCTGAGCAAAGGATTACTTGGCCTAAATACCCAAATCTAAACCTAAATTCTGCTTTAGCTGTCCTAGCTAATCTCCCTGACAGGAAAACAGGAACTATAAAAACTTTCTTCTCAGACCACACCAAGATCCTGAAGTGTTTCTAATTCTAGCAGCTGGTATCAGCAAGTCACTTAACATGTCTGTGCCACCCTTACCCTATGCCTTTAGAACAGCAGCTATTAATAGTGACTTCATAGGTGCCACTCTTGGCTATGGGCCCAAAACACACTTCCTGTTTATCAGCTCACAGATATAAGAGGTGGTAATTTCCATCAGTGATGTTCCATTTATCTGTGAATGTAGAAAGCCAAATTTTGTCATGGAATTGGAGCACAGAGGGAGGTGGGGCACACAGGGCAGGAAGGCAAATAAGAAAACATGAAGAAAAACTCAACAAATTCTCACTGCATATTTGACAGGCTGCTGTAGGTAAAAAATATGTAAGCTCTGCAGGGCTAATTATAAAGGAAATAGGGAACTCTCAGCAAAGTATTATCTCCACTTACTACCATTAGTTGAATCATGCTGTGTCTTCATGGGGGAGAACACAAGAAAGTCACAGTGCTCCTCTTCCACTTCTGTCTCTTCTCTCTGCTGCTCACCATCCTGCTGTGGTCACACACATTGCAGAAAAGAGCTGAAATCTCCTGCCAGCACTCACAGCTCTGCCAACCCTCCTGCATTGCTGTCTGTGGGCATACTAGCTCTGGCAAATTCTACGTTTGCCTGTATGTCCCTCTGAACAGTCCTTAGGTTGGTGTCAGAGCTACTTGAGAAGTCTGCAGCAGACCTCCCTGTCACTGCTTAGGAAGAAGCCAGGAGCAGCAAGGCAGAGCCATTTTCCTCAGGAGCGCTAACCCCAACCTGCCCTTATGCCCCAGGCCTGATGTGAGCATGATCTACCCACCACTGGAGCACAGGATGGGAAAACACCTCCAGCCCCATCCCACTCAATTATATAACAGTTACTCAGCACCTGCAAACACCCAACACCTGCTGACGACCCAGCACAGCCAGCCCTGCCCTGGGGGAAGAAAGGAAAAGCCAAAGAGCTTCAAAATCTGTTGTGAATCCCAGGCACCATGCTGGTGCAGATACAGGGAAGAGTTGGGGTGTACCACTGCCTCCCTCCTCTACCAATGCAACTGTAGCACATCTTTTCCATTGCTGTTTAGATACTGTTTTGTTTCTTGAGATTGTACTCATTATTTCTAGTGGCCTGCATACAATGCAATGTAGGACCTGAATATTGGTCCTGAAGGTTCCTCCGTGGAAGTGCAGTTGCTGCAAAACCAGGTCCTTATTTTTTGCCTTACTCCACCAAACACTAGATGCAGGTGTCCAAGGCCTTACAACTAGTAAAATTTAGTTTGGGAACATTTTATGGAAAACATCTTCTTTATGCTAGAAGTTTCACAAAAGGAGGTTAATCTCTTCTGAATAAGGATGGTCCCATCAGTTAGAACAGGAGGTTTTGGGGTGTAATTTTGCCCCAACTCTATCAGACTTACTGCACTTCAGGACAATGTAGTTTCTTCACTTATGAATTAGTTTCTCCCTCTGTGGATGTGTAGTTAAAAGGCCAGATTGACCTTAAACATAGGGGATAAATCAAGAAGTATGTTATGATGTTCTTTCTACCTCTGTCAAAATACTCTGGTATGCCATGCACGAGTTGACATTTACTTTCAACTTTCAAGTGGCTACTCCCAAAACATTTTCTAATAGGACCAGTGCCCTGCAGCCTGCCCACCTGGAGATCTGCTCTGTTTGGAAATGAGATCTGAGCACTCCCTTTTTCTCTTTCACTCAGCACAAGACAAAGGTGGAGTGTTCAGGACAGTCTCATTGTCCAAAACTATAAAGGAAGCAATGTTGCCACATACATCTCCCGACTGTATTTTCCAATCTTCATTCTTTCCCCTGTTCAGCCATCCCATTAAGTTTACAGCCAGAGCTGGTATGAAAGCCAAGCTCCTCACTGGGAAACACTGTAGTGTCTGTTATTGTGTTTTTCAATGTCTGAAGTTGGGTGTCTTTTCCACTCTTCAGTAAGAGGTGCAAGGGATGGAAAATCCAGCAGCAGAACATGCTGCTTAACCCAGAATATCCCCTTAACCCAGTGATTCCCCAAGTGACATTTGCTGCCTCACATGGACAGAAGGAAGGAAGGAAGGAAGGAAGGAAGGAAGGAAGGAAGGAAGGAAGGAAGGAAGGAAGGAAGGAAGGAAGGAAGGAAGGAAGGAAGGAAGGAAGGAAGGAAGGAAGGAAGGAAGGAAGCTGCCTTTCCAATCCAATGACTGCAAGTTTTGATACTTTTAGGAGTCTCTCATGTGGAGTGTTTTGAGAATCGGGGGGTTCCTGGTGAAGGTGGTTTTATATTATGTTTAGTGCCACAGACAGCTAGGGATTGTGCTTTGGCCCTCTGAGAATTAGATATTAGGAAGAAATTCTTCACTGTGAGGGTGGTGAGACACTGGGAGAGCTTGCCCAGAGCTGTGGATGCCCCATCATTGGAAATGTTCAAGGCCAGCTTGGATGGGGCTTTGAGCAACCTGGTCTGGTGGAAGGTGTCCCTGCCCATGGCACAGGGCTTGGAATTATATGATCTTTAAGGTCCCTTTTGACCCAAACCATTCTGTGATTCTATAATTCTCTGAGTGTATCATTCTGTGATTGTGTGATATGGACTTACTGCATAACTGTTCAACATGATATTTAGCAGATTACTTCCTTATTAGAAAGATTAAGCTTCTACTTGAGAGACTTCATTTTTAAATGTCACCTTTTCAGTTTACTGGGTTTCTTGCTGAGCCTAACCCAAACACGGGTATTTAAAGTAGTAACAATTAAGCTGCCAGCTGGGAGCGCTCAGCACCAGGCAGGACCTGCCCCAGGACAGCCTTTGCCATTGCTGCCAGGACAGGCCACAGACCCCTGTCCTGACTACCACTGCTCCCACCTTGCTCTGAATCTGCAGGCTGATGAGGAGAAACACCAGCATCTCTTTTGAAAACCAAATTTCCCAGTTCCAGCAGGATCAGCCTAATTTCTCCCCAAAAATCCTTGGCTGTGCCTTCTTGCTGACAGTGTTTTGCTGAGGACGTGGTGAAATGAGATCCACCGATTGGTATCAATATGTGATGGATGTGGGCTACACAGTCACCTCAGCTCTTGGGTGCTGCTGGCACTGGCCTCTGTGGGATAAATACACACATGACACTCTGTGCACAAAAAAAATCTCTGACTGCTCTTCAATGAGACATCTGGAAAAATCTGCGGAAGGGAGGCGGGGATTGGCATTGCCACTGCCCTATTTCTGTTTTCATAATTCTGGTGTTAGCAGGTCAGAAAAAACAAAACAGCAAGTTCTCCAAACAATGGTTTGGGTGGGGGAGAAAACCATGCAAATAAGTCTGCCTGGAGTCAGAGGAGAGGATCTCAGGGGAAGTGTGCAATTGGATGCTCACCAGTGTAGATGATAGCGAGCACTGACTGCAGCTACCTCCCTATAACAGAGATGGTGAAACAATGGCACATTGGAGGATGGCTTGATATGAAAGCTGGGTTTGAGACACAAAGCCCTGATCCAGATTTCCTCCTCAGGTCCTGGCTCTGAGGCCAGCTTCTCTGGAAATTAACTTCTTCAGAGCTAGACTGTGTCACCTGCTGATCTGGCAGCTGATACCTACAGGACGAGCAGCCCTGGTACCACGGTGTTACAGCTGTGAAGCCTTATGGCCAAGCTAAGTCTCTCTTCATTGAATTTTTGGTAAAAGTGCCTTTGTCACTTTCAGAAACAGGAGTCTTCAGTTTATCCAGCAAGCCCCAAGGAGGAGCCACAGACCCTGTGCTGGTCATCATCTTGGCAAAAATTTATTTGTGCCTTCAGCAAGGACTGGCAGTGAAGAGGTTAAGAATTTATGAGCCAAAAAGGGTGCTTTTTGAGGGGTGGGTTTGGGGTAACCTGAGTTAAGGAAGCAGCCTTAACAATATAAGAAAAGGAAGTGATGGTCGTTGGTTTGTTTGTTTATTGTTTTAGCAGTTTGTACTATGTGTGTCCTATGTGCTATCTTCATTCCTCAGTCTCCCAGCCGGTTAATTATCCAGGGGAAGCAGCACTTCCTGCCAGCGACCTCCTGGGTCCCCTCCCATTGTTCCCTGGGCTGACACACAACGCTGGAGACAGCAGAAAGGGCTGCTCATGTCTCAGCCAGTGAGAAACACTCCAGAGACTGCTGTTAGTTAATAAAACAGATGGGTTTATTGGCATCGGCAAATTTCAGTGCTAGTGATGCGTTTAATAGGGTTAATACAAAGAAAATCCCAATAAAAATACAACAAGGAGTTTGGAGGAAAGGAGATAAATATAGAAGAGACAAGAGGGTGATCTGTATCTCTGGCATCTGCCTCAGCTCTGCTGTATCTTTACAACCTTCAGGACTCAGCAACAGGGTTGTTCAACAATTCTTTCTCAGCTAGGACTTGCTAGAACAAGAAGAGATCCTTAGCTCCAAAATCCAGGCTCAGGTGGTCTAAATCTCTTCCAATCCCTGTGCCCAGTGAGTTCTTTAATTTTGCTTACATAGGACATATAAATGCTCCTCAAAGGTGTCATGCTCTCCCTTCACTTGGTACAGGGGCTTACATGGAAATGAGGATGACTCCTAGCCCCTAATACTGTAAAAACATTTATCCCCAAAGCCTCAGCACCCTGCATGCCCCCAAGATTTCTTTTCTGTACTTCTGCAATGATCAGACGGCAGCACGTTACAAGAGGAGTGTGTTTCTCTCAAATACTGTACGGACACTTCAATATTTATTTTTTTTTAAAGAACGTTTTGTACAATCCCCAAGTGGGCCCTGAAGTAATTCAAACAATAACAAACAGCAGCAGGCTTGAGCTGTAGAGCGGGGATACAGATGTGAATCTCAACTAGAGGAAAGTTTGAGGGTGCTTAAGCCGAACATGGGTTCACCTCTCTGGAATATCTATGTTTGATTATTCCCGTTTTTTGAAAGGTAGCACTCCACTGTGATTTGCCAAGAATAAAAGTATTTTTGCTCACTGACATCATTAAAGGTAAAGCAATCTCTTTCGAAGGCATGTACTGCCAGTTTTAGTATGCATATCTTAGGGGAAAGTGGGCTTTGCTCTACGTCACTCAGGTTAGTTCATTTTCTCCATCAATTTTTATTTTAACAAGAGCACTGTCCTATATAACTCCAATGTCCAAAAGTGTCTTAAAAATTGCACCACCCTGATGTCACTGGTGGATCAAAATCCACTTGCCTAAAGTCCTAAAAGAAAAACAACACCCAGATCCTGGGGATTCTTTTCCGAGGGAGACGCCATTTCTACGGATGAGCTGATTTCTCCCCTTTGGGAGAGGATAGGCCAGAGCAGTGCTGTCATTGCTGGAAGTTTTCTTTCATGAGGAAATATTATTTGCACATGCCACATCCAAATGACAACAGCGGCAAAGAGGACTGGCAATTGATCCTGCTTTAAATAGCTGCTTTTCTAACGCAGGGAGGAGCGTTTTCGTGGCTATTTCCGTAACAAGATGTTCTGCTCACTTCTGGCCCAGCGGCACAGCATCTTGAGCTTGCTTTGCCTTGCCTTGCCTTCCCTGCCCGTCTTCTGTCAACAAACAAGTAGGAAAAGAATTTCACCGTGTCAGGAATTTTAGGCTTTTCAAACAGCTCGTACACTTGACCCTTCCCAGGTTCAAGACAGAGCTGAGCTGTTGCCCAGATGTAAGGTCATTGGTGATTTTTTACAGATGTTTTGAATCAAATCATAGTGCTTGGAAAAAAAACAATCTCCAAACAGTTTGGAGACATGGTAAATAATTTAGAGAGTGGTTATACAAATCCTGTGAGAGAGCTCTAAGGCTGGATCTTCTGGCTCCCTGATTGGGACATATTTAAATTAAACAGCTGGTAAATAACAAGCCAAAGACCATCATGCCACTGAATAACAAAAGCAGTTAAAGAGCTGGATTGATAAAATCAGTGCATATTGAGTGCCTGCTGTCATTTCCCTCTTCCAATTTTGGTGATGAGAAAGAAAAGGGGAAAGAGTAACAAATGAGCAGGGTCCTGGCATTGTTCATCTCCTCTTTCCAGGTGAAGGTGAAGAAACAGGAGGAAGGCAGAAATTATTCATTTCCCCCTCCCCCAGGAGAAAAGGGAAGTAAAAGTCACAAAGACAGGATAAAAGTCTCTACCTTGGGGAATGCAAATCTGGTCTGTCAGAGTAAAACAACAGAGTGCAACAGCAGAGACAGAGCAGAGGAATTCCTTCCCTCCCCAATTATTTTCCTTTGTTTCTGTTTGTTTGCATTACTCAATATTTTAAATAATTACAAAAAGTTCTGACACCAACACTCTCAAATATATTGTGGCAACAGAACAATCTAAAGAGCTGTTTCTCCTGCAAAGCTCTGCTGGAACAAAAATTAATGTACTGCCACTTTTCAAATATTCTGTAGTTCAGATTGGAGGGAGAAGCAGCTATTCATTTTCAAAAGGATGAAGGAAAGGGGTGTACTAGTTTATGCATAGTGAATTAAAAGCTGAAAGCATCCTGGATTTAATGGATGACAAAGCTAATCGACAACCACTCTGGATTCAATATTACCTATCTTGACAGAATCCCTAATATTGTTGTTTAAATTTAAGGACTGCATATCATGGCCTGTGCGCTCCTAATGACGCACAGGCAGACAGCTGGCAGAGCAATGCATTCCCCACCCTCCTTCAGACAGGACAGAAGACAGTCCCCTTCTTGAGGAGCACGTTTCAACTATGGACTGTAACACAATTCTCCTGCTAAAATCAGCAGGAACTGTGCATGATTAAGAACACTGGATCAGCCTCCACATATGAGAAGTTTCCTGCTGCTGCTGCAAAGGCAAAGAGTAGGTGATGCTCAATAGCCAGGAAAAACTCTTTCTTCATAACTGTGTAAAATCTACCGAATGATGGCTGAGTGCGAGGTCTCATGCTTGGGACACCAGCTGCTTCCTGGTGACTGCAGCTAATTTTGGCAGGGGGGCAGAAGCGTGGTGCTGATACAATTTGAAGCAGGATACAGATTATAAACATTGTTTCCCTGAGATCTTGCTGTGCACTGCTCAAATTTGTTTTCAAAGGCAGTTCAAATTAACCCTCCACCTCCCCAGAGGTTAGATCCAGCAATGTTTAAGGCAACAAACAGCCTTTGGAGTGGAGACCAGTCTCCTCTCCCGTCCTCCAGGACTGTTTCCTTAACAATACAACTGCACCGGGGTTTTCCCAAGCCAAAATGCAGTAACTATGCCATTACAATGCCCATTGGCAGCGTACGTGTGCCGGCCAGGACAGAGCCCGGTTAATTATGAAATCCTCTTGTAGTGCCTGTTGCACCACGTTAGCAGCCAGCAAATAAAGGAAAGCAATGGCCATTCAACCCCTGCCAGCTCCTGTGCTCCCGACTTTGATTGCTTGTGATTGCTTTGGGCCGAGGACGGTAACACATCAGATGTCTGCCAACGGCAGGTCCAAGTTACCTGCAGACAGAAAGCTGCACTTTTTCTCCTTCAATAACAAGTAGCAGCACAAGCAACAGTGGAAGCAGCCACGCCTTGTTTCCCTCAGTGGTGTCCCCAGCTGAGCTCCTTTCTGGGGTCTCTAGCAAAGGGTGAACTTGTAGCCCAGCCACCTCCACACTCGGTCATAAGAAACCAGGTCTGCCTTTAGACAATCTCCATGACAAGATCAATCTCAAGGCTGGAGGATTCAAGCCATGGACCTTAGCAAGAACCAGAGAGGCCAGAAAACCTCAGCACCATTTGGTGTTTCATTAGCGGCTGTCCTGCTGGTGGCACTTTACTTTAGAAAATTACGCTCAGGCTACAGACAGCAAAACTGAGGCACGCCTTTTAAAAAAGGCTCATCAAACATCAGTCACAACTGAAAATAAAACCACTGCAACCAGGCTGCTGCTCTGGGTGTGAGGCACAATTTAGCAGCAGGGTGAAGTTGTCCCTAGCCCGCCATCAGACCACGGAATGTGATGACGATGGCACAGGGCACTGGTGCACAGGGACAGTCCGTGGGATGGCTTCTGCATGCACGACCTCCCTCCTCTGCCCAGATGAGCCATGTGGCCTGTGTGAGCACTGAAACAATTGTTTTTACAGTGCCAGAGTTAGTTACGTCTGAAAGGCTGCCCACAAGCACGGTGAGCAGCGTCATTAGGCTGCTGGCTGGGCACTGGAAGATGGATGTGTTGTTCACTTGCATGCAGGCAGTTAACAGCACAGCTATTTGGTTACATGAATTTACAAGCTTAGCTGCCGAATAGAGGAGAGCACAGGTTAACAGCAAGGGGTGAAGGTGCTTGTAAAGGTGCAAGCTGAGCCCTGAACCAAGGTGATTACAGCTCGCTGGGAGCTCTTGAAACCCATTACGGCCAGAGCAAGGAGCTGTCAAGATCCACAGATGAGAAGCCAAGTTTGCAAGTTCAGGGGTGACCAGCCACGTACAGGGAAGGGAATTTGCTTTGCTCTCACATAGTATCTCCCTCTTCTCTCTCCCTCACCAAACAGCCAACTACAAACCAACTTCAAGCCTCCCTTGGCAAGGACAAGGGACTTCCAGAACATCCTGTCCTTGAAAGCCGCTCTCCTACATCTGCCCCTGCAGCTCCCCAGGTCTCTGGGGAGCATCCTCACACTTGTCAGCTCCTCTCAAGAGCCACCAGAAGGTACTCTTGATCCCTGACCGGGATTAAGCCCTTAGGCATGCAGATCTGCTGTACACTTTGGAAAGTAACAGAAAATAGTTTTCCCTAATAGGCATCTTATTCCCCCATGCTGTCCTCTCCCCCAAAATAAATAAAGGTACTTCAAGGTGTCAGACAAGTCGTCACACTTTAATTTCTCCCCTTGGCAAGCCTAGCCACTAATTCAGTCTTGTTATAGTTTTCCCAGTAGGGACAAATATATATACTGAGCTTTGAAAACCCATTGTGTAGCAGCAATTGTTGCTGTAAGCCAGTGGCTCTTTTGCTTTGTTCAGCACCATGTGCTTGTGTCTCCTGTGAGATATTGTTTTGTTAAGGCCTGCTATTGATTAAAAGGGAGAGGAATTGAATTCCAAATGGGAGCAGCTGAAATGTTCTAAAAGGCTGTATAAAAAATGTGAACATTCAAAATAATCTTGAAGACAGGTAGCTTTCCAAACCAGATTATTTTTCCTTCAATCCTTGCTCACCACAACATCTCACCTCAGGGCTGACTTGCAGTTCAGGTCCAAGGTGAGGGCCACATCCTCATCCATATCTTTGGGGCTGATGGATGCTTCAGAGCAATCTGGGGGTTGCTCCAGGGGTGACATCAAGCTCCAGGGCACTCTAGAGGAAGCAGCCCTGGGCATTTGTCCTCTGTCCTAATCCAGCACCAGAGTTCCTAGTGTGGATACAGTAATAAGTAAATAGGCATAAAGGTACCCCAGCCTCCTTCAGCTTCATCTTCTACCTGATACAAAGAGATTGAGCATCAAATAGTCTATCTTTATCTACAACACAGGGTTTTAACCTCTGCAACTACACCAGAGTAACAGGATAGGGGATGCTCTTATACAGCAGAGCAGCCAGCACTACTGTCCCAGAGCAGGGACTGAGCTCACCTGGCTGCAGCTTCCCTGTAAGCTGCAGACAGGAAGAGCAGAAGTCCCATGGGTCCCCAGGCAGCAGCAGCAGCACCAAGTCAGACCTGCTTTTCTGCATCACGGTCGCACAGCACGGACCGCTACCCACGGCCAAGCGCCAGGCAATCAGCCCTGCACACCTTGGCCCCTCTTTGTGGCTCCAGATGGACTCTGAGCTGCACCACTGGCAGGCTCATGGCAGTCTCATGCTCCAGGCACTTGCCTGTGTATCGTTTTGGTCCTGTTGTGCTGAAATGTGGAGGAATGAGGAGACTCCACAACACTGCTTTTCCTCTGTCTAGGCAAAACTGCATTTCATTGACCTTTGAAGTAATTTGGGGGGAGGGGGGAGCTGAAGAGAGATGGGCTAGATTTCTAAATCTTCTTCAACCAGTTTCAGCATTTGCACTAGAAGAATAATTGCAGAGTTTCCTTTGTGTGACCTGCTAGGAGTAGTGGATCTAGCACCTGGGGAAACCTGGTGTCACTTAGCAGGAGGGCCGTACATGACTGTACTGTAGGAGTTAGCCAAAGAGATTTTGATAGAGAATGGTATAATGCCTTTAGGGTCTTCTGGCCATCCCAAAATAAATAGGAAATAATACAGAAGAGTGTAACCCATATCTGTTTTGTTGTAGGTTTTAATAGAAAACTGAGGTTTTTAGACGGTCTGACATGCCACATGTTGCTGGCAGTCTTCAAACACCTAGAGTGTACTTGTGCCACTGTGCTCAAGGCAAACTATCCAAAGACACAGTGGCAGAGGCAGACAAGAGAAACCAGGTCCCTCTTCCCACTTTCTGATGGTGAATGGCCACAAACTAAAGCAACTGAAAACACAAGGGACCACAGCTTGCCTCTCCACCAATGATTCTCATCCACTTTGCCTTAGAGACAATTAGCCTTTTTCTTCAAGAGTTTCAGCTCATTTTGCAGATTACTATGTCAACATTTAAGTATGAATGATAACAGTTGCACATCTGTAAGAACGTATCTTGGACTCAAGAGTTCTTAATAGCCACTAAGCGCAGTACTAAAATCCTTATTAGAGGAATATGGAGCCCTAAAGCAGGTGATCTGGAGAATGTGCTTCCAGAGTTAAGATTCTGGCAGTGCTCTCTCCATGAGCAGCACCTTCCCAAGACAGCCATGCTCACCTGTGCAGCTCTCCCGGAACAGCCACTTGTGAAAGACACGAACTCTGTGTGCTGAATAGCACTATTGTACTCACAGTGCTGTATTTCAGTGTCAAATACAAATGTGCTTGGCAAAAATAGAGTAATGCTTACAAAACATAGGCACACTTTTCAAAACGTTGCTGTCAGAGAGATTTCTGGAAAAGGGAGCTGTGCTTGGCAGGGACGGTCCGGTGTCTCAGCTGAAGGAGCACCGGCAGCGATGCACCCCACTGTGATACGCGACAGTGTTTGTGGAAATAAGGGGACAGGGTGGATCAAGGGCATATGAAGATTACAGCAGCCTCCACCCATGTATACATCCCTGGCCCCAGCCCAGGCTGCCTCATAACCCTGTGCTGGACAGTGATCAAAGGGTTCATCGTGAGCTGAGAAAGTCACACGGGGGGAGGGGGAGCTGTGATCCCCAGGCTCCAGCCCACCCTTTGTTCAGCTTGCTCACAAGTTTCCCAGCTATGTTTGAACTCCTGTCTCACACTCGCCGGCACTCAGCCACTGTTGGTGGTTTCAGGGGGATGAGCAATCAACCTTGACTTCACATTAACTTCATCCAAATTACATTTGAATCCTTTCTAAAAAAAGAGTTTTAGAGCTTTTTGTTCAAGAGAGGGCATAGACAGGAAGGAAAAAAAAAAAAGAAAATGAAAACATGGGGGAAGAATTAGGTTTAGAAGAGCCCTTTGGAGTTATTTCAATTAGTCTGGGTGCTGGAGACCTCTGGAGAAAGGCTCCTCTTAGAGCTACTGAAGTAGAACAGAGCATTTCAGGGTCTCACTTTTCCATTGAAATAGCAGCAGCACAGCAAAAGCCTCTTCCTCTGGATTCATTTATCTTCCCGAATGCACAGGGCTGCACCCGGTGCTGTGTAGCTCTCAGCAGCAGCTTACCTCTGACAGGTGTTACAGAAGCAGGTGCCCCTGCCCTGGCAGGGGGGATGCAAGCAGGCACAGCAGTGCTTTGAACCCTCAGACATGGTGGTTTGAGAAGTGGAAACAAACATTTAATCCTGGCACTAGTGAAATCTAGGAGCCTGCTGGTCCTTCCTCACCCTGCTGGTTGTTGGTGCTAGTGTGGTCAATGCTTTGAGGCACAGAGTATGAAACAGCCCTTGAGCTGGACAATTGATCCATTTATACTAGGCAGAGCTTTGGTAAGGTACTTTCTTGATGAAGCAAGCCTTCTTAGAGTTTGCTTTCAGTATTTCCAAATATTAGGCAAAATCCCCCAACCAAAAAACTAAAAGGCTACAACACAGAAAATCCTTGCCTAAAGGTCTCACACTGGCAGGATTAAGAGAATCTCTCATAGGCTACCAGTCAACTGCAAATTTCTAGGCTTTCTTCCATCTCCATAATATCATAAATATCCCTCAAAACCATCAGGCCAAGACACAGAGAAGCTCACTGACTGGTTTTCTTGAGAAGGCTCCTGCTATTCCTGCCTCAGGTAGTTCAGCTGCTTTAGTAAGAAGCCAAGTGTCTGAGTTTGTTGGTCTAAGCATGTGCAGCACTGTTTGTTCACAGGAGCAACATGAAGCACAGCAGTAGGAAGAACAAGGCTGCCTGGGCTGCACAGTCTCACAGGGGAGCTTCATGCAGATAATGTGCCTGCTCCTGACTATTTTCAGTGCAAGCTAACAGGCCAGGTTTCTCAAGCAGAAGCTCCTAATTGACAAGAGTATGTCCTGAAAGTTGGAAAGAGATTGATGGCTGACACTGAATAAAAGTGTATTTACTTTTGGCTTGTGGGGGTTTGGCTTTGTTGCTGATACCAAAATGTCTGAGCCCAGTATCAGTGTGTATGTAGCAGAGTGAATATTTGTTGGAAAAACAGCCTAAATTATTCATGAAGGTTTTACAATCTTGAATCCTTTAATTCCTTCATGTCCATTGTACAAAAGAAAACACTTATCTTCCCTACTTATAGATTTTGTGAAGCAAAACTGGCTGGCAAAGCTTGACAGTTGAAAGAAAACAAAAAATATTAATTGTTAAGCATCAGCTACTGTACCTCCCCTGCTGAAATTAACAGAGCTACTGCTTGAAACTAAAGCTGACAGAGCTCTCTGTGAAGCAGTGGGCAGGTTTGTTTGCAGTTTAGTTGCAATCATCCATTCCAGCAGTATTTGCATCTTCCTCCAAATACTCAGTGCAGCTACAGACAGGACTCCAGGATAGCTGGGCTACAGGTTGGGTCCAGGTACCTGGCAATTCCTGTCAATGCACATTTGTTTTCCAGCTATTCCTTCCAGAAGAGGAAATCTGAGATTTCCTCTCGAAAAAGGAAAGAAGACCTGAATTCTATAAACTGCTGTTCAGACTCCAAGTTCAGTATCAAAGCACTTTATAATTACTAGTCAAGTGCAGATTCTGCAGCCCATGACTTTTCAACAGGAGCTCACAGATATCACTAAATTTTGGAACAAGATTTCTGGTAGACAAGAAAATTAACAGAGGGGTTGCTGAAGTAATCCTTCATCTTCTCAAAGGGTGTTGTAGGAGCTTTCAGATGACAATATATCTCTGCACAGAGCAGAGAAACCCCAATTTGAACAGAAAAGCCTTCCACCTGGAAACCTCTGTCTTATCTTACTTCAGAAGGCAGCAGACTACAAGAAGGACAGCAAGTCCTTTGTCAAGGGCAATGTCCAAATCTTGTAACCAGGGCTGCATCGTACCACCAACTTTCACACATTACTTCTCATTCTTCTGTATGGAAAATCCTCTCTTGCTCTCAAAGGGCAGCCACCTGCCCTAGTACAGGAGGGCCACCAAAATGCAATGTATGCAAAGCTGCCCAGTACACGGAAGAAACAAAGGGAAGAAGGAAAAATTTCTTCGCTGACAAGCAATCTTACATGTTACTCAAAACAACAGGGAGTAAACATTATCCAGGCAGAAAGATATTTTTCAAGCTGACGGAACGGCTTCCGAGCACGGTACCTGGCAGAGCCTGCTCCAAGCATGCAGTGAGCACTCGCAAGGCTCTTTTCACTTACAGTAGAATAGATGGGGCCAGACAGTCTGGCAGCCTCACAAAGGCACAATGAGCAGGAGCCCTCTTTCCCTGTACGTGTATAAACACAAGCACTCTACGATCTTTCACAGCAACACGCCAAAGCAAACACCAAATTGACTGTAGTATTTCAGAGAGATGGCCAAAGCTCACAGATATTTTCCATGTGATCCCCTGGAACAATCCAGCGCTTTCATTAGCACAAATGTGAAAATACGTGCAGTGGAGAAAAGAGAGATTAGTTTTAGAAAGGAACATAAAGAGAAGTGGGTCTTAGCTTGGCCAGGAATGGTTCTGATCCCTGTGAAAGCACTGCCAAGGTTGAGTGCTGGGGTGCAGGATCAGTCCCACCCCACACAAAGCATCACACTTTGTTTCCAGGCGAGGTTAACTGACAGTCACAATGCCTAAAAATCCGGTCCTCCTTGGCACAAAGTGACTTTCTTGAAGGCAAGTGATGCACTCACATCCTTCTGCTCAGACACAATCTCTGGTCATGAAATAGCAATGAGGCTGAGGCAATCAGACGGAGGATGGCAGCTGGGATAGCCAGTCTTAGTGCACTTGATGTAAACAGCAGCAGGACCTGAAAGCTGAGAGGCCCCATCCTGAATGGCTCGGGAGACACTGATCATCCTCTAGGCCTACAATGAATCTCAGCACTCCACAGAGATGTGTGATGGGGCCAATTAACAGATGGTTAGATTGCAACCCAAAAAATGGCAGAACAGCATAAGTGTAGTATTGTGCAGCAGTGTTCAGTTGTGATTCATTGCTTTTGCAGTCTATTTTTGCCACAGACTTGGCTTCAAGTCCAGTTTCACAAATGGTCATCTTCAGCTGGCAATCTATGGAGCCATGGGATTGGGAGACATTTCCAGGGGGCTTTTAAAAACTGACTGTAAAGCTACAGTCTGAAAAATGCCTCTTTAAAACCCAGTACCAGGTGAAGCACTCTCTGAAGGCTGTTCCTACTGTTGCCCTGTGCCTCAGTGGCACAAAGATGAATTTTCATGGAGCTGTGGGAGGAATCAATTTTAAAACTGGTTAAAACAAACGAACAAAAAGGGATTACTTTTAACCTGAACTGGTTCCCCTGATGACTTGCCATGTAGCTGTACCACACCTTTGCAGGCACCAGTAAATTAACACAGGAGTGCAAAGGAAATGCTCCTCAAATTGCATCCCAAGGAAAGGAAGGTTACTGCCAGTAGACTGCTATGGCCCTCTTTCTGATGGAAAACCTCTGACAGCTAGGTCTTTAGTTTCAGCTGTCCATCCCATTCAGCACACTGAAACTAGTCCTAGCCAAGCTGAGTCAAGAACCTGAGCTGCTCTTAGGCTTACCTGTAGCTCTCTCTTCCCCCAGATGAACAGGCCCAGGACCCACCACCTCCTCTCACAGGGCAAACAATCCATCCATGGAGGACCTCGAGATTTCCCAATTAAAATTTTATTTACTGGGCTAAACTCTCACTTAAAAACCTACATTCACAAGACTCACAAGACTCTCATACCACTATAAAGTGAAACTCAGGAGAAGTTTCCCAGAAGACTTGTGACTCTCATGTGAAACCACCATAAAGATTTAACAGTTGTTGCAATAAAAATCTCATGCAACAGAGATAACTGCACCAGGCTCAGCCTCCAGTACACTAGGACCATGCATAAGGTTTCACATGAAGGTCATGAGAGGCTTCAACTGTTTCAAAGTTTCAAAAGAGATAGGATAATAGAGAAACAAAAGAAGGGACGTCTTGTGTCTGCCTGCTAACCCAAGGGGGTCTGGCTTGCCTCTGTGGGGTGCATTCAGCAAAAGCAAAAGCTCCCAAGAGCGTACCTTTGGAGGTCCCTTCAGACAGCATGGAATTCCTATTTTAATTTTATTTTTTTATTTAATTCAACTATTTTAGGTGGAGAAAGACTAAAGAAAACACTGAGAGGACTGATACAAGACACCCTCCACAAAAGTTAGCCTTTGTAAATGTTATCCTCTCCAGGCTAACGTACTACAAACTCTTTGTTGCAATTACAGCAAGGACAAAGTTTAATCAACTTATCTATTAATTTGTCAATGTATTTATTAATCTTTGTTTAATCAATTTATCTATTAATTTATTTTCATATTATATTTTCTATGGGGAAAAGTCCTACTCTGTTCATATACTATCCATTTTTACATTTTAAATGCAACATAAGATGAATTTTAAACCTAAGATTATTTCATGCAGCACCTTAGTTTTCAGAAATCTTATATCCATGTCTGCAATATTGCATGATATATGTATGTTTTATGTAATACATATAGATCACTGAACACCTGAAAAATACAGAAATAATAAACTCAGAAAAGCCCACATCTTAAAGTAATATATTAAATTCCAATTACACCCTTCAAAAATGCGAAAGGCAGCAGATGCAGTCATGAAAGGGATGGTCAGAGGAATGGGTCACCTTAAAAAGGGAGACTAAATAAGCCTTGGAAAAGGAGGAGGCGACAGAGCGGGATAAGGCAGACAGCTCTGTGTTTATAAAATAGAAAAGGTTAACAGATAACTACTATCCATTGCTTTTCTTAACACGAGTAAGAAGGCAGTAAAAGAAAGCATCAGGCTGAAAGTTGATGAGCAAGAACAAAAAAGTACTATTTTACAGAGCCATGTGAGAGCACTGTGCGATGCACCACCATGGGATGGTGTGAAGCCCAAGGCTGTCCAAGGAAAGGTTCAAGAAGCAATTAAAAAAAGTAATAAAAGAAAGGTGCCTTCAGGACCTTTGGACAGGCACAAACATATCCCGTAGCCCAGAACATCCCAAGCTATGCAGGATGCAGGGATCAGAGCCAGTTACAATGTGGCCGGCATTACTGTACATTTGCCTTCTTTCTTGTTTTTCTTCCCCAAGCACTTGCTGTCGGCCACAGACAGGCACAGGGAAGAGAAGGCTCTGGGGAGCTGAAAGGCCCTGCTCTTGTATTTTCCCCTCAAGATTAGTCTGCTTGAGTGACGTGCTCTGTCACTTAGCCAAGCTTCAGAGGTGACAGCATGAGACAGGCTGAGAAGAAGCACCACAACCCCTCTAAATGCTTCTGAGAAAAATGGTCCCTCTCTCTTTATTATGATATAGCTTGTCATATAATAGCAATAATCACAATTGCTTTGTAATATAGTTGGAGCAGCTTTAGAGATTGATTAAATGCTTCAGCTTCCCTTCAGCTTTAATCAACCTGAGCAGCCGTTTATCGCTCAGAATACTTTAGATCAATAGAGCTTATACCTTTAAAATAGTATGCTCCACACCAGCTCCCTTTAAGCTACAAGCAGTAATTACAATAGGATTGTACTCTGTAGAGTTAAAAGTAAAACTCTGTACAGGTAAAAGTAGGTGTTATAAAATTGATAAAATCACCACAGCCACTAGCATAAGACACTTTTGAAAGGTGGCCTTTCCTAATTTCAAATTTGTCCCAAGTTCTTTGATGAAGGAGGGGCTGGAAAGGTTATGAGCAGAATTCTGCTCAAACCCTGCCACCACCTTGAACAAAAGAACCAGGAGACAGAGCAGGACACCAGCCCCATCAGCCGCAGACATGTTCTCTAGGAGTCTAGCAGCAGAGGAAAAAGCACAGGTGAGTCCTAAGCACAAATGAGAATACTTCAACTTAGGTAGCAGTACAGGAACTAAACCCAAGAGTTTTAATGATTCCATGAAACACACCTATGTCTTGTGACTGTGTCAGCAAGCAGTTTCCAAGGCATTACAGCAATAAAGCTTTAAGCGTATTTTGGTTACATAAAAATAACCAAAAACATACCAAAGACAGCGTGAAAACTTCTGCTGAATTTCATGTGTTCAGGACCTCACTCTCTGTGTTAACCATGTTAACCATTTCATTAAGTGAATGAAAGTTGAACTCCAGGCACAAAATCATCAAATCCAGATGAAACACACTGGAAAAGTTCATTTCATCATACTGCCAGACAAGACAAGACAAACTCTTGGCTGGTGCCTTGAAAAGACAAATATTTGGATAGGAGAAGAAAAAGCAGTTCAAGTCACTGCTTCTAAAATGATATGTTATGGAAAATCATTGCATCATTTTTACTAGCAGTTCACAGCTACTCATTAATTTTGCAAAATTGCAGTAGCTGCTGCTTTCTGAGGCCTACTGGGGCAGCAAGGTATCTTGCCTACTCATAGGGGAACAAAAAGGGATGCCCAAGAGAACTGCCACATGAAAAATAGTGTTTACATGGAAGGCGACAAGATTTGGTTCGTTCTATACACATCTAGGACCCGTGTTTAAAAGAGACAACACTGGGACTGTTTTTTCCACCTGCACATCCACAGCAATCCAGGTCCTTTTCCACAGCAGGGAAGAGGCTGTAAAGCAGTATTGATGTCATGTTGCATCAACAAATACATGGCACAGCAGGATTTAGGACCCTTTTAGGTGGTCTACCCCTCTAACCCTCATCTGATCCCAGCTCTAGGCAGAGGAATGAGAAAATTGTCAGGCAAGATATGCCACATACTACATTTGCTTTGTTAGACATTGGGGCATATTAAGATAATGATCATTAAAATCCAATTAAGAACGTGGTGAAAAACACTCTGGGTGTTTAGAAGGCCCCAGCTTTCCAGTCAAGGCAATCCAACAAGGGAAGAAGAAAGCGGATAGAACAAGATAAACACAGCCTGTCATTACTGTTACCATTCAGAAGAGGAGGAATGCTGGATAATCTAGGGCTTTTCCACTTCATTATATTTTGCTGTTTTTCTCAGATGCATCTGGAATTTCAGCTGTTAAAAAAAGGAGGGAGATGAGGGAAGATGGGCTCTTCATGTTATTTTATAAACCCAGCAAACGTTTCATACGTTTCAATTTCTGCCACTCTGCGTTCCTTTTCACACTGCTAACCACATGAAAGCCTCTTGCAGAGGAGAAGCTACCAGAGAAAATAGTTTTGGATGCTCCTTGTTTATTATATGCAGATTAAGCAGTTCTTATTAGCTCAGTCTTCATTCTTCCTTCATAGGTAGCAGTGCTATGATATTATTTGCAAGCAGCCAAGGTAATTACCATCCAGCAGGGTCCAATTGTTTTCAATTAAAAGCTTGACTGAAGTCTTTAGTTTTTAATACCATTGTGACCATCTGCTTTCACTGAAGTTCATCAGCAAAGGCACAGACCTCATTCTAATGCTGCTTAATTATATGGAGGAACTTTTTTTTTTGGTCAGAGGTTCATTTTTTCCTGCTAAAGAAATGGGCAGCAGTGGGGCTGCCTGGCTTCTCTAATAGCCTGCAGCAAGATGGAGTATCCAGGAAGATCATTACCTTCCTGGGAGATCCAGCTGTTATTGCACTGACAAAAAGATCCAGGGGACCAACAGGAGAAAGCAGTTAACCTCAGCTGCCCTCCTCCCCATTCAGTCACTTGCCTCCTTTTTCTACCAGCAAATCTGAAAAGGCCACAAGGAGAAGGATTTAATCTAAAACAGAGAGTACGATCCTCCCCTGCTGATTAGATTTTCAGACTTGGTTCCAGGCCAGGAGCGCAGGCAGGCTCTCCCGCCTGGGCACACATCCCCTCCTCCTTGCACATGCAGCGAATCTTTTGCAGTCCTGTATCATCTCAGATCTGAGGATCTTCAAATCCCTTACGGGCATTCATTAAGCCCCGTGCAATCCCCAGGAGAGGTAAGTAAATATAATTTTCCAGATGGGGAAATTAGGGCGGCAAGAGGTTAAGTGACTAGCCTGAGGCCAAACAACAAATAAGTGGCAGAATCAGCATGAGGATCTGCCAAGTCCCAGGTTTAATGAAAGTCTCTCGAGTGCTCAGCTCCAGAAAAGGAAAAGCAACACCCCAGTCCTCAAATCCTCAGGACACTTAACTCATTTAGTGCAGCTCTGCTTTATATGTGCCAGTGCTAATAAGCGTGACTCTTAACATTTCCAACTGCACTGTGCACAGAAAGGCATTTTGTAGATTTAATGCGGGAACTGCTGTCTCAAGGCAGGGAAGCACGCTTGATGTTGTTCCATATCATTGGCCCAGGCAGGCACACAGCTTCCTTACGGGTGCCTGCTGCCATTTCTGTTACACACGGCTATTTCCAAGGATTGGCCCCCTGAGAGGCAGGTACTTTGCCAAGCACCAGTTAAAGAGGAAAAATAAGTGGTACAACACTGTCAAAGCCGAGGAGATGCACTGCCTTGCTCTAGTGGCAGTTCAAAACCATGAAATAAGAAGCCAGAGGGTTCTCCATCCTCTAGGCTGGCCACATAAGTAAATCCATCACTCCACTAAACCACAGAACTCTTCAACCAAGACTTAAATCTCTGCTCCTCACTAATCTTTGGGGGGACAGGAAGTTGGGTTTGATCCTTGCTCCAGGGGTGCCTCTCTCCTTGGCACGTCTCCACTCTCAGCGTGGGGTGTCAGGCCCACGTAGCGTTCCTTCCCAAGGCCAGCAGCCCTGCTCTGCCACGGTACATCAGCAGAAGCACTAAATCTACATCAAGGCTCTTAGACAGCCAAGCCCAGGTCTTTTGTGCTATGGTGAGACCTCTGCAGCTCCTCTGCAGCAAAGGCATTGAAGCAACTGGAATCTGACGCTTGGGAGATAATTGCTTCAGAAAATGGTGTAAATGACTTCAGTATTTTGAAAGGCTTGAGGTGTTGCTGCTCAACTACCTTCAGCTATTTGCAAATGCAATGCAATTTGTTGCCATACAGATTTCTTTTAAAGCTGTGTGTAGTATGTGTCCTAAATACATAATTACACACCAGAGTATAATGGCTCATTGGGGTTTATTTTGTAACCAATATGCATTTTCAAAGCAAATTCTGAAGGAATATGCAGCAACGAAAATGCAGCAACGAAAATGCAGCACACATTCTGGTTTCTTACACTTTCACTCCTAAGATGCTCCTAAAGACCTATTCCTGCCAGAGACACAGACATGAAAGAGCGAGAAGTAAACCCTTTCTTTAAGAATCACCTTGAAGGAAATGTAATGAAGAAAATTTCATCATCATTTTTTTCATTACATCATTTACATGATTTCTTTCCTGTGAAGAAAATAGTCCAGTAAAAACATTTTTGGCATGGATGTCCTGTGAATTGGATGGTCTAGGAAATTAGTAATAAGATTTTGCATTTGTTTTTCTGTGTTTGAAACTAATCTGTGCTCATAGCAATTTGGCATAGCTATTCCAAACTATTCCAAAGAGTTTTTCAATGACCTATGTAAAATCATTTGGCAGTGTTCAGTTGGGCAGCTCTTACAGAGCTACGTATCCACTGCATAAATTGCAGAGAAATTTCAATTCTTTTCCAATATACTGCTTATAACCCTCCCAAAAGATAGTTTCTGGGGAAAAGTCCTTCACTGACATGAGCAATAATGCATCAATCAATACATGCAAGTGAAAGGTTTAAACGGTAGTATGGACTGATGGGAGTAACCCAGGGTTCATCTTTAAGAGTACTTCAGAAAACCACTCTCACTTAACTTATTAGTAGTTAAAATAAGCTGCCTTATTCACTAGTTACGGCCAAAGATATTTGGACATTTTTCCTTCTTTTTAATTCCCTGAGTTGCCCTAAGACAAGGATACTCTGCCTTTTGATAGAGTGCATGACCAGCAATGATTTTCCTCACATGCCCCCAGCAAGCTCCCAGCAGCATGAAGAGCTCTAGGTCCATCCTGCTTACTTGGAAGCATTTCAAATTGAGATGCTGAAATCAGGTACCATCTGCATCAAGGACCATGTACTTCCAAAGGACAGCTAAGATCTACATCTCCCATCAGAAGCATCTTTCTTTCTCCATCAACTACAGAAGCAATTTAACATTAAAAAAGGCTCCTAATTCTGGCAGCTGAGTTAATTGCTCAAAGAAAAATTAAATTCTACCTGTTAATTATATTTCAGCAGAGGAGCTACTGGATGTAAAAGTTTCTCTGTATTAAAGATGAAAGGGAGAGAAAGACCTTGCTTTCTGCCTTATGGTCATTGTGCATGTAGGGTAGGTCAGTGAGGCAAAGCAAGACACGAGATATTGTGAGTCTGGAGCCCAGTGAACAGACAAGACCTGCAGTAAATGTCCATAAAAGATAGCTATAGCCCTCTCAGTTTATTTCTGGAAGTGCAAAAAAAGTCTGGCATTGAAAGAGACAACAGTTTTTTGATGAAAAGTAATAATCTCTACTTTGTCAAGTGAGATAATCCCACTTTCCCTACTAGTTTCAATCTGTTTTAAGTAAAAACCCAAATATAAATTTTCTTTCTCCTTGCTATTTTTATTAATTCAATTACAGTACCAGAAATTTTAAAAATGAAACTATATGGAAAATTACTCACAACACTGGGATTTTCCCAGGTGATCTGCAGCACCTCTCTGTTGGAGCTCCAGAGCATAAAAGGCTTCATTCATTTGCCTTCTTTAAAGACACACATTCACTGGACCCAGATGGGATCTGACTTTTCAGCGTACGCATTTGAGGTCAAAGGGCTGCAATATTAGCCTTCAGATTTTACCACACTTTCTCCGACCTGAGGAAAAATGAGATTTCCAAATGCATCTGTATTATAACAACTCCATTATATCTCATAGTCTCTTCTTTTTAGATCTAAAAACATTGCAATTCAAGTCAGAGGCAGCTGAGCCTAATGAGATGAATCAGTGGAAAAGGACCCTTTGGCCTCAAGACATGAGAGGTGTGCCACACCAGTCAGTCAGCTGAGGGGAAGGCTGATTGCTCATCTAGGTCTTTATGGGTGATCTCTCTATTTTTGTTTCTTAAATTCTTGTAACTCTTCCCCCCCAAGTCAGCTCTCTGCAAACCTTTTTAGAAACTGTGGCAAAATGCTTCAGATTCATCTGCTGGTAAGGAGAAAGAAAGCCAGTATCTCAGGCTTTGTATATTTTTTCCTCTGCACAAAAGGAAAAGCTCCCTCATTTTTTTTTCTCCTGTACTTATCCCTTCTTAAAGCACGCAGACAGCTTAAAGACATAGACGTAGAGTCTGAGTATCCAGAATCTATGTGAAAAACAATATTATCAGAGGATCAATCTGAAAACCTGTATTTCAATGAGCTTTGTGCCATTTCCTGAATAACAACTTCAGATCTCATGTGCTGTCTTATAATTACGAAAAATATAACTTGGTATAGAATGCTCTGTGTCAGCTTTGATTATGCCAGCAGAGAAAGACATGGGATACAGAGAGACAATAAAGGAAGAATGATGGCTGTCTACTGGCTTATCAATTTACATCTCTCCACAGTAAATCTAAGTCCTTTGTGCTGTCAGTCATGCACTCCTACAGCAGTGATTGCTGGAATATGAAAATCACAGCTTTGAGATCCATTTGTACAGTCATGTATGTGCACAGCCTTTATGGGTTTATTGCTTCAGTGGCTGCAGCATCCCCCATCAGCATGGGTCCTGCGATTTGAGGCTTGATGTTTGCCCCCTCTATGCGGCTTTTGTGCAACAACCTACACCAACACTGGGAACCACCACCTTTTCAGTTCAAATTGTGAAGGAAATGGAAAAAACCCTCAGGAAACTGTAAAGGTAACAAACGATCATGTGTTAGATGACCTATTTCAGGCCTATAAATTGCAATAATATGTTGTGATTGTGGCTAAAAATAACACACCTCCTCATCAAATATTTACTGTGACATAAATAACCACCTAGCCAACATCATGCTTTAGAACACATTAACAGCAATTGCATATTTTCAGCTGAAATGACACACTGGAAATTAATGAAGACAGGAAGACATGAACAAAAAACCACCTCACTGCTGCCATCACCCCTATAGCAACTGTCAGCAGCAAAGAGCAGCTTCCTGGAAATTTCAGAGGCATGGACCTCAGAAAACAAAAAAAACATGCTTGTCGCAGGCACAACACGTGGTCATACACACACACACACACACACACTCCACAACTAAATTTTCTATGAGCTGAGCAGTAGTTTAGGGCCTCACCCTCCCCAGCTCTCTCCCATCAGGACCCACAACCAGGAGAAGGTCAGCAATGTCTCTTGCTGTTGTAAAACACACGTGGTCATAGAAAAGTGCTTTTACAAACCTTTTATGTGCCCTGTGAGGGCAAACACTCCACCATATAAATTTCCCACAGGGCCACAGGTAACTAGCAAAGAGGAAGAAAAGAATCAGAAACTATCCTTACTCTAAGAACTGCTCTCAGCTGTTTTCTTACCATGGAGTTAGCATTTAAATTTGTAGCAGAATACTAGTCCTCATCCAAATACTTGAATACTATTTGTTTCTAATGGGATAAGAATTGTGATGCAAGAAAAACAAAAGCCACTGGAAAATATGGAAGGATAAGGAATTATTGCTGATTCTCCAAACTTACGTAAGTTGATCAGAATCCCTTAGAAAACTCTCCAAGCAATGTTTCTGTCTTAAAATTCTCTGCATTAAAAAAGAGAAAACTCATATTCATGCACTCGGGTTTTGAGCTGCATTCTGTAAGGCAAGAACAATTCTTCCAGATCAGCAAATCTTCACAATATGGCAGTGTTTGGTTCCCACACTGAATAAAACGTGGCCTGTCCTATCTGATCCTTTATTAGACTCGGCATTATTTTCCCACTACAAACATTCCTAATAGTGTTGGACCATTTTCACCATGAAGTAACAAGAAGAACATGAAATCACTCCTTGTCTTTAAAGTAAACACATACATTGTGTTTTGGGGTTTTTTCCTCGTGTTGAGGCTGAAGTATCTTAACGTTTAGCACTCCTGGGGGTTACTTCCACAGAGGGTTGTTTCCTCCTTGACATCTCAAAATCCCAAAATTCCTGTGTCTGAGAAGAAGGGCTATTACAAGCAAGTAAATGACAACAGAGAGAGAAGGCTGATAACATTCTCACAGTTTACCCTTAATTTTAGCTGGAAAAGCCATTTGAGTTCTGCAGTTTGATTTGAACCAGTAAGGGGAACAGCATTTGTTATTGGAAATAAATAAGCCTAAACAGTATTTGCTCTTTTTGCAGCTCCTTGGACATCTGCATTACCTCCACTCAAAGCCAGTCTCCCTTAAAGTAAGACAATCACTCCCTGCAACATCATGAAAAACAACACTGGGATTAACCTAGGGTCCACTGGAGTCAGTTGCCTGTTAATGATGATGGCCAACTGAGGGTGTTTGGGAAGCAATAAAAGAGAACAGAAAGGCCACAGTGAGCTCCAGTTATGGCCTTGCATTTCTCTTTCATGGTTGTGTGTCATTTGAACGAGAATGAATTTTTATTTTAAGCTGCTGCCTGCTAAAACTGCCCTGGTGAGTCAAAGGTAGAACCCAGAATATAGTGCAGTGAATTTCTGGTCTTGAGTTTTGACTACCAGGTTTTGAAAATCTTGCTAAAAACCCTGAAGATGTATCTGTGCCCACAACACATGCAAGTCCATTAGAACGCTCCTCTGTCTTTCTCCTACTCCATGTTCTTTCACCTCTGAGACATGTTTTTGCATAAGAAGTACTTGAATGACAGTCCTAGCAGCAGCCTATCACACCACAATAATAAAGGATTAATTACCTCCATCATCAGCACTCTATTATTATTTGTAGCACCAAGCGCCTGCTCTATTTTTGTGAGCTAGAAATGCCTGGGAAGACCGAAAAGAAGACACTGCATTAATTCAACAAGTCTGCTAGCCTGCACCTGCGTTTAATTAGTTACTCTCAAATCAGACCTGTGGAGCCAGGAGCTGCAAGCAAGTGCACTGCTGACTGCTGGCCTGGCTGGGCTGCCGGTGTAATTAATTGCATTCTTACTGTGGCTCTCTCCTCTGTGCAAACAAAAGTTAATCATTTGCTGGGAAAGTCTGAGCTGATGCTTCTCCACAGTTTGAGCCAGTGTGTAGAACATTTCAATAAGAGCATCCCCCCCTTCATGTTTACTGCTTGCCTCCCAAAATGACATGCTGACCATGTTCATGCTGCTGGAGACCTACATGGAGGCAGGAGTTAAGAAGGTATAAAGAAAAAAAACAAAAGGAAGTGAAAATCTGAACTAGAGAAGTGCTGACCACAGAAAAAAGCATGACACAGCATCTGTCCCAAACCAAAGGCTTCTTTGAGCAGAGGTTTGACAAAATGACAGGTAAGAACCTTGCTGTGTTGTCATTCCTCTTGCCTTCAACTTTAGTGTCCATGTAAGCTTCAAGCTATTTGTACACCATAACGGTTGTATCTTCAAAGCACACTTTTTCTGAAAGAGATAAGCATCACTATTGCTATTAAATGCATGACAAAGAGACTAGCAAAGGATCTTACCCAACGTTTCCACAGAAACCAGCAGAAAAGTCATACACACTGCACCTTTGCACGGCACCTTTGCACGGCTGTGGCAGCACAAGAACATTCCTCTTTGCCAGGAGCTCAGGGGACCTTGGGCACTAGAAGGCTGGCAAGAAGCCACTGCAGAAACAGAGGCTTAGGCATGGAGATGATACCTTCAAACCAAGCAGTACCTGTGGAGCGTGTCTGAACAGAGAGAACGGGGTACAGGTCTGAACAGGAGCCTTGCACGTTCTTCATTGCAAAGGAGCAGGTTGGTTATTGCTCACAGCTTTGTCTTCTGCTCCTTCATCCAAAGACAGCCAGCACCATGTCCAAGGGGCATACTGGGGCTGGAGCACGGACAAGAGGGAGAGGGATGGCAGAGCCAGGCAGGTCAGGGAACAAGGAGACAGTTCTTTTCTCTGCTTGCTGGAATAACCTTCGGGGGTGACGTGAACTTTTTTCCATATGATTAGACTGCAAATGGACTGTTTTGCAAAGGGGGGAGAAGGACTCAACCAACAACAGCCTCTGAAATTTTTGAAACAGGCTATTTAGAAATCATGGGCTTTCTTTCTAATTTTTTCTTTTTTTTTTTTTTTTTTTTTTTTTCTTTTTTTTCTTTTTGAGAGCAGCCTGGTGCATCTCTTTTTAAAATTAATGGCATATACTTGATCAAAAATGCTAAAATGCTGGTTCCAGCAAATTACACAGATAATTAAGTCTAATTTCAATAATGCTCTGAAACACTACTAATAAATCTTTAGGCTCATACATTCCTTGAATATATACAAGCTACTTCACGAACACCAAATTCCACCCTCGCAGCTCCTTTTCTGTCAAGCTTTGGCAACCCCAAGCTAAATTCTGCTGTCAGTTATATCTTGTAAGTCTGGAGCAATTGCTTGTCCTCGGTGGCATAACTCAAGATTACAGCTGTGTAAATGAGCACAGAATGTAGCTTGAGGTGTTGTAAATCTGACCTTCAGCTTGCTTCCATGAAAGGGGAAAACCCAGGAACTTGTTTTCACGTTCACTAAGCTTCTTGAAAAACTACCCTGCATAAATATTATGATTTCAGTCATAGACATAGCAGATTTAAAATGGAGTTAAACCTGCCTAGTATCTAGGCCTGCTGGGCGGAGGAAAGACGACAAGTATAATATTTATGAGCTACCACAAGCAATGCTTGCTTTTAAACACTGACATGCGCTTTGGCCTCCTACCACGGCACATCAAGACCTTCAGCTTATTCTGTGTCAGTGCTTGACCTCAGGATACTGCAGCACTTCTTCACCATCAGCACTTGAATGTTGGTCACCCAACCTCCCTGGGTGCTCACTGCCAGCCTCCCAGCCCGCTTAGCTGGGTCTCTTGTTTTGGGAGGGTGGGGGGTCACAAAACTTGTGCCTCACAGACCACACCTGGAGAGTGTGAGACTGCTATGGACCATTGCTCCTGCTGAGCTGTTAGCTCCCTGCTCCCCTGAAAAGCTGACCCAGTTTGGGGTTATATCTTTACATGGGGATGGATGGGTTCAGTCCCGGTGCCCTCACAGGATTTTGCACTGACTCAGTGACACTTCTGCCTGTGTTTTCAAAATACTCACAAGCAGACAGGAACCAGGGAAGTGAAATCTCCCTTTTTGTCCTGACACCTCAGGACTAGCAGGCCAAGCAAATAAGAGAAATACACTCTTTTCCAGACTCCTTTAGCCACCATTTCTCTGAATGGTATTAGAGATGACTTGTCAGGTAGAGGGCATGGTAATATACTTACCAAATAGAGTTAGAAGAATTAATATAACAAAAAATAGGCCTCTAAACTAAACACCAAAAAGACAAGGGAAAATAATAATTTAAGTGCCTTTTGTTTATGGAAACACAAGTTAATTAATTAATGATTTTTCTAAACAACTGGTTTTGGAGCAAGCATCATTTGCCGAGGTGCAGTACAATCCTGGCGGGGTTGCCATTTGCAGCTATGAAAGCACAGCTCTGCTATTACCAATATGTGTCTGAAGGGTTAGCTAGTTTCAAGCTAGGAAAAAAAAACCAACCAAACAACACCAAAATACACCAAAATACTGCATGGTAAGTACTCCTATACATGTTAATTTCGATCATCACATTATCTCTTCGCTCTGATATGTCCACATAACATTCAGAAATCTCTATCAGGCCACTAAGTATAACAAATTGCTGGCCTATACATTTCAGAATTTTAGCTGTCTAAAGAATAAAATGATGGCTTTGTACTACAGCACACAGCTGGACAAAGCTGGACAAAGATGCATACATCAGGGGCAGCAAAGATATTTATCTACAGATGAAAAGCTTGCAGAGGTTATGTCAGCATTTTATTGCTTCTAGACTGCATTATCAATCTTTAGCATTACTCAAACTTAAAAGTCATTGCATTATGCAAAATTCTTTCAAACAAGCTGCATCTCTTGTCTTCATTTCTAACTTTCTTAAAGCATAATTTGATGCATTACCATAAATGAATGAAAGAGCCACAAAATCTTATCAAAATGAGAAGGGAGAGTGGATCTGTGTCTGATGACCTGTAATTTGCCTGCTATTGGGGGGGCTGCTTTTAAAAAATGGACCAAACTCACTTTGTGCTGATTGCTAATTTAACCACTTTAAATATTTTAATATATAATTTCCATTTTTCTTTCTATATTAAGGAGTGAATGCACTTTCCATTTTAATTCCCGAGCTGAAAAAGCAATGGAACAGTGTTTGAAGGAGCCTCAGAAACATGTCAGTTCAGGCACATACCTGGAGACAGCAGAACTCGCAATATTCTTGGCTACCACCATCAACAGACTACCACGAAGCTCCAGCAGGTCAGCTAAAGACCTGTATTAGTGACAAGAAATAAGAAGGAATTTCTCTTTACTCAACAATGAGCATAATTTCTGTGGTAAAACCTTCCAAGTGCATGGTTTGTTCTGGAAACGGTGAGATCTGAAATTTCTTTTGCAAAGAGGGATTGTTCCTATGGAATTGGAAGAAAATTATCCACAGATATTTAGACTAAAAAAAATTCAAGAATAAAATAACCTAGATTTAATTTATTCTTTCTCCCTCTCCTGATTTCCACTATCTTACGACTTCTTCAGGGTTTGTCTTGAGCAGAACTTCACTGCAAACTGATGTGTTTGGTGTAGAATAATGCATTTAATCCACACCTTTTGTGTTACAGGCCATTTAATATAGTAACAGCGGGCAAGGTGAGCCCCCATTGTGCTCCCACTGATGTCAATGAGGATTTGCTGCCCATGAGTCCAGAAATGAGTACCAACTCTGGCTGTGAAAGATCACTCCTAATCTAAATTTGTCACACACTGCCACTGTCTGTACCTAATTTTCTGGGTGCCCATCTTCAGGCTCCCAGAGATTAATTTGCAGGGTAGGCAGGTGCTATTTGAAACAGGGAAGATGATCTCTGTTTCACAGTCAGAGACTCTTGCTGTTTGGATGCAGTTGCTGCCCTACGCTCACAGCCCTTGTGAAGGGTTCTTCACTGCTTCCCTCCTAAACTCACGCAAGTAAATGCAGGTGCCAAGGGGAGAGGCCATCTGGTTATGGCCTTGTGTCTGCAGCAGAGTGGCAGTACTCCAGCGAGGCAGAGAATATAAAAAAAAAAGGGAAACAAGAACTGGGAATTTATGCCCAGGACAAAAAAAAAAAGGAAAAAAATAAAAAAGCTCACCAAAACACAAACAAACAAACAAACAAACCGTTTTATCATTTTGTGTTAGTGCTGGCAGAAAGCTGGGTGCAGACCCTGGCATTTGGTTCTGGCTCTGGTCAAGATTTGTGTTAAAACAAAAAAACACAAAACCAAACAAGCCCCCCAGAAAAACACTTCCATCATTTCAGTAAAAACTAAGCATGACCTCTTGTGTCTGGCTAACTTATCAGGTGGAAAATATTAACATCATGGAGCTCCAAGCAATTTCAACAAAAGCGAGGTCCTTGAGTTCCCTACAGGGACCTGCTCAGTTAGTTGACCCTCTTTTTTTATTTTTCTCTCTTCAACTAAGATTTTAGGAAACAAAAAGAATAAGAACACTTCAGTGCACCCAGTCAGCTGTGAATAGACAAAGGATGAAGATGCTCTGCTGACAATGCCACAGGGAGAAAATGAATGACTGATCCTCTGCAGAGTCCAAGGAACCCAAAACCCACTACTGAATAGTGAGAGTGAAAAATAAAGAGATAAAATAAACCAAAGCCAAGCACAAAGAATGTTTATTTAGTCAGGAAACAGCACCCCTCCATAACGCAATGTTTCACTTCACAATTCTGATGTTTCAATACATTTTTTGTCTCAGCTACATAACATATCATTCCTTAAATGCATGCATATATATTAGTTCTAAAAGACTGGACAGTTTCCCTTGGTAGCTTTATCGTGTCAGATTTTCCCATGTTTATAAGGTCTTTGTCTGTTGCTGAGAGATAGACCTGGGCAAATAACAATCTATCCCTGCCTGACTGCGCAGGGAAACACTGACCCCGAGTAACAACCACATGCAGACACTGTGGACAGCCCAGATTTCTCTCCTTTAACCAGTTTTGCTCTTGGAATACGAAAAGCAGGTCAGCATTTTTGCAACAAAACTTTGAAGACTTTGCTGGAGTCACTTGTAATTGTTAAACGCAAGGAGAGCCTCTGGCACATAGATGGGCAGTGAAATGTGGACTCTGCAAACACTTGGGTGAGTGTTTAAGAGTATTGGGTAGAACCCTGTTCCCAAGGACATCCGTGGCATTTTTAATGTCAAAAGTAATGGGGAAAAGATTTTACTTGGTGGGTTTAATTTATAATTTAATGTAAAGGGCCAGAGCTCAAATTGTTCTTTACTCATCAGAAATGAATAATACTGAGTTCGAAGTAGCACTAGATAACCAAATTACACATGCAAATAAAAACATTATGATGGACTGCAGCAGTGTAATTGAAAAATATTAGTCACCTTCCAAGGGAAAAGAAATAGTTTCTAAATGAACCTTTAATTTAATCTATCCCTTTAGAATATTAGATTAAGAGAAAAACTTATTACCCCTTGGAAGATATACCCATAATGGAGACTTCTCAGGTACCTCTCACAAAAACATTCAAAATAGATGTGAACACACACTTTAGTTTTTCCATATATGTCAACATTTATTTCTGGTAAAAATTGTCCCTTGCTTTATCTCTTCCAGTTGGTATCACCTCAGACCAATAAATCTATGCAGGAGTCCCTCACTACTTACTACTCTCATTGGATTAGCAACAATTACTAGTGACTACTCCATAGATACATTGGATGAAGTCCAAACTCTTTCCTCATGTCATGTATGCCTCCCTCCACTGCAGAATCCCCCAAGAGATCTTTTCCTGCTCTCAGGCAGTACAGGTGTTCCTGGTAAACCAGGAAAACACAAGGTCTGCCCCTGCTCTCAGGTCAAAGTGACCACCAAGCATTTGTTAACAATGACTTGTCCCATTTTTAGAAGGCCCATCTTACATCCAACGTTGCCTGTCTACATAAATCTATCTGGATGACAGACAGCAATCACATGTACCAATCATACAGACCAGAAGCTAGGATAATTTAACACAGCTTTTTCAGAATGCCCCGAGGAGAGACTGAAGAATTGCCACTCCCGTTTCCCAAATAGGAAGCAGTCAGTACGTACCAATACCAAGGAAGTCTTTTACTGTAAGGGTGATGAATGGCAACCACAGCCAAACAAGCAGTGTCATATGAAGAAAATACTTTGCTAAAAAGGAAAGCACTAATTTCACCTTGGGAATGCACTAAGTAGACAGGGTCCTGCAAAGCAGACAGTCCAAGCACAGGGAAGTAGAGGGTAACACAAAGGAATTCACTTCCCAAAGAGGACAATATTGGCAGTGGTGGGCTCAAGGCCAAAACCAACAGAGATGTGTTGATTTTACATCTGCCCACAGGCTTATTTTGTTGTGGGAGAAGAGAGCCTTAGAAATCTTGAGCTATTTTCCATTGCAGGAAGCCTCTGGTGATGATGAGAATGCACAAACTGCCCATTGTTTCCCAGGGAGTGAATTGTCCCTAGGTTGTGCCAGGTGTGCATTAGTCTGCTGGCAAAAGGACCCTTTGAACCAAGACAGAGGATCTGAGAGGAAGGAGCAGGCTAGAAAGATGAAAACAAGAACAATTGCACGTGACTGTGGATAAGGACAAAAAAAGGAGCAACACCCACTTCACATGAAGCACAGTGCCCCTAAGTGAAAGCCTACCCCTACTCCAGGAGTACAGAAAAGCAGCTGTGACAACACCCAACAGTCAGATTCACAAACCTCTCTGCAGTTGGTCATAAGCAAGGAATGTTCAAGGGAATCCCAGGAAAATGCACCTTCTGCTACTGGTGAAAAATAAATATTCTTTTCTGTGGCAAAGGAGTAACCTCGAAAGGAAAAGGGGAGTGGGAAGCCACAGTGGTAACTGAGCCCAAATAGCAGTTGCGTTGTAATGTCTGGGAATCCTGCCTCTGTGCAAGTAACAATGTGCTCGCTGATCCTGAAGCTGTTCTCTAAACATGCTCTAGCAGTGATGCATTAGCACTGTTCAAGTTTGTGCTGAAGACAGTTAATTCATATAGATGGAAAAAGTCATATGGATGGATTGACCTTGGAACTTGGCCTGGAAGTTATTCTTAGTCTCCACAAGAAAAGCACTGTTCATTTTGCATAGCAAAGCCTGAGAAGTGAGCATGAGAAACCCAGGGATATGCTAGTGACTTGCTTGGGAGTTCTGTTCTCTTAAAGTCACTTTAAGATTCAAATTGAGTAATTTCTCCCTTTGCTACAAACATTCCCCAAGCACAAAAGGGGCATGAAATGGGATCCGGTACTTTTCCCAACACTTTGCTGAATGGATGAAGTCAGGAATGTTTGGAAAACAAGCTCCACACAAAATCTTCACAGATTCAAGGAGGGCTAAGGCCTGGTTTTGTAGTGCCTTCCACTTGGAAGTGGCTCTCCTGCCCCAAGACCTTCAGTGAAGGACAAATGCAGCAAGAAGAACTTGCCCTTGGAGCCAGATAAAGCTGCTCACTCCTTTCCAGAGGGTGAAATGTTTCTAAAGATGCCATCCTGTGTCCTCAATAACAGTGGCCAGTTTGTCATCTGAAAGGTGGGAAGTAGCTATCACCTAGACTGCTGTTACTGGAGTTATCCTGACATGGATATTGGATGTTGCCATGAGTATGAAAGATACCAATGATCCCTCTCATCTTTCAATCCCTGTGCTGGCTTATTCTGTTGAATAAAATGCTTCAGTCTATGGACTCGAGCCTGAGCTGAGTCACTAAGTATCTTCACTGCAGCTGGGCCCATGTAGATGCTGCCTCAAAACTCTTCTCAAGCCCATTTAAAGACCTCAGGCCTGAACTTTGGGGGCACTATGTCTTTGACTGGTGTTTTAATTGCTGTACTCTGTGCCCTGGGTGGGCAGCCCACCTACTTTCCAGCAAGAATTCAGGGACAATCCCTGGTACATCTGCACCTGGATTCCAGAAGGGCAGATGGGCTCCAGAGGACACTCAGGGTGGGGATGCAACACAGCACCAGTGGCTGTGATGTAACAGCTCTCACCTGGGCCAGCCTAATCCATCCTTGCTCCCTGTAGCCCTGCAACTAAAAGCCTCCCTTTCCAAGAGGGATGCTGACTGCTGGAGACTGATCTCCTTCCCAGGCTTCTTCTGCATCTGCTCTGCCCCAGACAGCAGACCCAACACCTGGGTGAGCAGCCCGAGGACACACACCTGCACCACAGTGGGTGGTCAAGACAAAAACCCCTACAGTGATGAGCAGCCAAGCTCACATCCATCCCAACACAGTCCTGTCACCTGCTGACAGGTGACACACTAGAAAATGTAGAAACCTCTGCTGCCTTTCCCCCTCTCAATCCAACATAAATCACAAAACAAAAAGCAAAAGAGGTATGAAGCCAGTTAGCTTTTCCTCTTTGCTCACTCACCTGTCCCTTGTCCTTGTTCTCTTGCCAGAATGGAAAGCAAGGGTTCCAAAGGCCCAGGGAGTTGTCTCCCACGTTGTCCAGCTCAGCTGGAAGCAGAAGGGGCTAATGCAGGTGGCATGAAACCTAGTCTGGTGAGACCTCATCTGGGAACTGCAGAGTTCAAGACATCGTTTGAGTTTGGCAGCTCCCCTCCAAGCCGTGCACCGTTTCCTTGGAGCAAGAGTGAACTTGGAACCTGCCCCAGCTGGAATCTGGGATCCACTCTCCCCTGCGTGAGGTTCCAAAAAACAGAGGGACAAGTGTTGTAAGCTGTAGAAGGCCTCCTCTTAAAGTCACCAAGAGAAAAAAAGAGTAATAATCAATTCATTGAAAATACAAGACCAAACGTGTTTCTTAGCATTCCCATGCACAGTACTGTGCAATATACCTTCTGCAAGTACATTTTAACCATGTCTCTGTTGATGATGCCTTGTGCCCCCTCTGGGTGGTATTTAACTTTCCACAACAGACCATACTCAGCCTTGGACACAATAAAACAAATCAGTTTCTTCCTTTTTATTTGTGCATGTCATTAACATTAAACACATGCCACAATGACAGTGGAATTGATGGCTGAATGGGGTGTATTTTAATTTAAGTAATATTTCCATTAACCTAAAAGCTCTCCCTTAAAAGTCTGTACAATTTATTTATTGGAAAAATTCCAGAATAATTCTACTGAAACTTCTTCTCTGAATGATAATATGTCAGACTTTTAAAGCTCTCTTCTGGCAGCTTTTCTTTTTGCCTTTGAACATTACTGACATAAGAATACATTTCTCACAAATCTGATGCGTATTGAATAAAAAGAGAAAAGAAAAAGAAAGAGGGACTGCTGCAGAAATCACAGTAGGTGTAAAATGCCACAGCCCCAGATCTGTCCCCTCGGCTGGAGAAGCGCATCCCAGATTTGTTACTCGTTTATGTTGGGTTATGGAAAATGCAGAGGATTAAAAAGGCAGAGGGGAGCAGATGCCATGCAGGCAGTGACAGCTACAAGCCAATCTCCATCAGAGAGCACAGAGCCACTGCACCCAGCAAAAGAATGTGTTTGGAGACAAAGCTAAGCTGTGGCAGCTGGGGCAGGGACAGAGAGGTGCAGCTGCACTAGAGGAGGCGGAGGAGCAGGCGGCATTCCTGAGCTCAGAAAACAGCAAAATCCACCGTGCAAAACAAATAAGAGCTGGACTGTCCTCCCACCCCCGTGTTTGTGCTCACTGGCCTCAGAGTACAGGGGAACAGGATGGGGTCAGAGCAGCCTCAAAGGCAGAGCTCAGCCTGCAGGGAGCGGCTGCTGCAGGCTTGCCCCTTTTCCTGCTGCCCGCCAAGGGCACGGCTCCGACTGTGTCTCCTCTAAGGATGTGCCATCGAGGGCACACAAACACACGGCTACGTGTGCCTTTCTGTGGCCAACAAACACCTGTAGCCTTCTGTCCAGGCTTCTTTCAGGCAGGAGAGGGAAAATCAGAGCCACGTGACAGCTCTTGTCATGTCACTTCGTGCTCCGCTGATCGATGGATGCAATCCCTAGCAACTCCAATTAAGCAATATTAAGTGCCTAAATTGGACAGCATGGAGCTTCTCCCCAGGGAGCACAGCCCTGGATTTGGGATGTCACAGGTCAGTCCAGGCACGTTTGTCCAGCCTTTGCTTTCCCCAGCCTGGGGAAGAGGTGGTTGGGCAAATACGGGGGAGCTGTGGGTGTGTGAAGATGACTACTTCTCTCCTAAACAACAGCAGGCTTCTGACAGACATCAGCACAGAGCCCTGTGAGCCAGCACTGGTGAGAGAGACCTGGGGGCAGAGCACCATGTCTTCTCTCACCCCTGTGGTACCCACCTACCAAAGCCAGCCAGCCCCAAGGCACAGTCAAGGCTGTGTGGGAAAATCAGGCACAGCAGCCCAGCACCACCCCAGGGCCAGAACAATACAGTCAAACCCTCCACCCTTGGAGGGTGGAGCTGATGCAGCTCCTTGGGGGAGTTTAGATCCACTCTGAGCACCTTGAGAAGCCTTGCCTGCTCTGGCCAGCACAGGTGGATGCCCCACACATGGCAAGTCCTCTCCTGGGATGTGTAGGAGCTGGGTAGAGGGAAGAACTGCACTGAGACCCTGCAAGTGGTGGGCAGCACTGCTCTCCTCTCTCCCTGCTACAGACCCAGGTTAAGGGGCAGCAATGAGGTCTGGATCAGAATGCAGCAGCTCTCTCCCTTCCTCCCCTCCATCCGCTGCCAAAACACCCTTGGCTGTACCCCACACCCCTGCACCGCAGCCAGATGACTATTCATTTTCATTTATGGTAATTGTCAACAAGAGATCAGAAATCAATTGTACAGAGCAGCAACACCTCAGGAAAGCAGAAGTTGCTCAGGATTTGGATATACTTTTTCCTGTCTCCACCCACGGGTTGTGCCTCCAAGACAGGCTGGTTTCTCAAGCAGTGGAGATGGAGCTGTTCCAGCAGCAGGTGTCCAGCAGCTGGAAGACTTTCCACCCCACTGTCTGGCTCAGTTGTGAGAACAACACTCCAATCAAGTCTGTATGGGGCCAAACAAAACCCATTTCTCTTCCTTGCCTATAGGGGATTACTTCTGGAAGATGACACTGACCCCACAGTTTCACGGTACTCGCACGCGGATGTGAGCGGAAAAGAGCGTGCTCCCTTCCAGCCACAGCCCTGCAAAGTCTGTCTTTCTCCACGGTTAGGGAGGGTCAGGAAGGGCAGCCAGCCCTTCGTGTGTGGCCTGAGCCCGGTTAGCATCTTTCACTCTTCATCACTCAGCCATGCTTCCCATCTGCACTGGCTCTAGATGTCTCTCCCTCCCCTCTCCTCCCCTGGCTTCTCCTTGCATAGACTGATTTCGTGATGCATCCGAAGGAAGACTGTGAAAAATACATTAATATTAACTCCTGCCTGGACAATAAAAAATGCTCCCAATTCTTTCCCACCCACAGAGCTAAAGCAAACCCACCTGCTTTCTACTACATGCAGCATACTGGTGCTGACCATCTCCTTACAGTCTTGTGCGGGGGAATACATTGCTGAGACGCAGCCATGCTAAATACCTGATACGGAATGCATGGAAGGAGGTCGCTCTTATCACCAGCTACTCAGTTCAGAAGGCCTCTGCAGACAGATAAGGATTTTGCCTTTATAGGTCTCATTTTTCTCATTCATGTATCACCCTCTCTCTTTTTCCTTTGTCTCCCCCTCCACTCCCAGCAGCTCCCCATGCCGACTCCAGGTTTCAGCCATGATATAGTGGATTAGGTACAAGGCTGACTGGCAGCTCTTACAGCTGGGGAGCTAATTCACACTTCTGCAGCTGGCTCAGCCCATATCTCTGAAGCCCTCAGTGGCTCTTTTTTCTCCACCTGGAAAGCAGTTATGCTTATCCACTTTGGAAGAAACCTTATTTCCACTTAATGTACCTTAGAATAGTGTGGGGTGTTGTTAAATAGGAAACCTAATGTGTGAGAGCATGTGTATGGACTGCTTTGCTTGGCCACACACAGCTCAAGGAGAGCCATAGAGGATCTACATCCCCTGGGACTGATCTAAAGAAGCAGCAGCGAGATGGCATCTGGAGGAGCCCATCCATCTCCCTCCCAGCAGGCCACTAAGCAGCTACACTAACAGCAGTTGACAGTGGGAAAGTTAATGGGTATGTGCATTAGCCTACATAAGCATCTTTAAGCTAGTAGGGCTCTGCAGAAATCAAAGGGGTTAAGTTTCCAATCCTCCTCTTCCAGAGATCATGAAACTACTCCGAGGGCTCAAGCTCTGTCTTGGGATGGTCACAAAGAGACTTCACATCATCGTGGTTTTTTACCTCACTCATCAGTGCAAACTCTAATGTGTGTGTGCATACATGGGTGTCTCTGTACATGCTGCTCAAAGTAATTTTTTAATTTGCCCCCACTACCCCCAGAAACATACATCTATTTCATGAAAGAAAAAGGAGTGGGTTATTTCTTTAAACTCAGAAAATTTCAAGTTTAAACTCACCCCTAATCAGTCCACTGGTCCAGGACAGAGTCAGCAAGCAGCTCACCATGGCTTGCCAGAGGTCCAACACCAGCCACCTGATAGGTCTGTGCCATAGTACTGAAAAGTTACAGTGACATTTTTTTCCTTGGCATAAGCCATAGACACTGCTATTGGGCTTAAAAACAGATGCAGAGCCTTGAAGCAAATATTTCCTGATAAACAAGAAACCTGTGTAAACTCTGAGTATAGATATATAATTGATGATGGATGCACTTGGGACCAGAGCAAGAGTTAGAGAACTTGGTTCTAGGCACAGTATCCAGAGGAGATACTTCGACTCCCAGGTCTGACCTCTGACATGTCCTCCAGGCCAGGTTCATTCAGCTCAGCTGTATCTAGGAGCTTAAACTGGCCTAGAAAGCTTGAACCACGTGGGTTGGGAATAGGGGGAGGGAGCAGGAGTGAAGCCAGACTGAGTGAGCAGAGAATCTCTCCTGTAAAAGCTTGCAAGACCTTTACGGATCATCATAATGGCTTTTTGTTGTTGTAGTTGCAGGCATCATTTTTTAAAACAAAGAGATAACGTTTGGTTCATTTCTTTCATTTTGGAAAAGGGCAGCTCCTAAGCCCTTATCGTTAAGAAATAAGAGCAGTGTTACGTGTTCAAACAATTTATGTGAAGATCCTGCCATTTGTAATGGGAACAGCAAGTACAACTGCAAGTCCATTATCATCCCTCCCTGCCTCTGCATGCACAGCATGAGTAAGTGAGGAAGATTAGGGGTAAAAGCAATGGAGCCTGCAAAGTCAGTGACAAATATTCAGTACTTAAAACCCTCTTTGATGCTTCCCACTCTGAAGTGAGGCTTTGATTTGGTCAGCAGTCAGACATGGACACACTGATTTTTGTCCAATTTACTCCCAGTCTTAAAAAATAGCAACCTCTTTTTGTGGTCTCATGGCTGAGAAGCAAGTGACCCAACACCACTGCAGTACTCTCCCAATGGCCCCATGAGCAGTGCTGACAGGAGGTGGGCTGCAGAACTGATCAGATAAGTTAATAATGTTGGAAAGGGTTTCTGGACACCTGCCAACGTTAAAACCTTCCAGTGATATCTGCCTTTTTACTTTAAAAAAATCACAAGGCAATTGGCATTACATTCTGGTCTTGTTTTCAAACCCACACTTCCTGTGACCTCCACTCCCCATATCTTCACCCTCCCACTCACAGCTAATCTCTCCCTGTCTCTCCCCACTCCTCTGTTGTTTCTGCAGACAACACACTTATGTTGCTGCGAGTCTGCAGCAGCCGACAGACCATTTCTCATCATAAACCACCCCTGGCTGCACAGCCAGGCCGGGCCCCGCCACGTGAGCAGTGGGGAATTCATGGGTTTTCAAAAGGAAGAAGGTTTGCACCCCACAAAAAAATCCCTACATCTCCTTTAAGAGCAGCCCATGCCAGGGCAAGCACAGAGGGCTGGAAGAGGAAGACAGCAGGGGTAGGGGGTTCTGGTACAGCCCTCCATGACGTCCCACACGGTGAGTGCTCGGCAGCGAGCCCATCATGGGCAGAGAAGAAAAGCAGATAATTGATGGGCAGCAAGGCACCTGCTGCAATTACTTAGCGAAGTGTAGCAGCCTTTAAACAAAGAGAAGATTTCTGGGGAAGGATTGTGACCAAAACAATAATTTAAGGAGCCTCCTGAGAGTGTGTTCTAGCTGCGCCAGCACATCCCTATGTTTCGCGCTTCTGTCCGCAGACGTCACGAGGTGCAGGGGCAAGCAGGGGCGAAGGAAGGAAGGAAGGAAGGAAGGAAGGAAGGAAGGAAGGAAGGAAGGAAGGAAGGGGCTTGTCTGCTGTGCCATGGTGCCTTCTGACACAGAGCTGCGATGTTCCCACCACAATGGCCTGTCAGGGCAGCGGCAGGTGCCAGCACAGGTTTCAGAGGCAGCTTCCATGGGCAGGTGTCCTACAGGAGCTGATTGTTTCCTACACAGAGGCCAGCAGCAGCAGGAGAGCCGAACCTCTGCCACCTCGCAGATGTGGTGGTGCTCCCAGCACGGGGTTGGGGTGCAGAAAAGCTCCAGAGGGAGCATCAGCTGTCTCCAGCATGCAGGGCTGTGACTGATAGGTGAGGAGGCTGGCTGGCAGAAATGTCCCCTTGAACCACCGCAGCTGAAGCTGTGATGGGCACAAGTGACACCATGGCATCGCTCCTGCCAGGGATGCTTTGGTAAGGCAAAACCAGCAAAGGTGGGAGAGAGGGAACCTTACCTGGCTAGACAATGAAATAAAGCAATGCAGCAATGAGACTCTGGACTGATGAGGTGTCAGGGGACTGATGGGGACCCTCAAGGTGCGGGTCACACCCCATTATGGGTTCAACTGCTTTTGGAAAGAGCAGAGTGTGGAAGGAAACCACATTTGGGAGCAGAAATCCTATGTGGGCAGCAGAGGAGCACCTTGCTGGGGGATGAAAAGAGGAATAGAGGGAAGATACTGCGTTTGTTCAGCCTAATTGTAACTGTACCTTCCTCAGCCCCTCCTGCACCATTCCTGTGCCTATAGTATCTTTCTCCCTCTTCAGAAGGAAAGATTTACAAGCTCAGTTGATATTATTCATTTTACTGGAAACTGAAGAAGGAACCGCTTGTAAAAGTGTTAAAACAACAAAAGAAAAATGGCAGAGGGACAGGGCTGCTAGATATTGACAGTTACAGATGTCTTTATCTGCTTGAAACAGAAGAACTGCACAGAGTACTCCAGTCACCTGCACCAGCAACAACGAAAGAAAGAAAAGGAAAAAAGGGCATAATTAAAGGATGAACGAACCTCTTGGCTTGGAGAAATCTGTGGCCCTCTACACTTGCTTGCTGCAGGTCCCTGAAGCCCTCCCTGTGCCAAAACAGACCTGTAATGAGGGGCCAACACAGCTACAATGCCAAGCCTAAGTACAGCATGGTAAACTTTAAAGAAATTGAGATGTGGTAGAAAGTAACATAGCTGTGGGAACAGAAGCTTTTCTCTCTTCTGGCTGTTCTGTTGGAGTCTCAGATGCTTTGGACAGTGATCAATGAGAGGAAAACAACAGCATTTTCCATCTGTACTTGCTAAATAGGCACACTGGCACAAGCAGCTGCTGAGCCAGGGCATCCCACTGGCATCTTCTTCCCATGAATCCATGGCTGGAGCAAGACGAGTCCTGCTACAGAGGCCTGGAAAATGAGCCACTTTATAAAATAAGGAGTTTTGTACTGGTGAGAGAAGAATCAAAGTGGTGCTTTCAGAAAATACCACTTTCAGCATCAAACCTGTGGTGTCAAGGCACCAAGTGCAGGCTGCCAGAGGGCACAGCCAAAAGTGCTAAAGCAGTGAGACACTGAGGAATTGAAGGCAGCAGCCTCCAGAACAGTGCTGGCACCCCAACATGTGGCAGGATTCAAGGCCAGACACCTGGAGGGTCCAAAGGCCCTGTCTCTGCAGATGAAAGAAAGACATCTCAAAGTGAGGCTACCAAAGCCTTTTGGAACAAAAAAGCCAGTGCAGAGGAGGGAAAATCATCACCTTACAGGAGCGAGCAGCACATGAAGACTCTGAATATAAAGCCAAAATAGACACAAGCCCCTGGGAACAGAGCATCAGAGGTATGGGAGCTCAAAAGAGGGCACATGGTTAAACTTTCTTGCCTGAATGGGTCCAGCAGAACCACAACTCAGCAATGTGGATTATGCTGGCTACTTCACAGCTTAAAAAATGACCTGATTTCAAGTAGTCCTGAGTATGCAGCAGGTTCTCACTGAAAATTTAATCCATATTTCAGACCTAGTAAGTGCCTAATATCCTCACCTTAATCTGCTCTCCAAAATCACCACTCCTCAGGAGTCAGCTCAAGGTTCATGTGCACACATGTGCCTGGAGTGCATCCTCATGTTCAGCCTCTCCTGTGCCAGGGAAGGACAACCCCTGCACTCAGCTGTCCTGCTACATCCCTCTCAACCTCTCCTGCTTCAACACCATGGGAAGCACAGGGAAACCGCTGCAGACAGTGGGAGGCCATGCTCAGAGCACTCAGGTGCTCCTGAGCACCTCTACACCCACTGCTTTTATTCACCTCCCTGCTGCTGCCTCACTCACACCAGGGCTACCAGCTGTGTCAAAGGCATGTTGGCAGGGACAGGTCCTCAGGAGAAGATGGCAGGAGGAAAGGAGGACTGACCTTCCAGTAACAGAGGCTGGATGAAAGCATGACTGCAAAATAAGACACACCCCCTCTGCACATTGCTGTGAAATCATTCCTCTCAAGAACACCAAGCCTGATCACCCGAGTGCTGGGACTGCTGCAGAAGGCTTTAATCTGTTATGGTAGTGCCATGGTGAAGGCAGTGCTTGCAACACAGAGATGTGCCTAAGCCCCTGCCCCACTGCTCAACACCACAGTGTACCTCATGGTGCCATTGCCCTCTGCTAGAATCCGGCCTTGTCACCAGAAAACTCACTCTTTTTCCTAAGTGAAGGAGGTGTGGGTCTTTCTCATGCATTACCTGCATTACCAAACAGTCCTGCAAATACTGCCAAACCTTTACATTGGAGAGGTCAGTTCCTACAGAGTATACTCTTTCTTCCCAGATGCTAAGAAGAATGGGGAGACCCTTCATGGCTCATTATCCTGGCTCTCCTCCAACCCAGACCTCCTCTTCCTCTCTACCCCACAGTTCTGGATAGGGGATCTCTGACAATAGGGACTTACATCTGTGAAGTGGTTCAGTGTCCTGGTAACAGTGAGCGGGAAATTCAGAAGCTTTAGCACCATCCCTGTGGATGTGAGTCCAGGTCTCTCTATCTCCTAACATATTTTGCAGAATTTAATTCATACAGTTCAGCACATGCTGGCAGAGATTTGCAACAGACAGTTCACCACAAAGGTGCCTCTCTTAGAGAGTTCACCATAATTCCCCAGTGTCTGTAACTTAGTCCTGTAATTGAATGAATCAGCAGAATTTTCTATCACTTATAGAGAACAAAAGACTTAAAATTTAACCTGAGTGACCTCTGAGAGCTCAAATCCATAGACTCAATAAAATTCATGGCAGAGAAGGACACCAACACATTTATTTGGTGTTTTCATTACCATTTTTTCATCTAGTCTTATAATTTACAAGACAGGGAGATCTGACTCATGCCTTTGAAACGTTTGGCAGGAAAAGATGCCCCATGCATGTTTGTACCTCGCTGTCTCTGAAAAGGTTGACATCACTCATTAAGTGGGTGTCAGTGTTCTCAGGGATAAAGCACCCACACAGCTGGCCAAGAGCTGCACAGTGAAGCTGCAGTGTGTGTGATGTCTCATGGAGTAGGATGCTATTTCACTGAGGAGGGGCTGACCTGAATGTGCACCTTGGTCTGCTTCTGTCTTTGTAGTTTTCTGACATCCTGTGATGTAAGGCTTATGCAAAGAAAATGCTATAATAAAAAATGTAACAATAAAATGTTGGAATATCTAGCATATTCACATATTCACTGTACAGTAGAGGTAAGAATATGAGATTTTTTTCTGCAAAATTCACCGTCATCTCTGTATTCTAGTCAATAGCACCCTTTTACACCACCCAGGCAAATTTCCATACTGAGCTAAGGAATTCACCTAATGAACAGATTATGTTACAATTTGCTTTTGGGATTAAAATCCTTACTTACTGCTTATCTGTTTCCAAACAGTCATGGAACCTGTAGATGAGCAAACCTGAAAAAGCAAAATACGAAAAACCTCATCAATTTATATGTTAAAACATCAGAACTGTCTACAAAAGGAAAGCTTTCTCCTTGCTCTTCTTAGAAAAACAAGTGACCAACCAAATGTACTTGAAATCATGAGCGTATAAAGAAGGATTTTTTCCTATTATCATAGCAAGCAGGATGCAATGCATGCTACCAAAAGGTTCTCAGCTAAGCAGCTCTGAAGGGGTTTATGTCAGAAACACTGCAAAAACAAACACGGCATGGAGCCGTACAAATCCTGGGTGGTTTGCTGTGGCTCAGTCCTATTATCCAAGTTAATGAAGCTGTGGTGTCACAGATGCACACGCCCACAGAGGGGGTCTCCATCCGTGCTGTCCTGTATCCATGGAGCCCACTCAGCCTCCAGAGGAGCTGCCCCAGGCTGTGGGACCAGTGCCCTTCCTTGCCTGGGGCTGGGGCAGTGGGGCAAAAACCAGGCAGTGCAGGAAAAAGGGGAGTCTTGGTCACAGCTGTCGAGATGGAACAGAAAGGAAGAAGGTTTAAGTCCGAGGAGCACTGAGTAGGGAAACTCCTCCCTCTTGCCCCTTCCCAGCAGGAGCCACTTCCCTGTATCCCCTCAGCCCTCCTGCACAGCTCTACCCAGGTGAGTTTCTCATGGCTGGAGGACGGGCAAAGCAAATGCTGAGGATAGTAGCTGGTTTTCTGCCAGAGATTTGCATTGCCTGTGTCTGACACCAGTCCTGAGAGTTGCACTTTGTGTCTGGTTGTAGTTTTGTGACTTTGCTTCAAGCAGATATCCCAGCCTAAGACCTGATGGTGGTTGAAGTTCCCTGCATGGACCAGAGGTTGCGAAGAAAAAACCCCAAAAAGTGTTAATTTGGTAATAACGACCCTTATTGTCCAGAAATTAATAAAAGTTGTGCCTATTAACATGCATTTGGTGTTTACATTGAATCATACATCTGAAGCCTGTTTAAGCCAGAGACATCTCAGTCATTATTATGCTGGTTTTGCCAGGTACGATTTTGGGAAATCCTTCCTCTTCTTTTTCTGCATCACCCATTTTCCTGCCTCCTCCCTGGCTACCGTGCTCAACAGCAGAGAAAGAGAGAGACAAGGAACTGCAATCAGAGCTCGAGATGCTGCTACAGCAGACAAGACCTCAGGATTCACCCCACAGCACTGGGCTTCCCATTGCTTTCAGTCTGTGTGAGTGCATTGCACCAGCCCACAGCTACAAGTTCAACAAAACCAAGGCAGCCTAAGGCTGGTGTCACACTGCAATGAACCACACCACTGACACCCAGGTGAAGGATTTCAGAGAATCAAACACGTATTTCTTCTCCTGCAAGGGTGGCAACTGAGAAAGGCTCCTCTGCATGAGATTTGGAGAGGCTCTCTGCTCTAATTCCCTGAAGAAAATCCGAAAGCAGAAAGCGAGACCAACATTGCACTGGTATATTGGCTGATGGGTACAAAATCTTCTGACAAGTCGTTTGCTTGGCCCTGATTGGAAAATATCTTTAATTAAAACACCACATCAGAATCCTGAACCAATTTCATCCCAGCTCCGCTAAGTGCTTTGTACAAAACATTAACTCTAAAATCTCATTACACATTAGCAATCCCTGTGACAAACATAAATGATAATTTAGCTCTAATGCATTCTGGAGCAAGCCATTTTTAAGATAGGCACATGATATCAGCTTGCTAGGAGAAGGGGAACAGTTGAATTTATCTGTCTCTTTATTTTTTAAACAAATGGCTCTAACTGGCTCAGCAATGGGCTGCACAAATCGTTGTCATATGTAGATCTGACAGTACATAGCAGCTGTTCAGCCCAAATCTGGCACTTGAGCCTGGGCTGGATTTTCAAATCCCACCAGCAGTGCTGAGCTCCCAGGTCCTTAAGCATTCAGAGGAAGGGGACTGGGATGGGGAAGGTGGGGATGTGTCTGTTGATTTTACAGGACAGCAGGGAGAGAGATATATCCAGAGACTGCAGGTAATGTGGGCTTGCTCATAAACACAGGGAGGAGCAAGGAGAAGGTGGGATTGAGTGCCTGCAGTCACTCCAGCTGGCTTCCCAGGAAAGAAGCACGAGTGCAAAAAGGTAACACCTGCAGTGGTGATGTGATCCCTAGCACTAGTGGAAACTTTGCACCACTAAACACTGCACAACCCAGCCAGGACAACAGAGGACACTGCAGTGGATAATATTTATATTAAGTACAAGAACTGTCTTAACAGCACTTCTCAGCCAGAGGGACGGTAGTGGAACTAATGTTATTTGCATTTCTTGTCAGAAAGATATTAAATATCTCTTCTTCGATTAGTAGCAACATTTTCAGCCTCTCTCTAGTCTTGAAAATGACCTTTCTAAACTCCTCAGGCTGCACCTTGATCAATTTTTCTGTGTGCAAGTGAGCACATGGGCTGTTAACTTTGTGGAATGGGGAATTTATGGTTATTTACTATGAGATTATGAAGCATGTACATAATAAATATTATACAGGGATTTTAAAAACAGGCAAACCCCAACATTTACTCGAAATACAACCTACCAGATTTGGTAATTTCCTGGAAATCTAGAGATGGAATCACTTTTTTTACTGGCTGAATTGAAGTTGATGAAGTTTTCAGTGAAGGGAATGCTTTTCCATCATCTGATCTTTTCTGGCTGCACTAGAAATCAGACAGATTATTTCTGATTAAATTTTGTTTGGGGTGGGGGTGGAAGGGAGCAGATCACCTGCATCCCTTGTCAGAACTGAAAGACATCCATGGGGCCTAATGATCAGATGACGTTTGCTCTGTTGCATCTTTAGAGAAAAATGTTCAAACCAAAACAAACTTGACTTGGACAGTGCACATCTCTCTCCTGTAAAATGACTTGAAAACCTGTGTTTGGTCTAGCAAGGAAAAAATCCCCCCAAAAAATTACTGCATGATGGATGCAATCTTCAACCAGCTCTTCTTTCAAGCAGCAGTCGTGCTTTACTTTGCCCTACAAAAGTGAAGAAATTATTTCTACCGGTTTAATGGGTGCCCAGACATGTTAGCTCCACGTGTTTTCGAAATCTCTTTCTTGTGTGGCATAAGGAAACTAACCACATTAGATTAAAAGAAAAGGTTTTCATTTTTTTCTTGAAACTGAAATGTCATTCTGTGATTTTCCCTATTTCCAGTCCTGGAGCAGCTGCCTGCCCCTCCATACTGGGGCTGTTCCTTACCTTTCCAAGAGCTCTGCAAGAGGGGTCCAGCCATCTCCATAGAGAGATCTGCAAAATATTTGGCATTTTACTTACAAAATGTAAGTAAATGTAATGTTATCTTTGTTGCAAAACATCTGAAAGTTACCACGCAAATCAGACATACCAAGCTCCACTTGAGAGTCAGGAAAAAATGAGAAGCTCCAGAGGAGGTTTTTGTGAAAAGGCAATGATCTTGCATGAAGGGAAGCTGACAGCAGTCAGGTGGGGGGTGGTTGTCTGGGTACTGCAGGGCCAGTAATTCCTTGATTTTTACTGCTTAAGAATAGTAGCTTGGGGTTGCAGCTGTACCTGTGTCTTAGTCTGCAGTTAGACCAGTGTCCCCAAATCATTCAGATTCTTTAGAAGGCTTTTCCTTGAATCATAGAACATTCTGAGTTGGAAGTGACCCACAAAGATTATCAAAGTGCAACTTCTGGCCCAGCACAGGACAACCCCAAGACTTCCACCACGTACCTAGTGGCGTTGTTCAAACACTTCTCGAACTCTGTCAGTCTGTTGCTGTGACCACTTCCCTGGAGAGCTGTTCCAAGGACCAGCCACCCTCTGGGTGAAGAATCTTTTCCTCATATCCAACCTAAACCTCCCCTAACACAACTTCAGTCCATTCCTCCGGGTCCTGTCCCTGGGTACCAGAGAGAAGAGATCAGTGCCTGCCACTCCCCTTCTCCTCATGAGGAAGTTGTGACTGCAGTGAGGTCTCCCCTCAGTCTCCTCCAGGCTGAACAGACCAAGTGACCTCAGCTACTCCTCATATGGCTTCCCCTCAAGGCCCTTCACCATTTTCCTTGTCCTTGTTTGGACACTCTCTAAGAGCTTTATATCCTTCTTACATTGTGGCACCCAAACCTGCCCCCAGCACTGGAGGTGAGGCTGCCCCAGTGCAGAGCAGAGCAGGACAATCCCCTCCTTTGCCCAGCTGGCCATGCTGTGCCTGGTGCACCCAGGACAGGATTTTCCCTCCTGGCTGCCAGGGCACTGCTGGCTCGTGTTCAACTTGCCATCAACCTGGATCCCACGTCTCTTTCTACAGCACTGCTCTCCAGACTCTCGTTTCCCATTCTATGCTTACATCCAGGTTTGCCCTGGCCCAGATGCAGAATCCATCACTTACCTTTGTTAAACTTCATACAGGTGGTGATGACATAGCCCTCTAATTTGTCTTGGAGACTTTCTGGCTAGCCCACAGTGTTTCATTCCTTCATTTACAGTAAAACTTTCCTGAATTGTTCCCCCACTAGAGGATTTCTCTTCCAAACCACCCTGCCATACTACCAGGTCTCAGCATAAATTTCCTTCCTCTTGCCACACCTATGCACTTGCCTCAGATACTGGGCACTTTTATGGTAGACTAAAAAAACATATTTAGTAAAACTTCCGGTAACAAGCAGCATTATACCAAGGCAGCTCTACAGCTGTAGCTGCACATGTGTTAGGTAGCTTTTCTCTTCTCTGGGTTCAACCCAGTATTCTGGGTTTCAAACAGAGTTCAGTCAAAAATCATTGCAGGTTGTCCACAGAAGGGGTGGGGAGTAATTTGAGGTGATAGCTTCTCTTGTCCTCAGCATGGCCCTTGGCTAATCATTAAATCATGTCTGCAGGCTCTGCAGAAGTGACTCTATTTTGAGGGGGACCAGCTTGATAAACGCTGCAGGGTGGGAACAGGAGCTGTGCCTAAATTTGTGTTTTCCAGTGACAATCGGCATTATCAAGTGGTGCTTCATTAGTCATGTGAAGAACTGAACATCACTTGCTTTATTTGCAGCCTTCTGCCTCAGTTATATGCAGACCTTGGTCCATATAACTCCAATCATAACATTGTCCTTGTGTGGCATATCTTAATAAAAAGTCATCAAAGCCTTTGACTATTCATGACATGCTTCACAGCTCTGCCTACAAACCGGTGTCTGCATGCATACACAGCTGTGTCCCACACCTGCCCGGGACCTAACCACCCTTGTTCAAAGGCAGTAATTCAGCCAAGCTAGCTTAAAAAAAAAACAAGTTCAACTTGTACTCCTTAGTTCAGCTTATCTTTGTAGAAAGTCGCTGCCTGTGTACTTTGTGCCAATCACATGTTCAAGAACTACATTTGGTTCACATCAAGAGGATTTTTTTTTCTCAACACTGCTCCAGCAGAAGGCATAAGCTTCTCTTGCTGTGGAACAATCACTCCAAAAATAGTCCACTACTTCTTCAGCTTAAGAGTAACCGAGTTACCTGTTGGAGAGAAAACCTACAGCTACAGGCAGTGAGCATGCTGGAGCAAGGCAGAGGACAAACGGGAACCTGAAAAGCGACATGGTGCAAAGCAGCAGCAGAAGGGGGCAGGGGAAATAAATTGGGATGGGAAGTCTTGGGAATGTCAGGAAACAGATGCAGTGACAAATGAGAGAAGCATGGACAGCCCTTTTGTGTGGGCTCTCAAACCCACATGGATCAGATAAATCTGAAGGTGCATTTGACCTGGGCAGGTCAAACACAAATAAGCCCTCCGTTGTGACAGATGAAGTAAATCTCACTTGGCAACGGCTCCGCAATGATTAAACAACAACTGCTGCAGACCTGCAGCTCTTCATGTTGCACACCGTGGTTCACCTGCAGCCTGCCTGGCTCCTCAGTGCTCTCACTGTCTTCTCCCAACTCAGCCTCCCTAGACCTTTTCTCTGGGGGTGCCCATACCATGTCCTGCCCCTTTAGGCTGCAGCTTCTCCACTTAGCTGGCACCTATGGAAGGGAAGCATGAGGCAGGGGCACATCACAGCCGGCTGGAGCAGGGGCTGCCCCGTGGGACCAGTCTGGACATGCCACTGCCCAGAAGCCCTGGCAGCCTCGTCCCTCCCACTGAATAAAGACATGAATGCATCAGTCTTCACAGGATAACCATTACCCAGGTAGAAAAGCAGGTAAGTCCCATTACCCTCGGGACTTCTGCTCTCTGGTCGTCTCCCTTTGCTTGACCAGATGCTGTTCTCTGCCAGCCTCATTTCAGGAAGGAGTCCATGATAGAACAGCCACCAGTGCTGCTGGAAGCAGCTGGGAAGTGAGGTGCAGGAAGTGGGAGGCCTGTACCTACTCACAGGGATCTGTGCTCCTCTTCAGGAGTGGCTTGTGGGGCTCACATTTCGGCTCTGCAGCTCTTGCAATTTCTATGGCATCCCCTGCATGGTCCCCTGTGGCTGGATGTGCTACATGGAAGAAATTCCCCACCCCACTGGCTATACCTGTTCCAAGGATAGGCTGTCCCAGCTCAGGTGGTTGTGCTGTCCTTTTCAGCGACCTGCATTCACAGTGATTTGTGTCTGCCTATAAATCTGCCACCTGTGCCTGGTGCCATCAGAGCTCTTCCAGGAAAGCGCCGTGTCATGGACGTGCTGCCTGACACTGAGCCTTTAAAGGGAGGCTGGGACAAGTCCAAACTGAGTCGTGCACTCTGCTGCAGGCAGGGCATCCCTGGGGGCAGAGTGCAGCCATCCCTGTGGATCAGCCAGGCTGGCCCACACGGCAGCAGCAGGGGTGGCCACAGGCCGTGCAGGCAAGTCCTGTAATGGGTTTCGCTCTGGTGTCATCCAACAGAGAAGAGTAAGGGCACAGCCACGACCACCCAGACAAATGCAAATAGACTGCATCAGCTGGGGGAAGACAAACATAGGGAAGAGGAAGGGGGTGTGCAGCAGCTCCTGGCGGGATCAGAAGCAGCGCTGCTTTCACACACGTTTTGCTTAGCGTAAAGGCTCCTCTGATGTTTCATGACTATCAAAGGCTTTGAAATTCACAGGAATTTCAAGGAAGGCAGAAGTTCATCTGAAATGAGAGAAAGATTATATTTTCCCTCCCACCATATTTCCAGCTTCCCAAGAATTTTCCTTTGAAGACTCCACTGCTCCCAGAAATGTCTTTATGATGTTTTTTAAGTCATTTCCCGTACAGGATCATCAGTGTGCAGCACAAGCAAATGCTAGAGGCTCAAAAACCAACATAGGGGGGTGAGAACTGAGGATGAGGGTGAGCTTCAGCTTCTCAGCAAAACCAAATCATCCTACCACAGTGTAGTAGCATTGGTTAGAGGCAAGTGAACCAGATGTCCCTTAGTGGTGGGAGAGCAGGGGCTTCCTGAGCAGCTGTTTGAGTGGGCAGTGCCTTACTGCTTCCATCCTGGCTAAACCGAGAACACAGGTTTGACCTATGGGAGAAATTGCACTTTTTCAGGCTTGTTCTCTCAAATATGAGCCACTCCCATCTGGAAAAGAAAGCACCTGCTAACTGCCTGCAGCAAGGGAGAAGTGTCTCATAGCAAGGCATTTTAATTTCCAGCCCCCAGAAGGGGACTCCTCTCACTGGCCTGCTCTGATATCTGGCCACCAGGGAATAGATAAGCATGGGGCAGACTGCAGAAACTGAGATGAAACTGCTCCTTTCCCTCTGATAAGAGGGAGCTGATATTGAACCTATTAGTCAGATTATGGTGGATCTGAATTTGTTTCCCCTTGAGCAGCAGCTACAGAGACAGAGCAGCTGGATTAAGTTTCGCTTTCCTATGTAAAATGACTTAACAGAGTAGATAAAACTTAATATTTGTGAAGGCTCATGTGTTTCCCTGAGACCTGATCTCAATAATGTCTTATGAATGCCTTACTGATTGTTGAATGAATTATTTTTCTTCCTCTCAGACTGTTAATAATAAATTATAAGTAGAAGGAAGGTGTAGATTGCTTGAAATAATTCCTTGAATATGAGTTCAGCTGCAGAATTCATTCTGTTTTGCTTTCCACTACCTCTAAGCAAGTGCTTTTTGATGAGGATTTTGGGGCAGAGGAGTTCTCCCTGTTCTTGTGAGATAGGAAGGCCCTAGGGATCTGAAGGGCAATGAGTGAGCTACACTGGGGAAGCTCAGCCTATCTGTGAAATTCATGAGGTTTCAGTGTAAACCAGCTGGCTGTGTGTGTACATTGTACACCTCCCAGATGGACTTTCACTTGGCAAAGCAGATGCAGGAGGGACAGAGAAGCTTCAGAGGCAGGAGAGGAGGGATGGTCCCATTTAAAGGCTGCGGAAAAGGACTCAGGGTCTCACCATCTACCTCACCTGCTGTGGGCTTTAGGAGATGTTCAGTGTGAGTCACATTCACTCACAGAGGTTTTGCTGTCTGAAGGGTTAACATCCAACCAAGCCACCTACATGGAGAGCCCAGGCAGGTAACAGAGGAGGAGAAAAGTTCTTGTTTGTATCAGACTTACAATCTAGGCTGAGCTGCCCTCATTGCTGCCCACATCCTGGAGCTGATGAGGAGCAGGAGCCTAGCTGAGAAGCCCAGATCAGGAGCAGTCAGGCATCCCACTGCTGGTGCCAACAGCCACCCACCCACACAGCAATGTTATGTGGGTGAGTCTCTACTAGAAGCTATTAACTGTAAGAGGGGTTTCCATATTAGTCATGAGCTATATCTATATACACTCTAAAATACATATATAGGTATTACAGAGTATAATCCACAGATTATCAAAGACTGTCCCTCGGCATAGTTCGCCCTGGAGGTTTCATGGATCATTTCACACATTTCAGTGTTAAATAACAGCCCGCTCTACAGCCATAGGCACGTAAATGGATCAAACTCAGCTACTCCAGTCACTCTCGGCAGCACTTTGCTCACAGGGGGAAAAACGGAGCATTAAAAGAGGAGAGAGCACCAGGTGAGTAAATGAAGGACAGCATGAAAAACACAGGGTGCTAGGATGTCAGCTGCATTTATAAACTTCCATTATTAGCCTTCACCTTCATCCCTGCCTCTTCCAAATCAAAGTGCTTTTGCTTTAAATAGCGCCATGCACCCAGGGGAAGTCGCTGAAAACATCCAGTAGTGCAGTTTTCTGCATGCAGCCAAGCCAGCCCATGCCTTGCATTCAAACCAGAGGCAAACAGCTTTCAGCATCCCCAGCATGCCCATATCACACACGGAGTTTAAAGCCAAGCGAGGACATTGAGGACTTTGCACTCAAAGAATCAGCCTTTTGAAGAGGTAGGACAGGCACCATCCCACCCTGCAGTGTGGAGCAGGGAGGACAGGGGAGGCTGTTTGTGCTGTCCCCAGGGGCACAGAGACATGGACTGAGCCAGCAACTATCCCACGTGCTCCTCTGCCCAGTCACTGCACACCAGCCCAGCCACCTGCAGCTGCCCAGGCTGGTGTGCACAAGAGAGGGCGATGTGCCACTGAAATCTTGATGGGAAGGGGTAAGAAAATGTTCTTTAAATCAAAAACAACTCTGCAGTTTTAGCAGGGAATGCAAAATACAAAAACCCCACTGAAAGCTTCCTAATAACTTGTGCCAAGTGTTTGGGCACACACACATCCACAACAGCATTTATTCCACTGGTAAGGTTTGCAGTAAAACCAGTGTCCCAGGTTCCCCTCTGCCCAAAAGGCAGCCCCGAGGCACACTAAGGCTGCAGGTTATCTTGGAGTCCCTCGTGAGGAAGCATGAGATGGGCAGGTCAGCACTTTTGGTATTGCTCATTAGAATGACTCACAGCTTGGCTACAAAGCCAGGTAGGTGAGGATTACTCACTGCTCCTTTCAGCTGATCAAAGCTCACCTCCTGCCAAAACCCGAGATAGCAATTGTCACCTTTGCACACTACAGAGTAGCCAGACCTGCAGCAGGGCTCATTATCATCATTTAGGCTCTATAAATCATCCTGTGGTGGAAAACCATGGTGCTGCAGATGGGCCAGGAGGGATGCTCTGGCTTCTCTGCTCCATCTGCTTTCTCTATGACTCCCACAGCACCCACCATCTGGTGGCACATCAGCTTTCCACCACCCTGTGCAGGAACTGCAGCTCCCTGCACAGGGAACAGTCACTGTGTGGGTGGTCCCCAGGTGGGAGGCTGCCAGGCTTTAAGCCACTGAATAACTCTGCTTTACAACAGCCATTTGTGTGAGCCACGCTGTGGCTCCACCCTTCTCACAGGGCCTGGAAGTCAACGAGGTCATTTCAGGGGAAAGAAATCTCCAAGGAAAGGGTGAAAGAAAGACATCCATGTCCTCAAAGACACACAGGCACCTGCTGCTGAATGAAATCAAGGCTGAGGTGGGTTTTCTTTGCACCTTTAAAACCCAGGGTGTGGATTCCTCCTGGCTGGCACCTGATCCTCAGATAGAGCACACACTGAGGACTGCACAGCAGAGCCCCAGAAAGGTTCTTACGTGTCATCCCAGGTTTTGCAAAGTGGAACATCACAAACACCTGAGGTATCCCAGCTCCTTTATCTCTGCTCTGATAATGAATGTTTTGACCTTAGATAGTCTTCCCCACCTCCTAATCTGTATAAACCCACCATTTCAGAAGCAGTGGTTTTGGTGCTGCATTGCTGACTCCTGCAACTTGGGCAAAATTGCTCCAGAAATCAGAAACTTGTAGGCCAACATTTATTAAGCTTGTATTAAACTGTGTGGTCACTATTGCCCTTGTGTTACACCATGCTCTTGGCAGTCACTACGAGCTCACTTGCACAAATGCCTACTCATGTCTGTACTTCCATCACACTAGTTTACTAAAATAGCTCCCATATGGAAATGCACTTTCATGGTTAGTTTTCTCTTTCCCCAGCCATATTGCTTGTACATCTCCTCCTTCTTCTGTTGTCAGACCTGCATGGCACCAAACCACTGACCTATGTTTGGCAGGGACCTAAGGAGCATTTCCGTATTTCCCTACGTTGGTAACACCCTTATTCTTGGTGTTTGGGATGTTAGAAAACAGGCAGAGAAAGAAAAGGAGATTCCTGCCCAAAAAAACACGCCCTTGTTCTTAAAAAAAAAATTAAAAAATAATCATGTTTCAGGCATTAATTCAGCCTCCAATTTTTAGGGAGATGGCCAAAACAACCCTATAACTAACAGGCACTACAGCTGCTCATTGAAAGGTCACTGGGCCTTCCTGTAACAAGTCACAATAAAACAGCATATTTATAAGGATGCCTTCAGAAAAATCAGTAGTGGGGAGAGAGAGAGAGAGAAGGGAAGAAAACATCTGACCAAAAATTGTAATTAATCTGTGCAGGAGCAGGTGACAACTTGGGAGATCCAAGAATGCTGTTTTTACAGTCATGAAAATAGCACTGAACACCGCAGGTCTGCATTCAGGCCACCAAGAGAGAACTCGTGTGAAGCAAGCAGGTGGGGCTGATTTTAATGCAAGGAGGAAGCGCCTCTGAAGTTATCAATTTTCTTTTCAAAAAGATTCTTGCAGCAGGCAAGGATCAAGTAATTACTTTGCCCCTGCTCACAAGATATCTCAGAATAGTAACAGACCACACACCCAGGAGATGATTAAAGGAAGTCAGGGGTCAGGAACACAGAAAAGCTTGTGATACAGAAGAGAAGATTTGCATAGCCATTAATATTTCATGACTTACAAGCCACGTGGTTCAGAACAAATATCTGCACAACTGTCTGCCATCAGGTTGCATATTTCAAGACATACCTGAGTCATAAAGGTATTATTTACATGCCTTTACCCACAAACAGAATGCAAAACTGTCTGTTACCACAGGGGAACATGGAGAGCCTCTCTGAAGGCTCAGCAGGATTTAAGTGAGGCCTCTGCCCTCTGCTAGACCTCTGCACAGAGTGAGTTTCAGCCCAAAAGCAAAGCATAAGTAGCATTTTCCATAGTGCAAGCCTATTAGATCCACTACAAAGGAAAAGAGCTGCTGCACTGTCAGTATGTCTCTTCAGCCTCCACTCCAACCCATGAAACAAAAGTGCTATTCATATGCAAGTGTATAGGTAGCAGTGCAGACAGGAGATATTGTATTGTCTGCCCTTATTCCCGTTTTAGACACGTCAAAGCTGGTAATTGAATTAAAAACAAAAAAAAAAACCCAAACCAAAACCAAACCCAAACAAAACAACAAAAAAAAACCAAAAAATCCCCCAAAATAAAAGACTAAACCATAAATGACTACTTTTCTCCCAGTGGAAAGAACAAGATGTGTCAGGGGTTAAGAAGAAGTATTTTCATCCCAGGATTTTGGCAATTAGTGAGATTTCATTCTGGGAAAGCAGAGTTTATGGTGGTGGCATAAGCAGGCCCTTTCCTCACAACCACAGCGAGGAGTTTTCCCTGCCTGCACTTGCCTGTATGCGGCTGGAATAAGCAAGTGGAGCGAGTGGCTCGGCTGACTCACCGGCACAACCAGACTCTCCTGTTGCTGCCAGCCACCGAGGGAACTTCTTTCCTGCCTTTGCACCTGGGCTCGCCCTTTCCCAAGCTGCTAGAAGCACTGAGGCTCCTGACTTGAAAGAAATGCTGAGAGCCAGAGTGACATTGCTAAATCGCCCAAAGGAATTGCTCAGAGCAGGGAGGCACGTTAGCATTGCTTGACAAAGCTGCTGCTTCTCTGAGGCTCTTGGTGCTCTGTATGTGTGTGCGTGAAGAAAAAGGTGAGAAAAAATGAGAAGTTGTGGGGAGGAAAAGAAATAAAAATAGCACTGCACCAGAATTGCATCCACTGTTTTACTAACAAGAATAAAAGTCCTTGCTTGGGGAATTTATAGCCAAAATGAGCGTAATACCAGAGGGTTTGAGTCCCCTGATTGAGTGCTTTGCAAATTACTCACATGAGCAGCCACGCTGACTCGGTCTGAAGGATTCTTCCACGTGCACAGTCTGGCTCACAGTGATTAGTGACAGCAAACTGCAGGGGGAAAGGCATGAGAGGGAGAAACTGCTCTAAGGCAACATTACTTACTGCTTCCCTCCCTCCTAAAAGGAGTCAGGTGTTTTGACTATTTCATTCATTGGCTTCACCTTTGTTTTAAACCAGGTGCTTGCCAGAGTGGAAATCATTTATTTCAAGGTTCCTTCACACAGGGAAGTCTGAAGACAAATCCAGAGCAGATGAAAGTTTCTTCTTTGAGAAATCCAAAATTGTCTCTCACAAATGGCATTTACCTCTCCTTCCACAGCAAATTGAAAGCTCACTGGAAAACTTGCATCCCAAATGTAACCATTCACTACAGGCCTGAAGCTGCAAAAACTGTTGCTCTTGCTTCAAAGTTAACTATTTTAAGGCATTTCAGTTTCGAAAGTTGTATGTTATGCTGAGAGTTGAACAATGTGAACCTCACACGATTGCAGAGCAAATCTCACTCCTGCCAACCAGGTTTTCAATATAAACCCATTTTTTCTCAGTCCTCCCAGGCCTCAAGCGCTGTCAGTGCTCCCCAGTTCTACATTTCACTGATGAAGAGACAAAGCAGCGCTGTTTCCTGCAACTGCATCTCTGTCCCTTTGCCTCTGCTTGGACTTGCCCACTGTGGAAAACAGCAATGCAGCTCCGTCCATCCCCAGTGAGCCTGCAGGACTCAGATTGTTATGGACACAATCATAGAATACCAGGTTGAAAGAGATTGCAAGGATCATCTAGTCCAACATTTTTTGGTAAAAGCAAGGTCTAGACATGGGCTAGTACACTGTCCAGCTGAACCTTAAAGGTGTCCAAAACTGGAGAATCCACCACGTCTCTGGGGAGATTATTCCAATGGCTGCTGTCCTTGTAAAAAAATTTCCTCTTGTGCCCAACCAGAATATTCCCAGGAGTAACTTGTGCCCATCATTTCTTGAGGCGGCCATCCCTTGAGACAGCACTAATGGTAGGTGCCCACTGATGTGATCTGAGACTAGGACTCAGCTGGCCCATGAGATTCTGGAAACTATACCATGGGTTTGACTAAGTGAGAAGTCAAAGGTATTTTGTTTTGCTTTCATGCTTTATTCTTAAGTACGTTTAAGATCGTGAGACACTTGGACATTTTGATGATACTGGAGTGCACTCAGCATTGTACTGCTTGAACACTCTACAATCTCAAATGTGGCCATCCACAGCTTACACTCTACGGAGGTTCTCCTGTTAACCTCATTTCACTGACAGGAAACTGAGGGACAAAGATTCAGAACAAGAGCACCAGAGGTACTTGAGCAAAAGAGTAGCTTTCATCATGGGTAGCTGGGGAATTCAAAAGGCCAAGTTACGGCCAAACATGCTATATATGTGAAAATAGGGAAAACATGTCTGAGAGAGATGGGCCCAAGCAGCCAAGCTGGTTCTTGTGGGTGTGGTGGAAAGATGGGGATTTATCAACCAGTGCTTTCCCCTCTGCACCCAGGCAGGTATATCGTCTCTGGGTACCAGGAGTTTCCTTTTTGGATGATGTTGTTGCTTGAAACTGACAAAAGAAGATAAGGCAATGGTGTTTTCTTTTCTGGAAGACCATGAAAAAGATTCTTTTGGTGAAAACCTCAGTGACCACACTGTGTCTTGACACATCACTTAAGGTGATGGTGGTACTTTGTAGATTTGGCTGCAGGGGTCTTGCCCAAAACTGCACAAATCAACAGCAATAAAAGAAGCATCTGAAACCCAGGTGTTTCAAACATTAAACTTGTGCCCTCAGTATCAAAATAGTTCTCTCCATCTGCTTGGAGCGACGTGTATGTGAAACAGGCTTTCTAAATACTGTCACACTTCAACATCCTGATCAACACCTGAAGTCTTGCTTGTTGTCTTTCTGTACTAAGAATGGCCCGTGCCACCTCACCACCCTAATGAAGGGAGAATTTGTCTATGAAATGCAAGACAGCATGGAAGGGGGCAGGGCGGAACCTTACAATAAAAGAACAAGAAATTCAAATTAGGCTGAAGAAGGGAAAAATTTCCAACAGAGAAATTAAGAAGCTTGCTTAAGATAACAGGGAGATATGGTAAACCAGATCTTCAAGGACCGAGATAATTTCAATTTTCTTCACTTAAAATTCCAGCCTACACTCCCTGATGAACTTCTTGTCAACACAGTATGGGCTTGACAGCGCTGCTCCTGTTTAGGGTTGTCTCCTCTTCTTGGCTCATAATAAAGTCCAGAGTAATTTTTAGTCATCTGTTCAGGACAGGGTTCAAAGCTCTGACATTATTGTTATTCTTTATCGTCTTTCAGTCCACATTGGTATACATTTCCTATTTTCTCTCAGAAACAAAGCTGAAGATCTGCTTCATTCGTTGCCTTTCAGGGAAAGAATCAAAATTGTCTCATCACTAAGGTTATATGGGAGAAGTCACACAAGGGCATGCAAGTAATGGCCTTGTGGCCCCCTCAGCAGTACTGGATCCACTCCTCATGAAGGACCATGAAAACGACCCAGGGATTTACTGGAGTAGTATGCATGTCAAGGTCTCCAGATTGCACCCATGTTAAAAACAAGACATGGAATTTGCCACAGCAATTAACATGCAGTAACATTTCTGAACTGGTAGTGACGTTTGAACTTTCAGTGGTTAGGAGATAGGCTAACAAATAAACAGGGCTCCCTGCATCACAAATTTACCATGTTTTACCCAGTATCTGAGGTCAAGACCTTAAAAAGGCTGTGCTCTATGAAAAGGCACATACATAGGAGAGATCTGCAGTTACCTCATCATTTCACTACCTCTGAACTGCACAAGACAGTCTCAGTCTCACTAAAACCACCTTGTCTGGAAATCATCATTGGAAAGGTGTACACAACTAACAAGATAAATATTATACTAACATTTCATTGTGGGTTTCTAATACACACAACACAGTGAGACTCGAGAACAGTGATCCCAGTATTTTCATCATATATTACCACATTTCCCATAACACTCTTGCTCACTCAACCTGCCTTTTTACTGAAATTACTTCAATTAAAAAAAAAATCCCTCTAAAACACTGCTCTAGGAGGTACAGACTGATACAGCTGTCATGATATTAAAAAGACTTGGATACAAAAGATGGGGCTTCGTTTTCACACGAGGATGAAAGCCACTCTTAATAAAGGCCACTCTCAGTAAACTGAAAATCTATAGAACTCATTCTGAAAACGTTCCACAAACAAAAAAAATTTCTCCACTTAGCCTCTTGTCTGTATAAGGTGCTTACAAATACATGAACTTTAGAGAAAACACCTTCATTTACTGATAAGCTGCTGAAATGATGCAGTCTTGAGGTATGCCATTATTTGATGTTTTTTTTGCTTGAACCCCATCTCCGAGTTTATCCAGTTTACTCTTCAAAGTAGTAATCTTATTTATTGCTGAAGATGAAAACACTTTGAAAATACTGACAGAAATCAAAAAGGACAAATATATGATATGCTACTTTGTGAAGAAAAAACCACCTTTTTTGGAAGTTACTATTTCTGATAATTTTTATAGTTCAACTCAACAGGAACTGGCTGTCTATTGTCTATTTTTAACTGTTTGAGAACTTCACAAGTTCACCAAGAAAACAGTAAGATAAAGTCTCTTTTTACTTTTGCTGCTAGACCTGAATGCCAACATGAAAGACAGTAATTTCTGACACTGCCGTTTTTACTCTTTGCTACGAACATCTCTCATCATTTTGACACTGATAATGGTTAAGTTTGTATTGCCTCAAGGGAACTACAGTAACTGTAGTAATACAACGAGGAGCCCTCTAGTAATGTCAGGCCATCGCCCACAAACATACCAAAACACACAGACAGTGCTGGTAGAATGGTGATAGTCTGTTGATAAAAAATTTCTAGTCTTTAAACTCCACATCTAGCTTTAACTTGTAGACCTCTAAATGCAATTCCTAAGAAGAATGTGACCATAAGCAGGTATTACTGACTTGGTGCAAGAGGTGAGAAAGGTCGACACAATTCTGCTCTCTAGGGATCCGGATGGATGAAGGAGGGGGTTAGCACAGTGCAGCCAGAGAAAGGGAGCCTGTGCTCACATTCCAGGCCAGGACTGCAGGGTACGGGCAGCTGGCACTCAAGAGTATCAGCAAAGACGACAAGGGCTGCTCTACCTGCTCAAGTGGCACACGCCAGCAGCACCCCCACATTCTGTGAACTTCTGAGATTACAGCTAGCTCACATACAACTATATGCCACTGCTTTGGTTAGACTCATCTTGGAAGGTGTCTTCAAAGACTAATTATGTCAAATTTTTCACCCTTGCTGGGTATGCAGAAGTGTACCTGAACACTGGCGTTCAGCCTCCTCTCCCCCACTCCACCAGACTTCTAAAGGTGCCACACTTAACCTTATCTACTTCTCTTACTTCTGAAGGAAGTATTTTTTAATTTAAGCAGCGTAAAGTAGAAGGAATCTTTAGCAAAGAATACCTTGGTAAAGAAATTGTCCTTAACTAAAACTAGGCATCATCACATAAATATTAAGGAAGATGTAGAACACCATAATCTAGTTCTTCTCTAAAGTATGTTTCTCGCTAGGTTCACACCAGGTGGGGTGGCAGACATCCTCATTTTCTACAGTAATCAGAAACTATGCCCCAAACCAGCGTTAAAGTTACAGTAAAGTAGTACTCCTCTTTCTTATTTGCTCTGAACAATTTTAACAGTTATGCCTACAGAAGTAAAATATCATCAAAATCACGTGGTTATCTCTGCGAAATTTACGGAACTGGTGCATCCACAAACCCACATGCAAAAAGTGTACTGCATGTTTGTGATATATAATGCATACTTCCTTCATTTAGTTACAGACAACAAGCATATGCATTAAGAAACTGTTAAGCAAAATACACCCTGATAATGGGACAACCATGAAAGTTTAAGCCTCTTCAACAATTAACACCTTTCGTAGCACTGCTAGAAGCATTAATGAAAATGTAAGTGTGAAAAATGTACATTCTTTATTCTGTGGTTTAGATACAGAATAAAATTTAACTTTTCAGAAAATAAAACTATAGCTACAGCTTTGAGAGCTGTCAGTTTTCTTTTGAGGATAAAGTACATGCACTTTTTCCAGTTACTTTATTGCACATAATGTACAGTCATAAATGGTGTTTATTTACATGTGTTTTGGCAACGTCCATGTTTGCTTTTCCCCTCAGAATACATTATTTTGCACAAACAAAACCTTAAATGTTTCACACAAACTGCCATAATACAAGTCAAAGCATATATGTATATATGTAGCTTTATTGTTGCTGTATTTTCAGTTAATTCCACTATGAGTTTCAGATCTCAGCTAATCTTCGCCTTGGGAGGCAGACTCCTCCCAGTTAGCCTGTTGTCAAAGACGGACACCTGAACTGCAGGCACCAAGAAATTCGGACTGCAGCCTGCTGTGCCTAAACCCCAGCCCCTATGCACCACCTGCAATTAGTGCACAGGCACAGAGAAGGAAGAGCACTGTACTTAGGTTAACCAGTTTGATTCAACATTGATTACCACGTGTTAATGTTATGGGTCATGTGTTATTTGGACAGTATTCCATTAACAGTGTTTTAGAAAAATGTATCAAACATATTAGAACAGAAATTCTGGGAACAATTATGTACTTGCAGCCCTAGGAATGTGTTACTCAGATTCCGTTCTGTACAATGTGCTATTTCTGATAACTGGTATTTTTTATCCAGGCACAAATAACTCAGTTTCATATACCTGTAAGTATGTTTCCCCCAAGTTAATTTCTTAACGGATGGTAACACACTTCAGTGCTTCCCTGCATTTTCAGGGCAGAAAACCTTTTAGTGGTCCCCCTCATGGAGTACAATCTGGCAATAAACCTTTTGCTACATGTAGATTTTTGACATACTTTTAAAAGGTATGTTCAAATGAAAGATCAGTATTGGCAGTACACTGAGCATACGCTCATTAAAAATATCTGAATGATATTCTTGAAGGCACTTTATAATATGTACAAATATACTCTAGGAGAAACCAAATTTGTTGTACCTTGGTAAAACATGTAAGATGTGAGCAGCATTGCTCAGATTTTACTTTGAAAGGCTAGATGATATTTTTGTTTAAATTCTGACCTACCAAAAAAAAAAAAAAGATTACCCTAAGATAAATCCCACTTTATTGGATCAAAAAGCAATTATCTAATTGCCTTGAACGTATGATATTTCAAATGTCAAGACAATTTAACCTCAGAATAAAAAGAAGGAAAAAGAAACTAAGTTCAGTGATTTAGCAGTATTTAAGTCATTCTCAAATTCCATCATAAAAACAGATCCTATCTTTCCTGTAAGCAGGCAAAGTATAAAATAGTTAAATTTTCAGACAGGCACTCAGGTAAACTGAGAAATGCCTTTGGTGGACAACAATAATGAATATATTATTTTGATTTTAGAGTTTTCCTATTTTTTTCTGTCCTCCAGTTTTAAAGTACTACAAAATTTACAGCAACCGTGACTACTGCATATACTGAAGAATGAGATGAAAATGCACTGTGGGCAAAGTATAACAGCAGTTAATATCTATTGATAAAAATACAAAATAATAAAATTTTTACAGAAAAGCAGTAGTTCTGGAAATAGAAGTGTTCTTCAACATAAAACATTAAAGTTTTGTTCCATCTGAATAGTTTCACCTATACTGAACAGAGTACTTCAAACTACATGTGCGCCTCTGACAAAAGTCTTTAAGAATATAAATTATTTGCTCTCCAATGACACTTGTTCCATTATTCAGTCAAAAGGTCCTGGTGTTATCTAAATATCTAATATTCTTATCATCTGCCTGTAGCTGAGTTTTAGGATAGCAACATGATCTGTTAAATTAAAAAAGAAAATTCTGCACAAGTGAAACTATTCAAAATGAACTGGCATTTCAGTTCTACCTAAAATATCTGTAAAACAAAGAACTACATGCCATTAAAAAACTAACAAATGTCATCAAAGCTAGACTATTTTTCTCCATAACATTAAAAGTGTAATTACTAGCAATACTGTGAGAACTCTATTTATAAAGTTTTATATTGCATGTATTTCAAGATAAATAGTTTGAAACATCATAAATTAAAGGAGGAATTTGAACAGATTCAGATTCCTCATCTGAATTTTTACTATCTACAGGAAAAAAAATGGACTTTCAGGAAGAAAACTGTTGACATCTGAAAAGTTATCTGCATTGAGGATCTCCCTCGACATTAGCGGTAATTACTGCCCACTCAAGGTTACAAATCTGGAACTCCCTGGGAGGTGCAAAGGAGCCTCAGACCATGTTTGATAAAGTAGTTCTAAGAAAGGGGAAGCGTATCTGTAAAAATATTTGCATAGATGTACATTCAAAACAGCATTTGCACCATTTCAATTCCCTGCATTCATGTTGCTCCAGTCATCCACAGGGATAACGATCACATAAAGGCAGCTCTGGAATTTGAAATGGATGTTGCTTGGTAATTTAGTGAAAGGTGTATTTTTGTACTTTCTACAGTCATTAGGAAAAGATCCAGTCTGACCTTTGGCTTACAGAAGTTGTACTCCCCTGAGCTAGGTAATGCTGATAGACTACAGCGGAAGTACCAGAAAAAAAGTTACTCGAAATGGCGTGGCATAAATAAGGCACTTTTGCCGAAGGAAACCCCCAGGTTTTGTGTTCCAACGTACAGCAACTCTATCCAGAAATATTTTGTGCTTAGAAACGTCACATGATGCAACAGTGAAGCAGGTGCCAAAACCAACAAATCACAAATTACTGTGCGATTAACTGCAACCTCTGAATGGTTCAACAAAGAATCAAACTGGTTTCTGTACGCCGTCACGATTTACCAATACACTGGCATCTCTTGCTCTTTTGCTGTGAGCCAACAGTAATTATTTTAGAGAAAGAAAAAGAAAGTGTGGAATTAGTAATGCAGATGCTGAAAGGAAAGTGGCAAGACTCTACAAGAAGAATGCCTCAAAAAATGCTACTTTGTTCCCATTTCTACTGGCATCTATTCCCCAAGGTAAAAGGCCAGAACGACCAAAGCCAACTTAATAGTAGTGTGCAGAATGTCAGCTGACAAACAACATAAAAACAAGTCACGTTGTGTTATCTGTGGTCACGTTCTTCAGGGTTAGTCCAGTAACTCAAGACTTTACATTCTTCCGTCTTTATTTGTTTATTTTAATTAAACATGTAATGGTTAATAAACAGACATAGTCCAGAGTTAGTAGGTTGGTATTATAACATTTATTAAAATAATGCTATGGGTTAATAGAAACAGCAAAGAACCAAAGAATTAAAATGCAAGCTATGTAAAAACCCAACTAAAACCCAAATATGTCTAATGTATTCATCCAGTAGCTAACTAAAAGCCCAAGAAAGACAACACGCCCAATATAATAAAGTACTGCAAAACAATTGGCAATTTTTCAGTTATCAAAATTGTGGGTTTTGCATTTTGTATCCTTTTTTCTCAATCAGGAAAAAAATTCTTTTGAATGTTATATAACATACATATAAAACAAGATAGAAAAATACATTATAAACTTGTAACAATGGCTGTAAATACATTATCTTACATGTTTCTCATAGGCAATAGGTTGGTTATGGTACATACATAGCATGAAACTACTAAGATAATAAAGAATAGACAAATACATGTCATCTGTACGGTTACATACAAGCGACACTCCCATCTACCCACTCTAAAAAAATTACATAATACTGTCAGAAAGAAGTCTTAAAACTACTTATTTTAATAAAGAAAAAGTCATTAAAAGAATGATAATACTGAGAACCAAGGCATTCAGAGATTTCAAAAGTCATGCTTTTTTTTTAAGTTGATCCAAAATTTTGTCAACTAAGTTTTCAGAATTTTGTTCAGAGCAAACATTACTTTCACATGTCACACATCTATTCCATACACTTCCCCTTCCCCCCCAGTAAAAGACCTTTGATAAATGTCTAAAATGTCCAGGTTTTATCATAGTTGAGATGAAACTGGATCAAATACTGGTATTGTTTTAGCAAATCTCTCTTCAAATGTTCGAGTGTCGCAAGTTTATTCAACCAACCAACCAAAATAAAATCAAAATGGCACAGCATATACTGTAAATAAAATCAACACAACTGTATGTGTAACAGGAAGACAAAGCCGGTGGCACAATAAACAAAAATCTAGCTGAATACGAAAGGATGGATGTCTATTGCATAGTAAATAAACTGATAATTATTTCCAGGTGAGACAAGATGTTAGATGAGGTCACCATACAGGTGCTTTAAAATGTAAGCCCTCTTAGCTTACTTCTGACCTTTCATTTGGAAGCTGTGAAGATTTGCAGGAGGAGAATAAGTTGACAAGAGGGGAATAAAATTATCACCTGATATTTGCCAAGTTTAGTACTGAGCCCCACAAAGTAATACTTAATGTTTTCAGGATTAAATACTGTGCGTTCAACAGCTTCAGCTCTTGCAATTGCCCAGCTATTCGAACCTCATGTGGAAACAAGGGTTAAAAATAAGGTATAGCTGGACTTCAAATGGCTGAAGTCCCTCTCCTGCTTATCTTTTGAAGAAAATTCAATGGGCCAGATCTAACAACAGCCAAAGATGAGCTGAAAATTAAGTAAATTCCGTGCTGTTTGCCACTGCGGGAGCTGTTCGTGGAAACTGGGGATGTGCTCAGTCACTGACTGAAAACTCGCTAAGCACTTTCAGTTTCATTATCCACAGAACATCCATTTTCTGGGTGATGCCAAAGCCTACTACAGTTGATGTAGTATTTATTTCAACCAAAATCAAGAAAACTCCTCTCCATCCCTGAACAAAAATGACCTAACTTCCAGCTCTACAAACATTTGTCAGCTAATAATCTCCTTTAGCATGAGACAGTCTGTATCACAGAACCCTTTGGTTTACGTTGCACAAGTACGGCATTTGCTATGATTTAAAAAGTAGAGTGGTTGAAATAATAATGGGCTGGTTTGATGAAAACTTAGCAAATACTTTGCTTAATGAGATTTTGGCAAAGTCACATCACACTAGTATGGCAAAAATCAGGTAATTAATATGGTCAACTCATCATTTGTCTTCCCTCACAGCTTCTTTCACATACTGGGCGACTGAGTGGCATGCAGTAACTTGTCTGAGGGAGAAGCTGATTATACAAGACATTTGACTAAATGACCATGAAGAAAATAAGGCACTTCCTTTTCTTTAGACTTATTCCAATACTTAAAAAATAAAAAAGAAAGACTAAAAGGCTCTTTTGGTCTTTTGTTTCTTGACAACCACCAGAAAAAATCATTTAATGAAATAAAGGGTTTCTTTGTTCTTTTTTTCTTTTTTTATAACACTTGAAAGTATAAAATGCTACATTTCCAAAAATATATTTTTTTTTCTGCACCAGCACCCTTGTATAGTAAAAGTATCTACTTTTTTGTTCATTTTGTTTCAATGCACTACACTTTATCTACAATTTCATTACATGTATACAGCAAATAGGCAAGCATGGCTTTTACATCCTTAATGAAATTTTTTCTATACAGGGAGGTTTAAAAAAAATATTTGAACAGTTTGCCCAGTAATGTGACACATAATGCATGTACCTTGTTCTCATGTAATCTTCCAAGGAGATTAAAATATGGTTAAAACAATTTAAACTTGGATTTCACTTTAATAGTGTTGCTGTTTTGTTCTTTGCATTAATGTAGTTCTGAAAAGTCATCGTAATCTGCATTTCATGGCACACTTTCCTTTGAAACGTCCAATTTGGCAGGCAATAGAAAAAAGGCTGCAAGATCTGCCCTTTGAGGGCACTGGTAGTGACTAAACAGCGTATCAAATTTTGAATACTTTTTGGAATCCCTTCCCCAATGACATCCCTGACCAAAGGTTCATGCATGATGCATCATCACACAGTACATTCAGAGAGAGCTTTGACTTTTTTCTTTTTTTTTTTTTTTTTTTCTGAGAAGAAAAATATTCCTAGAAGTCTCTCACAGTAACTGCCTCTGTCATCGGGTAGTTAAGGGACATCTGTCTCCATCTCGTGCGAGGCCTCCTTACCGTTCGCTTGGGGCGGGACACTAGAGGATGATCAGTGCGGAGGGATGAGTTGGACCTTATTGCTTTACTACTATTCAGTGCAGGTTCTAGAACCACTTTCACCCAAACAGGAGAACAACAAAAAGCGGAGTTGGAGGACAACAATTTCTTTGTCTGTTTTGTTAGATGGTAAGACGAACGGACAAGTGCCCCAGCTCGCTGCACTGAAGACAGGCAAGCAAAGGCGTTTACCAGTTAACTGATCAGCAGGCAGGCATGGTCAGGTCATCATTGGGTGAAGAGTTCAGAGGTCAGAAGGTCATAGGTTAGTTGCCGGTGGCGGCTGGGTGGTTAGAAACAAAAAAAAAAAAAACAAAAAAAACAAAAAAACAACAAAACAAAAAAAAAAAAAAAAAAAAAAACAAAACAAAACAATAAAAAAAAAAGAAAGAAAAGATAGAGAAGAGATTAGTTCCAGCTAGTGACGGCTTAATGACAACATGAAAACTAATCACAACTAATAAAAAAAACAAGCATGTTTAATTCTGACATACTGATTGACACCATCTACAGAATGCAATAAAATCATGACAGCCCTCCATCATGATTTGGACACGTGAAGGAGAAGCCCACTCCCACAAAACCGGTTAACAGGAGAAATAGAGATAAAATATGACTAACGACTAATGGTTAGTAGCAGTCGATGAAGGAAATTGGAAAACAAAAAACAATGAACAGTTTCTGAACTGGGTAGAAGATTTCTGGAACAACAGTCAGTGCACAGCATCAGTATCTGACTGCTATTAAGCATTAGTACCTCCCCAGGTGCAAGCATTAAAGCAACTATTAATGATGGATGTGTTTATTAATAACTGGTTGTTAAAAGAATGGAGTCATCTAAAGAATTCTGGACTTAGAGAAACAATTTGGTTCAACAAACTATGGGCCAAACAAAGGGTTTTTGTTCAATAAATTTTTTATTGCCTTTCATTTATTCTATTTACAAACAACATGGAATTTCTTGGCCTCATGATACAAAGCAGTACTAAACTGTAGTCTAGCAATGTAGGCATCATCGTGGAAACCAGGAAAACGCTCAGCCTGCTACTATAGCCAGCATTTTCCCGTTCGAAATACTATTTTACACATATAGGACACTTATAAAATGCACTTGCATGTAAACACTGTAAAAGTCCTGCCATTTTAAAGTCTATACTTAAAAAGCTCTAAGTACATGAAAAAATAGAGAAAATATCTAATTGATACTAATAAGGCATTTTAAAACTACAAACAGCTCTCTTTATTCATTTTCAAAGCTAATACTCTGCAAATACAATAAAATCTGACATTTCATATACATTCCTGCTTTATATTTTTATATTTTAAAAGAAGCCACCTGTAAATACTATTTTCTTTTGCAAAAAAAAAAGGAAAAAAGAAAAAAACAACAAAACAAACAAAAATAAAACCCAAAACCACAAACAAATTACAGTAAAACATAAAAAAGTTCTCAAGTGGAAAGTTATCATTCCCAATGTTCTTGAGCTATTCCTTCTTTAATCATTCTCTAGCATTCTCCTTCACCAAACTTGGTCCACTTAACAGTAGTATGATTTTCTTTTTAAGACTTATTCAACAGCTTAATTAGAGCTAATAAATTCTGAGGTTGCTAAAAGTTTCTGTACTGTTGCCATTTTGACTAAGGCAGAGGAGATGAAAGTGAGAAAGGTATTCAGTGCAAAGTCAGATTTGTGCCATTACATAAAATGAAGTCCAGTAGGTGTAATATTCACAGATACCATCGATTTAACAATCTTTCTTGTGGGTTCATTTACTTTCACATAATAAAAGTGGCCTATCATTTAGGATACAGTTCATAACACTACAAAAAATTAGTACTGTAACACAAATGAGACCAAACCCTCCCTGACTTTTTTTTCAGAATCATGCTAAGTGGGATTTGTTGAAATTATAACAGCTGTTTCAAAAAGAAGAAAAAATAAATATTTTAGGTGGCACAATCTTACCACTTTACAGGTATACTAGAAACAGACTCTTAAAGCATTTTGATACTCATTACAATTTTGATTAAAAGGTATTAAAATTTATATATAAATTATGTGAAAATTGGTTTGGATAAAACATTTGAGAAAATTCTCAGCATTAATATTTCTTGTGGAGTTTACAATCAAAGCAAGCTACCTTTAGAAAATACCAGTACACCTGTGATACATCCTCTGCCAAGTCTCTGGCCTTCTACAGTACACACAGGTTTGTCAATTGTGCAACACCATTTACAGTTTATTACAATTAAATCAGTCAGTCTCTCTGTTATATGAATCAAATTCAATTTTGTATTATTTATAAACTGGGGGTTTATTCTGAGTTAAAAAGAGCTATATTTTCCAAACCTTCACCAATTCTACATGCTTAGTTGTAAAACATTTACACATTTTGGGGAGTCTTGTTTTAAATGCAGTGCTTATCTCTGGAAAAAAAAAAAACCAAACCCCAACAAAAAACCAAAACTATGTGAACAATAAAAACTACTTAAAAAGTGAATGCAGTAGTACTACAAAGTCATCTGAGAGTCAATTTAGAATTAAAAAAAAACAAAAAAACCACTAACTTTAGACCCAATGAATGCAAAGATAGATTTAGTGACACTTAACTAGGTAAAAAAATTTCCACATTGAAAAAAAAAGTATTTCGGTTTGCTGACATTGCTTTTTGTGGCCATAGCTATAGAATTATCCTGGTGACAGAACAACCAAATAGGTGAGTATGGCAAATACTGATAGCATTTTAATTCTACAATAAAGAAATTTTCATTGCTGAAGAAAGTTGTCTCCAAAACCTTTTGTGTGAAACTTTTAGATATGTGCAGTGATAACCTAGGATTTAAAATCCAAAATACAATGAAGTTCAGTTGTAAAATTAACTTTGTGTACATTTCTTAACACATACTGGGATTATTTAGTTAAGACTTTAAAATAATATTCTCCTGAAATATCAGCATGGCATTCCTAGGAGAGAGGTATGCATGACTTATTCCAGAGGAAAAAGACGAGTATTTATTTTCCTACTTAAGACAGTGGTCCAATATTGCTAGAGATGAATGCTGTTCTATCAGAAAATGGCTGTATTTTAAAAGAAGGTGAAATTATGCCAATAATTAATTTAAATTACTTTTAAGTGACTCAGATGAAACATCTAGGCTCTTCAAAAAAATCTAAAATCTATGTTGATAAATATTACAACGATAAACTACAAAATGGTATTTTCTCCATGAAAACACCCCTGAATACACTTTATCAGCGTATTTACTAGCTGTCTCAGGTAAATATCTAATTACACAAAAAGGCAGCCACATCTGTCACCTGAAGCTATCATTGCAGATCATGAAGGAACATTAGCAAAAAACTGATTTTTGCAAGATCAGATCAAATTTTCAAAGACAACCAAATCCTTATCACCAATTTCTCTTAACTGAGATAGAAAAAAGAAAATATTAAAACCTATTTCTTTCTTTACTTTTTTTTGGTAAACATGGGCTATGACCTTCAACTGATTATATCCTGCTGCCCCACTGAAGAGTTCTCAAGAAATGAGAACAAGCCAATGAGCTGCAAATAGTGTGCAGTGATATAAAACAATCTTACAGAAAACTAAAGTAGTGTCCTCTATCAGCTTTATGCTTTCTGCAAAGCCTAAGATCATATCAAAGATTAATATACTAAATATCCAGGAGGACCCCTTTTACTGTATGGACCAGAATCTGTATTCTCTCGTTAATTTAGGCAAGGCTGTGAGAAGTGTAGTCAACGTTAGGAGATGTCAGCTCTGTCACCAGAATTTGGCTTTTGAATATTACAACATCATGGAAACCTGCACAACACTGATTTGGATGAGAGCAGAATAATAATACTTGGCACATAATGCTTTGCATCCCCACAGCCCTGTACAAAACAAGAACCCCCACAACACCCCTGTGAGGTAGGGAAGTATTATTATCCTTATTTGACCAATGGGAAACCATAAACAGAGAGATTAAATGACTTGCTGAAAACCACAGTGAGTCAGCAGCGGGGATGGGATAAGAATTCATCCCCCACACTGCTTCCCAGTCAATGTCAATAAACCGAAAATATCAGTTTTCTCAATAAGCTTAAACACTTCATTCAGGGGTCCAAAGGCATGACACTTGAGGAACAGGAGAAAAATGAAGATTTACTTTCCATTCAAGAGTTAAAGAGAGATGCCCAAATATTGGATGTCATCTCACCAACAGGTCTTCAAAAGTTGTTTCTCCTTCAGGTTACATATTTTAGCAGCAAAAGGCAAATACCAAGAAATAGATTTTGGAAAAAAAAACAAAACAAAACCAAACAGAAACCAAAACAACCAAAACACCCTCCCTTTCCCTACCCATCCTAATTCAAACTCAAACAACTTTTGAAGTTATCTTCACAGCCCTTACCTTTCTGAATTCAGTTAGGTATCTGAGAACATGCATCCTCCTCAAAATATACAGTACAGTGGCTCAAAAGTTTATTGGAAAAAAAGGAATCTAAATCTTCAGATTTCTCCAAACACAAACAGGAGGCATTTATTCCTTTACTTCTTTCTCATTAAGCAACCATCCATTCATTTTATTTTGCAACACCAATCTGATATTTCCACACCAAATAAAAGAACGAACCAGGGGTGGGGAGAGGGGAACACGACCAAATTAATTATCGCAGCACTGATTTCATAGCGTTTCCTGATGCAGATAGATGTTTCATTTTTAAAACTGAATCAGTTATAGAATTTCTGTTAAATATATCAAAGTATACATATTTAATTGAGCTGGGAAAGCCAAGTTTAGAACCTTTTTTTTCAACTGCAAGCATTCCCAAAGCTTTAAAATATTAACTGTCCAGGTTTTTGAGAAAAATCATGAATGGGTCAAGACAAGGGTATTTGGTTAACCAGCTGTGGTGTTGCAAATCTCATGTACACTCAAAGCACTTCTTACAAACAAGAACTGCAGAACTAAACTAACCTCGGTCTGCGGTCACAATCCTTTGGTAAGGATGGACACGCATATCGTGCCTTCGAACTTTAGTAGCCACCGCACCTAGTTAAATTGCAATTACCAAGACAAAGTTAGAAAACATTCACAGAAAACATTAACAGCAGGTTTATCAAAATGGATTTAAATGATCATTAACTACAAAAGTTCATTTTAAGAAAAGCAACAAGTTAAGGCACAGTAGTTTCAAATCTTAATCTTAAAAAGAAGTTTATCTGTGCAGATTAATATTGCATTTATTTTAAACATCCTGGCCTTAACCTGTTTAATCCATTCATTTACAATCCCAAAATTACAGTATTTCATGAAATCTATTAGACCCAAGCACATTTAAGCTTTACTAGTCACATATTCACTGAAGTGCCTTTCTTGCAGCAGGACTATTTTAAATAATGCCATCTTTAATACTGACAATTATTTGCTAACCTTAAGATCACTTCCAGTTCTACCACAAAAAAAAAGTTTTAAAGCAATTCTTCAAGCCTACAGATTGTGATTTTAAACTTTAAGTCAATAAGTACGAACTGCAATGAATTAGGTGATTAGTAAAGCAAACACTATATAGAACACTTAGCAGTCAGTATACTACTATACACTCATAAATTACAGCTACTCTGTAATAATAGGACCTAATCCAAATTAATAGCACTATTTTATTTTAAATCTATGTGCAAAAAAGTGCAAGTAAGTCACTGACTGCTAGGCCAAGCTTTTTTCAAGGCTGCTGAAAACTAAGCATTTGTTAAAATTCAGATCTGATGAAGGATCAGTTAAGACCGTTCTTGAATTCTTAGCCTTTCGTTGGGAAAGCCATACCTGAAGATAAAAGGAAGGGAATTGAAAGTTAGTCACCAACTAAAATTTGATCTCAACACCAACATCTCCAGAAATACTGACAGGGATGCATTTCTCTGCCATTTTTAACAGAATTATTTTAAAACATCTTAAAGGTCCACCATAAAAATGGACAAAATACTATTCATGAGAATCAGCATATAACAAAATAAAACTCAACAAAATCCAAATTTAATGCAATTAACTCTATACAATTGCTCAGATAATAGAGCAGATGTATTAAGAGTTATTGATTCTAGGCAGCTAAAGCGGGAGTGTGGGGGATTTTTTACTTGCTTCCTTTTACTTCTTTCAATAACATTGTTTTGATGAGGTCTGTTTTGGGCAATACACCTCACACAGTTAAGCCTGAGAGTATGCAATGGTTTCAGATGCCATTTTAGAAGTAACGTTAATTTTTCCCTCCCATGTCTTTATAGAAAATCCTGTGAGAAATGCAAGTTCCCTGCATTGTAATCAACTTGACTCTGGAATGCTGCATTTCTTTACTTGCTATTAACTGAATTCAGGAGAGGGGCTTGCCACTAACCACTAACAGCTACTGAGATGAACTCTGTGAAAGTCACTAACTGTGAGTTTACCCCAGCATGTACCACAACTGGACTCACTCTGGGGGTAGAGGAGCTAGGGAGAATGTTTACATATTCGTGGGAAATTAATAAATGATAATGTTATCATATGCTCACAGAATTTTGGCTATGGGTTAACTGACAACAACCATAAGCTGACAGCTGTATGGCATACTTTTGTCCTACTAGAATTTGTTATTGATTCACTAATCCTGCAAGACAGAAGTCTGAAATACATTTTCTTTTTTACTGTACATAATGTGGAAACATGCACACATACAGATAGCTCACCAAGTATTTGTCATGTGTGAAACACTGATTTTTTGCAATACTTTCAACAAAATATTGACTTTGAACCTCATTGTCCAGTGTTCATTAGAGATGTTTAGAATTTGTGTAAATCAATAACTGCCACTGAACAAACTAAGATCAAAGTCCTATAAAATCAACATTATGCAGCACTAAGGTCATATGCAATTCAGAAGAAACTGAAGAGAAAAGATTATTTAGATTCTGTAGAGGGTAGGGAAGGAAGAATGTATTGGAACTGCTAGTTCCATATTGGCCAGTTAACTGAATTGTCATGGCTGCTTTATCATTCTTGCCTTCACACACCAAGTCAGTGGTCTGAAATATTAGGAATGATGGACATGTCAATGCAACGTATCTAAAAGAAGCCATCAGTAAAGTTGCTAATTTTATTGTCCTCTGGTCAGAACTTGGTTTGCTTTATATTCATTCACTGAAAAAATTTTCTGCTCACAACGTAATTTAGAGCTGACACTGAGATTTATTGGTTGCATACTAAATAAACAAAAACTCCAACTGAACAAAGACTCTTCCACTCCCTCCGGTTTTGCTACTAATACAACACAGCAAAATAAGAAGCCCTCTCTTCTAAAAATTGCTGGATGTTAATTTATGTTAAAGAGAATACAAACTAATCTGTTATTCATGGGAGCCCAGATGACATGTAATAGACGTCAACTTGTATTTAGATTTTTTTCCCCCTTGCCTATGCATCTACCATCTGATATCATACAAATATGAAGACTTTATTTTCGGTAAATTTATTAATATAAACTAAGCACACACATTCAGGAACGCCAAATGCGTTTGAAATGCTTAAGAGCTGCACCATTTGAGCCGCTCTCCTAGGTGGTTTTGATACATCTGAACTAAGTTTGTTCCTTCAGATTTTTTTCTTTGAGCTCCATGAGCCTCTACCTTGCAAACACAACAGAAGCATAAGCAACACACTCTCCAGTCATCCATGTACGAAGGTCTTACCTAATACACCACTAGGTTCAATAGGGTACTCAAGGATTGATGTAGCTGGTGCCAGCGTGTAGGGGTATTCGTATGGTGTGTAAATTAAACCGGCCTCGGGTCCGGGCGGAACTATTGCAGCGGTGGGATGAGGAGTTCCGTTTGGCATGACAGCGGTTTGTATTTGTCTGATCAAAGGCATTATGGTAGGGCCAGCTGGCGTAGGAGTACGCAGGGCAGCTGGTGGGAGAACAGGCGCAGGCCCGGTAATAATCCTTGGAGCCTGGGCTGTTGCTGCAAGAGAAAAGGCAAGGGCTGCTACAGTAAGCAAAGAAATTCAGAGGAAAGTATGGAGATAGCAGTACAAAACGTGGAAAGAATGGGAAAAAAGGGAAAAAGTAGGAAAGAAGAAAAATAAAAGGAAATCATTAGTACATGCGCTGATCACACAGTGCCAAAGCACACCATTCAAATGCAAACAGCTTTCCATTTTCCAGTGTGATTAAGTATGAACATGCAAAATAAAAAAGCCATTGTAAAACAGTGAGGTAGATTTCTCAAACAGGTTACACAGCATGAAAGCTCCATTTAGACCACATTTCTTCATTTATGCTATCAGGACTGCATGAGACTGAGATGCATGCAGGAAATACAAGGAAAATACCGTCACAATCAAATACAGAGTACAAAATTTAGTGCATCTGTAGAGTCCAGAGACACCCAGTTATGCAGAGCTGCTGTATGAGTCTAGAGTTTTTATATGTCTTAAAATTGTATTTAAACATATACACAATTCCCATTTCCAAGAACAGTGAAGTTGAAGATGACCTAGAAACATGAATTGGTCCTGTCCTACCCTAGCATAAATAAAAAAGGCTCGAATTTTATTTCCATATAAAATTTCACCAAATAACATACTTCCTTTGCATTAGAAGTTCACCATGGCCTTGCTCAGAGTTAAAGAAATAGGCGGTTTTTCTGTTTTGGTTTGTTTTTTTTGTTTGTTTGTGGTGGTTTTATTTGTTTTCTGAAGTGGTGCTAGCACATTTCATTAAGTGTTACTTGAAGCCTGTTGGCACACCAGATGAACAACAACTTAAGCACTAGCACATCTGCTGGTAACAGTCAATCTTAAAGGGTTGTAATTTATGTATTTCTATGCACTACTGTTGATCTATATTGATTTAGTTTACTTACAGGTGGCCTGAAATGAGAAATGTGGCAAAGTTTTTCAGATTTGAGACTGGTGCATTTTAAAAATTATTTTTATTTTTTAAACAAAAATGCTCAGATAATTTAAAAATGGTGCTCAAGTATTTTTACTTCCTTTCCTAAACAGGAATAAACCAGTACAGCTTCTACATCTTCAACTTTTCAGTAAAATCAAAACACAAAGACTGAAATTGTCTTCTCAAATAATGAGTATTAGTGTGGCAATCTCTAGTTAAAAAAAAAAAATTCCATCTTCCCACTTACACTGATAAAATAGACCAAAGAAATTGCTCAAATTAATAAAAAAATTTCTGTGCAAAAGCTTGTATCAATTTAAGCTATTCTGAAAGCTATTTTACTCATACATTTGCAATAATTTAGAGACTACCGTATATTTAAAACTGATCTAACTTTAAATATCATAGTGTTCATTAGGGCTGAAAGATTTACCATTACCATTGTTGTAGTAAAAGCCCTTGCTTATGTCTCTTTTCAAATCAGAATAATTACACTGGTGTAAGCACTCTCAAATTGACCTAACTGCATTCCAACCTTTAAACATATTCAACACTGAAATGGGGACTGTGTGGAGAAACAAATTTGCAAATATCAGTAGGTCCTTAGTGAAAAGACTGATTTAACTGTGCTTATATTTGACATCTGTATCACAGCTACAGCAAAAATGTACTTTTGAACAGTGTCAGCAACTATATTTTCAGGAGAAGAAATTAGATTTTCAAGGGAAGAAGATAATTTGTGTCACACGTAATAGGTATATGCTTTCATTAGTAGGTGCGTGTAATTAATTTTCAAGTGTAAACTTGTGCATACATGCGTTTGCAAAAGCATTTTCACACAAATGTAATGGAAGTAATTGTAAAAACGGCTCATTACATCACTGATCCGTGTGAACTCAGCTGTGAAATCAGTTGATGAATTGTTGGTAAAACATAACATTGGGGGTACACATGCAAGCAAGATGAAAGGAAGGAATATAATACAGAAAAATGTATTCACAATATCCTGAACATCTGTAAAATTTTAAAATTAAATCTCTAAAAATAAAAATGCAAAAGAGTCTACTGTCCTTTATATGCTTTAAGGAGAAAAGGACCGTAAAACAGAAAAATCCAGCTTAAGGGTTGAGGCTTTTCATACTATATATTTGTAAATATTCCAACCCATCCATACTGTTAAAAAACAATGGGGACAAGAAACAAGCTAAAAAACACCCACAAACTGACATAACTTATCCCCCAAGAATCTTTTGCAACAGCTACCCACGGTTTTGTTGGGTTCCTACTGCCTTCCATTCTCCAACATAAGTTGCCACTGTACATTTTCCAAAGGCGGCTTTAAGATTCAAAACCTGCAAACACTTCTATGGCATTGACCTTTGAGCTCATGACATGCTTACGTGATTTGATGTTGGCATCTCTGTAGGTGCCATTCAGAATTGCAAGCTCCATCAGCTGCATCTTTTTAAGGCTGTCTTCTCCTTCTGCCTGCAAATGAAAAAATGGGAAGGAAGTCAGGATTATGAACTCACTAGTGCACAAGATCTAAGTGACCTAGAATAAAATTGTTCAAGTTCTAACCAAGCAAAATACCTGCTTACCATTAGTCACAAAAGCAGCAAGCTTCGTCAACTTTTCCATAAAATTAAGTGGAAGTTGCCTGTTGACTATCATTAAGTCTTGTTGACAAATATCTTGACAGAGTTTTGGAAAAGGTTCATAACAAAAATTATAAAAATTAAGGATTAAATGTAAGTTGCATTTGGTAGAAATAATTTAAGAATTTTTTTCTAAAATACATTTTCACATACTCCTGAAGATATCTTTAAAAAAAGTGTATTATTGGGCCAGAGGAAGAATAGACATCACAAATTTTAAGCACTGCAATTTATCATAATTTGCTCCACCACAGTCGATACTGTATACTGGGGGGTGGGGCAAATAAAAAATAAACACCAATCTTTGACTAGCTTTCCAGCCAGGATATTGACAACTGCCCTGAGGCTGAATTCCTAATTCTGGCACACGTAGATGTATTCCAGTGAGGATATAACTACTATTTACACACCATAAATTACTTTTGGTTTTGCTTCAATAAAAACTACTTCCCTGAACTACTCCATTGGTATCATGCAGGTTGCATAAATATTAAGTAGTGTTCAGCAGAAAAATGCTCATTTTTTCAGTTAATAATGAAAACATTTCTAACAGTGTAATTTCGTTTTTAAGACCAGAGATTTTCTGAAATACTACCATTTGTTTAGTCTATACCCTGTCAAGCAGAAAACGTGATTATGATATAGGAAACCCAAGAGGGATGGTCAACATCTACTTTAATGTTAGGTTAGCACCTTGCCTCCTGTATAGAATGCTACTGCTGAATTTCCTAAGTCAGATGCATAGAAGGGCAGCTTTCCTGTGAGCTGCAGTGCATTCTTCCTTTGCTAAACTGGATTTCTTACATTTTTACTTATCTAATCACACAGTATTTTCCAGGTATTTGGAACAGTATTTTCCAAGTTAACAAGCTTGTTATATGCACTTTACTTCCCAACTACACATTAGTAATTTACTAAAGTCCAAGACAAAAATAGTTTTCAAATTTTATCTCAACAAATACAGTACTTATTGTAAGGTATGCTCAAGGGCCACGACCCCTTGTGAAGGGAACTTTTAGGAGCCGATTATTTTCAACAAGTCAAAATCAACATGGTAAGATGAGTCAACACTGAATTCCTTTCAAATGTCAGAAATTGGAAGTCCCAACTGTAATACTGAGGACTTGCATAAACACCAAGATTATCACACAGTAAACATTCAGAATATACTGAAAGTTAGACATTTTCTTCATATGTTAGATACTGTTTGACAGGACAAGCTGATGCTAACACTAAAAAAGGAAATACATATTAAATTACCATCTTAACTAGAACTTAATTGTACAGTAAAGTACTGTATCATCCAGAAATGTCAGACACCATAGTCCAATAGACCCTCTGGAATACAAAATGTGCCGATTCTAGCAATCTTAACATGACACAGAACAGATTTATAATTTCCATGCAAAATAATTTTATCTTCTTTTTTTAATAAACTGTTTTTCCATTGCATCTTTGCTGGTAAATTACCTAGGCAATCATGACACAATAAAACCAATTCCAAATCTATTTCCCTATGCAGAGCTCACAAATTCTCGTCATTGTGGATATACCTTATTGAAGTTATTTTAGCAATAAAGATTTTTTTAACACATTGATTAATCTCTTCCCCTCCCCCATAAGCTGTACTTTGTTATTTGCTTTTTGTTTGCATTCATTTATTTGAAAGTGAGTAACAAGAAAACCTCCTCACAACGTTAGCTGCATCTCCCATATAGTTACATTAATGTTACTAAAATTGCTCACTTCCTCCAAATAAGACCTTCAGGTGATTGATCTACACCATTAATGGCTTTCAGTAAATGCTGAATATTACACTCCACTTGCTAGGATAATTTTAGTAACCCTAATCCCAGATTTTGCACCACAGTGAATATTTCCCAATATAACTATTTATAGGATAATAATTTTAAGATAGAAAATATTGTTACCCTTTGAACATGGTAAAAAGAGATATAAGTTCAAGTAATCATTCTTACTTTAGCATTTTCTTATAGGTCACCACTGCTTTCTATTAGAAAAGATGTTGCAATTACTAGGCTTTATGAAGTATATTTATGGAAATAACAGTGGACTTAATCAAACAAAGCAGACCAAGTCCTTAACTTTTCTTTTTGAGATTTACTTCTCTAGATTATGCTCAACATTTGATAAACTTTTCTTCTTTTAAACAAAACCCAAAATACAGGTTAAAATTTTCCCTTAAAAACTGTATCAGTAAAAAAATCAGAGATGCAAGATGTGGACTTGCATTACCAGGCGTTAACACAGACTTTGGACTTCTGGTGCTTTGATTTTTAAGGCATTTATTAGATACAAAAAAACCCCACCCCCAACCCCAACAAGAAACCAATCCCACCACTTGAACAAACACGTGTAACGCTGACCACAAGGTCATCGTTCCGGCTCCTCCCAGAAGATGGCACTGTTTGTTGCACAATGCCATCTCTGCAGGACGTGGGTGCTCAGCACTGCTTGCACCACCCACCCTACCCTACCAGTGCTGCTCAAAATCCTGCCACCCCCTCGCACCCTACACTTGGAACAGTCACTTGCCACCTCTCCTCATGGTGAAGTCACAGAAGTGGCCAGGAGCCTTTGGGACACACTGTCGTGTCCTTCACTCTCTGGTACCAAGCTCTCCACCTGAGCATCCTTCACCAATAGCCAACTGCTCAAATTTCCAAGAGCTGCGTCAGAGCAAGGGGCACATGTTTTTCCCTGCCCTATCCTCTCGCTTCTTTGCTGACAGATGATCAAATGAGGCACACGAGATCTATCTTAGCTCCAGGCATTCCTGCAGGCACTCTCTGTTAAAGCAAAGAGAGGTTGCATCAGGGATACAAAGGCAATGTCTAAAGGGACAGTACATTACCTGTACAATAGCTGCAACAAAGCTCAGTCATTTGTACCAAAAGGAAGCTACTTTGAGCAAACATCAATAAGGTCACTTAAAACCAGATTTGCATTACTAAGTTGAAGCTCAAGTGATTGACTCAAACCTCTCATCCTCTTAAATCTCCAGTGCTTTCCTTGTATTTATCATGTACAATAGAACATGCAGATTAACAACAACAAAAAAAAAAAAAAAGCCTTAAATGGTATCTTGAAACGTAATTCTTTGAAGTAAGCAACTACTTGCGAACGCTCACTGAATTCAAACACGGAAGAGATGGAAGCAGTAAATCCTAACAAAGCCAACTGTGCACAGATACCACTGGGTGCTGTTCTGTGAACACACAGTCTGTAACTCGTCCCAGCAGTAGCTCAACTCTACCTGGGCTGGCAATAAATAGACCTGAAGGAGACCAAATGCCAGTAAGGACCATCATTTTAAGTAACTTGCTTTCTAATCTTTATCAGTGTAGGATTAATAGTTGCAAGGCTCAAAACCCAAGTGCCACCTACATAAAGTCTCTGGGAAACACTTCCTAAAAAAACACAATTTCAAACTAAATAGACAGTGCTGACCATACAAATGGCCAGACAGAACCACAATTCTCTCCCCTACTTTGGATAATACCGACAGTTTCACAAAACAAGAATGCAGTTTATTATATAACTGCTATTAGTAAGAGCTTGTTTCACGTCATGAAACAGGGAGCTTAGATAAGACACTCCAACGAATTCTATTCATTTCCAATATCCAAGCTATACTTCAACCTCAGATATTGAAAAACTTTCAAAAAACCCTTTATTTTTAGGCACTGAAATGCCTCTGATACTCATGTGCATACAGTGTACCCTGAGGAGCATCATACAGTTTATCTTCTTATTTATACACAAAACATACATACACTAGACACATTTGTTATCCAGGTGGAAGCCAGACAGGCATGCAGACTCCAAAGGTAAATGCCTTCATTGTGCAATGTCAATGAAGGACTTCAGCAGATGACAACAGTTTTCAGAGGTGAGAAGTGGACTGCTAGATTCTGTCAACTCTGAGAAGCCTGTAACAAATTACAGCGGAGAAGGAAAGATACTATTTAAAAGAAGGATCAAATAGCAGTGTTTAGGACAGAGCAGAGATCCATAAGCTAGACCTGTGGAGACAGCCAGTGGCCACATTGCCCTGCCGTACTGCTGCCAGGCCCGAAAGGAACATCACTGCAGCTCAGGTAATTCAGAAACCAAACAATCCACTCGCTTGTGCCATAGCTGGAATATCTTATTCTGACAGAGCTTCTTGAGCCTTACAGTCTCACACACATAAGTCTCAAAATGTTCTCTGACTTTCATTATTACCAGGGCTGGAAGGGAAGGCTTTCAACATATCTCTACAAACATAGGTGCTTTCCCCATATAATGCTCAATTTTCATTTAAAGCAACAGCCTTGGAAAATGTAACAGATACACTTTTTTTTTTTTCTTTCTACATTCATAACAAATAGATCTTCATATTTAGGTGATGTTAGTGACTTTCACTGACAGTCTAGCTTCCAGATGTCATGCATTTTGGATGATGCTTTTGCAGTCCTGTCACATCCCTGCACTTCGGCTGAATTCTCACGAACTGAAGTGAGCCCAGCCTTAGGAAAGGCAGCAGACAGTTTTATTATTTTGCACAAAACACAGCGCAGTCTGGCTTTGGGGACCAGTTCTTTATAAGCTGTTCCAAGGCTGTCCTTTCAGGCTCAGAGCAGGAGCAGCAAGTGGGAAGAGAAAATGATGGCAAAGCAAAACGACGGACAGATCAGCCAGGAACACAAAGGCCAAAACCAGTCTCCACCATCCACTGCCAACTGCAGCAGGCCTGTCCCACCAGGCTCATGGAAAGAATGACCAGGGGCCTCAGCAGCGGGACAGCACCAAAGTGCACTTGTCTCCCAATCACGTCAGCAACCTCTCCTGCAGAGCTGCCTCCCTGCCTGTACCGCACCACTGCTGGATAAACAGCAGCTCTCACCAGCACCTCTCCTGCCGCCCTTGGAGAGAACTCTTCCAGCTACCTAACATTTTGTCCAAGTCCATGCACCCTTCTACATATTTGCTTCAAGCAGAGAATTCTTCTAAGAAAATATTGTATTTTTCAGAATGCAGGTAAGGCAATAAGTAATTTTACATGCACTCTAAGCAGAAGGGCAGAGGACTTAGCAGTTATGGAAGAACACTATACTAATGAACAGGAATAAATACTTAAAACTCTTCTTCAAACAGAAAAGTAATTTAAAATTGCCACGTAAAATAAACATAACTTTTCTACCACCTGGAAATACACACATTAACTATGAAGACTTTAATTTTCTTTAGACTGCCCATCTGCATAGTATAAGGCATCTACTATTTACTAATTCAATAGGAATTTTAGAAAAACGCAATAGCACCACTGAAATATTTTACTGTCATTGATCTTATCCTACTTATCCAGGAGGCTGTGCGGCTCCTCAGGGGTCTGTCACCCTGCCTTCTTGCAGTCCCCAGCTGCTCTACAGCCCAACAGCTGAAGCCTGGAGGCTTGCACTGTGACACTGGCTGGACTCTCGGCTCTCAAATGCTTTTATCTCCCTGACAAAGAAAAATCTTCCACTGCAATTCACTTGTAGATCAGTGAGTATTCCTAACATACCATGCACCAGTCAGTCTTTACACATGAATGTCTCCATTCAGGGACAAAAACCTTCCATTCATAATTTATAAACAAAAAAACCTTACAAACATTATACTACAAATTCCTAGACGTACATGTATTAAACAAAAAAAACAGATCTCAGGCATCAATATATTGTAAAATATACTACAAAGGCTAAAACACATTGGAATTTTTTGATCTAAAGTATACATGCTTAAATCCATGTTTGGAAGATCTTTTTTTTGGTATCTAAGTTGTTGAAGGTGACGTATCTATAGCAACAAAATCCTAGACACGATGACAGGTAACTAGATGTAAAAGACAAAGAAAAGAGCTTTTTTTTAGAAGACTCTGAATGGGAGTACCTCAACTAGTAATCAATTACCTACTGCAAGAGATTAGATTCTACTTTTGTAAAGGCTTTTAGTTCTGGTAAATTACTCTATTACTCAGTATTAAAGAAAACATCTCATCCTCCCTTTCCCTCAAAAAATCTGGCAGAGACCTTCAAGTTTCCCATGACCAGAATGTAAATATTGATAGTTAGAAGTTGCTAGTAAACAAAAGACTTTCTCATCCTTGATTATACACTTCTGAGGGTGATGGAGCAGAAATCCTACATCATAGCTTTGTTTGTTCTGAGGAGAATTGGTCAAAGAGGGCTTTTCTGTCACAGTCTGGCAGCTATTGTTATATTAGAGGAAACTTACCCAAATACTTTTATGACAAAGACTTCCAGACCGCCATATTTCTCAGAGTCTTGTATGTCATCAACATGACACTATGGCACTGAACAGGTGGTAAAACTGTAGCTCAGTTATTTCTCCATTTCCTTTTCAATACTGACACACACTGCTATGGCTAGGAGGACAGGCAAAGATAAATTAGCATCATTATTCCTTCTGGGCAACAGAGCCTGCTTATCTTCTTCAAAGCAAGCTCTCAGTTCAAATGATATGCAAAGAAGACTTGTGCTGTTTCACTTGACAAATTCATTGGTCATAATGTTAAAGATGCACTGGGGGAAAAGGTAGACTATCTTTTTACGCTTCCCTTTACCTTATCTGACATACCCCTGTTTAATCATGATACTTGACTTACCAGTAATACTTTTGAGAGTCCTGATGCCCTCCCTCCCCCACTTTCTATTTCTGCACAAAGAAAATACAGATAAGGTACAGAAAACTGGCACAAAGCGTGTTTTACAAGCCAGACTGAAACACAGCATCAGTGGAACTTACAAGTTTGCTTCACCACATATACCCCCTAGATGCTAGTTGGTAGCACACTGGGTTGGGGGGAATTTTGCTTGACCTTAACAGGTCAACATTTCTTGAGGACAGACGTGATGAGCCCATATTTAAATCACAGGGTTTTGGGCTTTAAAGGAAAAAAAAAAAAAGGTCACCTGGATAGATTAAATCAGACCCTCAAAAATACTTAATTTCAGAACAAAAAGGTTTTTTGGTCTGCCTTTTTTTTAATTATCATTCCTATTTTCCTTGCACATCTATTTTAATGTTTTTAATAAAATCTGTGATAAGAATCTCTATACACCACACTGAAGAGCTTCAGCAATTCATAAAGCTCCATAACAGGAATGCATCTTTCATGACACACATATACACACTAAACCCCAAAAATTTCTAAAGGAAAAAAAAAAAACTACAGCACATTCTAAAATGTTTTTTAAAAGGCAGAAAAATACTGAGATACGTTTAGATTTATTTGCTAGAATAGACATCTGCTGATATTTTTATTAAGATTCAAATGAAATACCTATCAATCTAAAGCCATCTATGCAATCTAAAGCATTAGACCTATTTTTAGCAATGTGCAAGCCCAGCTTAAAAATTTTCAGAGCTGAACACTTTACTTTCGGTATTTCAGTTTTGGAATGCTAGACATCCAAAATTCCTCCTCACTGGTTAATTCCATTCTCAAAACAGCAGTTACATTATAAGCACACTGAACGAGATAGTGGCAGGCAAGCCTCTCGTACAGATTTCCCACATATGGCTCTACCAGCAACATCCTGAGCTCACGAGCATCCTAGGAATCTGAAGAGAGCAGAATGCAAACATGACCTATATTATGCAGGTCTTTATTCCAGCTGTAGCCTTTGGAACAGACTGAACAGTGCCAAAACACTCAGACAGTGTTGACAGATTCCACTTTGATCAGGACAAATTCATTAACCCATCCTGAGTTTTAAGTAAATTATAAAAACAATTTGACTAATGTATGCTATAAAACGACCTATGATCAGGGTGTTCTATTAGGTACAAATTAGAGGGACTTGTTAGAAATATAACAATGGAATAAGAAATTAAAATATTTACAGTTAAGTGTGGCCTAACCTGTAACATTTATTTTCCCTCTGCCATCCTAGGAGGTCTCTATTCAAAGTTTGAGTTTATACACTCCAAATAGCTGTAAATTCCCCTGAACTGCAAAGACACCTAACTCAAATACTGGAGTGAGTCCAGACATTGGGGTAAGATGGGACTGGAGACATCCAGAACTCTATTTAAGGGTTTCAAAACTAGTATTTTGTTGCAAACTCAAGAGATCCCAGTGCTACATAGTTTACTTTCCAGCTATGCTAATGATTTGTAATCATTTACATAAACAAAGCCTTTCATTTTCAGAATGACACTGAGATATGACTGAATGTTTTCATATGGAAAACATGTCCAGTATGTTTTGAATCTGTTCCCACCCAGAAATAATAATAAAAAAAAAAGGCAAGAAAAATGACATTTCATATCAAACTTAGTAATCAAGAAAGAATGTGAGGAGTCTCTCTTTAGAGCAACAGAAGAAAACTAACTGCTGGTGACAGGGAGCACAAAGACTGTTGCTGTGAATTAGTACATGTCTTTCAAGTGTATCTTCTCTCACGTGTTTCATTGAACACAGCATTCAGGGCTGTACATTACCACATGGGAATTCACACTGCAGTAGTGACTTCTAAGATATTTTTATTTTCAGCATGAGATGTCCTGAAAATGTAATACTGACTAATTAAAATAAACTACTTCGTTACACCATGGACTAAACTCACGAATGTTTAGGCTTTTCTAGTTTTAAAATGTTAGTGTTCAGGGAGCAGTGGTCTTCCAAATAGCTTCTTCACCTGTCACACTTACTGCTGTAGTCATATTTTCAACACAAATCGTGACAGCTAAATGTGATGTAAAAAACTGTTTCTGCATTTCACCTACACTCCCTTCTGTAAAATACTTGCATTAATGGTTTTATTTTCAAAATTACTGTTTTCTGCACACAAATAATCCCTAAGGTCAAGGCATGTAATGACTGTTTCACGCAAAACTTTATGTAAAGCTACCATCGAGAGAAACAGTATTGTTTTACACCTAAGATGCCCAAAAGTCCAACCAATTTAAGTTTTACATTTCTAATCCAACTAACAAAACAGAATATTGGGACTTTAAAAGGAGATATGCACTCAGTATATACTTGCAGTAATTTTCAACAGCTGCTAAAAAGTGAATGAATACTAAAACGTTACAATTACTTCCAACTGCTTACATGTCTACAAGCAGACCATAGCTGTGTTGAATCTAACATCACATATGTGTCTCATGTGCACTTTACCAATACTCTAATACCAATGTTTAAATACTGTTTAGAAATCAAAATTAGCTCTTCTACAAACATCACAGATGTCTCTCCAGTTCTTGAACTCTCAGAGTTCTCAGTGCAGAACAAGGGGGTGATGGTATTCCAACTGGCCAGTCTCCTCTTGCATGGCTGCTAAACCCCACTTTCACACAGCTTATAAACAGAGCAAAGTGAAAAAACGAATTGTGTGCATTCTGTTTAGGGGACAAATATGTCAATCATATGACCTCCCATTGGAAGGCTCGGGCTGCTGGAGGCAGCGTGTTGCTAGGGAAAGGGCTTTCTCTGCTATTTACTGAGCCTTCTTTTCAGCTTTTAGAGACCGGCCAAGCCTTGTTTTCCACACACAGGAGCGAGAAGCGGCCGGCACAAAGGGCCTTTGAGGAGCACCTCTCCCCCAGGGAGCCACACCACTGCAGGGCACACCTGAGCACTCGCACTCCCTCCTTCAGACACGGCCCTAACCTGCGGCCACCGCGGTGGGGGATGGCGAGTGACCTTCCTGGCCCAAGGAGGAAAGGCAGAGCCATGCCGGCTGCTGCAGGCTGCCCGAGGAGCCCCACAGCAGCCACAGGTGTGTGCGCTGGCAGGTGCCCATCGCTCCAGAGCATCGGGCAGCAACGCGCGGGTTTGATCACTGACTGACAAAAGGCTCCTTCTGCACTCCTGACAGCCCCGAAAATTTAGTCCTGCTGTCACTTAGGAGCTGAGGGAAGGCATGGAAGTTCCGCCTATCACTTTGTATCATTATTTTGTTTCTACATAACATATATTTAGCATTAAAAAGATTTTAAAAAGCTTTTTAAGGTAGTCTCAATTTGCCAAAATGCTTCTGACATCTGCAAATACTACACAAAAATATACCTGCAACAGATTTTAATTTTTTAATCAATTCCTTTAATCTTAGCAACTTCAGTTAAAAAAGACTAGTGGATTCTTAGTAAATGAAAATCATGCGACATACTTCAGTCCCTTGTAGCTACTCCAGAATAACAGAAATTATCATAATTTGACTTTTTTTTTTAAATGTAGTCACGTAATTTTCCAGTGTAATCACACAGAATAATTCAAACATACACAAGTCTTGTTTTAATAATTCATCATAGTTCTTGGGAAAAAATAAAAAAAGGAACCTGAAGCTGGAGTAAGTGTCAAAGAAAATTAAACCAACTTCATGTTTGAAGATATTTACCTTTTGGGCTTTGGGAATTAATCATGTACCTTAAGATCAGTATTTCTCATTCAGATTTTGACAAATAAGAACCACCTATTTTTCATAATGTATTAATATGAAGTCAGTTTCCTATGATATTCTACTTTGTACATGAGATTTTATTCTGCTAGGTTTTAAGACCAGATAACAAATAATTATTACTGAAAATAGAGGACATCAGCAGTAACTAAAATTTAGTTTTGAAAGTATTCCTAGTGCTTTAAAAAAATACCCCTTACATTCTGAAAAAAAGACACTAAATTGCAATAAAAATACCTTTCTGTTACCCATCGATTTGCAAAAGAAATCTGTATTTCAGCAATCTACGTTTGTAACATAGAGAACTTTCCTAAAACTCGTTAAATTAAAAGAACCCAACCAAACAAAAAAACCCCAAAGAACAACAAAAAACCACCCAAACCAACACCTCACCCTGCTTCCCTTCCGTCCCCTCCCCCACTACATAAAACAACATTTTTTATAAAAAGTGTTTTCTGGAATCTGCAGTAAAACCTACACATTTTTTCCCCCCGCCAAAGACTATTTAGATGCCATGCATAAATAACAAACTCTACCAGTTTTGTATGTGGGCCAGGTTTCAGAGCTCTCTCTCACAAGCAAGTATAGGTTATGACAGCTCACATATAGAAATGAGACCACGGTATAGCAAACATCATCTGTTCAGAAGGTACTGGGATCATGAGGTACCTGACCAGAGACTTGCTAAAATAAAGGACGGGTTAACCTATCTGGAAAATCCCCAAAGAAATAACTGACCAGAATTTTTTCATCTTTTTCCCCCTAAAATCCTACATTACCAGAATCAACTAATTATAGTTTGTTTTCTATATAATTATTGAGCCTATAGGATACGACAATTAAGTTCTTTAAGTGTAATCATCTGTTCTAGAATGAGAGAAGTATGTATCAGGCCAATCCTAAATAATTAATTTGACCATTCTTCCCTGCTGTTCTACACACTAATTTAAAAATCTTCCTCCTCAGCAGACACAGACACTAAAGTAACCATTTAGCAAGACTCACAGTATAAATTTGATCAAATTTCACTGCAAGTTAAAGGCTATACTGGAACAGAAATATTCAAGACCTCTGTGCTTCTCTTTGTTGCTGATGATTGCATGTTTTATAGTGCTGCATCTGACCAGCTTTCTACAGACTCTGGATCAGATATTACACCAAAACTTCATTTAATGATTTTCCTTTTTCATTTTCTAAGCAGCTGGGTACCTGAACTGTGGCTGAAACAAACTGCAGCCACTGAGCCATCCTAGATCAATGCTGTCATGTCATGCTCAGGAAACCATTCTTGACAGAATAGTCCTGCAATATTTCTATGTAGCATTTCCCCTGTAGGTTCTAACTAATCTTAAATGCCAGATGCATATTGTAGGACCTTTGCAGAGAACAAGCAATGTTGGTATTAAAAAGATTAATCCACCCTATTAACACCAAACTATTCCACTGGTAACTTAATTTCTTCCTACACATTCCCTACCAGTGCCTTGCCCTTTGCTCTCACTCTGTATTGTATTGATATGAGATTTTCACCTGCTTTCTGAATGATCCTTGAGTCCTGTTAAACAAGTAACACTGTCCCATTTCCAGATTTCTGACTCAGTTCTTCACATCCTTCTCTTTGAATCAGTTTGAATATTGTTCAGACACTCTGGTTCTCTAAACATTTACTGTTCTAATCCAATTTTTAGGAGAAACAAATTTAGACTTACATGTTAGAAATACATAGAATTGTCTTTCAGAGGCTGTAGAATTATACTTTTGTATTGTAGTAGACAAGGTGCACAACCATAAGCAAAAGCAGCTTAAAATATATTTTCTACTACAAGACAAATCACCTTACTGCCTCTTAATCTCCTGAGCCTCAGGATCTCATGAATATTTCAAAATAATACATGAATTCACACAGTCTCTAATTTTATGGACTATATTCTTATGCACTGCACTTTGCAGTAAAAACCTCCCTTAATGTAAAAACTCATACATAGGGAAAAAAAAAATCCAAAACCAAAACTAGAAAAAGTGTATTTTAAGCTTTCAGTTACGTGATGTGGCTGAAAAATTAACAAGTGAACCTAAAAAGTGATGCAAATTTTTGGACACTCTGAGTAACTGAAGAATATTCATTTACTCAGCATTAATGGGAAGAGATAAATTCTTTTCCCTAAGCCAAGGGAAATAAGGACAACAATGGTACAAAAGGTGTGAAAAGCAAGGCATATAATGCTGAAGTGATTCAAATGGATGGATAAATTAACGGAATTTTGTTTCCAGAATGTGTAAAAGTAAGTTGCTGTGCATCCAAGCATGATTGAGTTCAGAAAGCTAAGACTTTGAAAAACGGGGGATGGAATGGGAATCAATCAGACAGAAAACTTCGGGAGAATAATTTCAGAGGAAACAAGTTCAGACAAGTTTACCTAGCAAACACAACAGTCGATTCCAGAATGTAAAAATTAAAATGCCATCCTTAAGACTTTTTCCCAGGCTACAAATTAGTTCAGGATGATTAGGCTGAGGTTTTACAGTGCTGTCAAAGGAGTCAAAAATTATTTTTCAAGATGTAAAAAGACTCTCAACTGGTACTCCTGTGGTACTTTAAGCCAATTTAGCTAGTGGTGGTCACAGTCCTACTCTTTCCTCACTGTTGCTCTCCTGTATCTATCACTGTATCCAAGACTGAACTATGCCAACCTGCTCATCTGGCAACCTTTTTTTTTTTTTTTTTAAACCTGTATATTTTTCTGCCAGTTTACAAAACTCAAAGAGCTCAGTGCAGACTCACCAGTAAGGGAGGAGAGACTGATGGGAGCTGACACCTCAGTGTGCCAACTGACTCAGCTCCATGTGGAGTCTTAGTCTTGCTAATTCTGAAGCCCAACAGTTTAATCTTTTCCAACTGGAAACCACCACCTGACAACTAAATGAATTTTATTTTAATATTAAAATATTACATTTCGTTTTCCTTATTCCTCATTCTCCTATAATTATTTTTTTACAGTTTTTGCCCGTTTCTTTACTTACAATCTTTCTCCTTTCTTTCTGTCTTCTTTCTTGATGCCAAACTTCAGTGAGGAAACACTACTACAGCTTCTCTTTGCCAACTGTACTGATCACATCCTCTAGGTTACCTTAAACTATGAGAAGTGTATTCCTCCATTTGTAGATTTGCTCATCAGGAGCAATGGCTACAATCTCAACCATTTACCTAACTGCTCTAAGTACACACATTCGTATTTTGCATAGATCTTTGAACTTCTTTGGTATTTCACTCCATGTTCTAAAAGCACTGAAAAAAACTAATTTCAAACCTCTAAAATCATCATCATTTTAAACTGGCTATTCTTACACCTTATACCAGCAACTTTAAATCCACAGGAGTTAAATAGTGCAATCCAGTACCTACAAAGCTCCATCTTAAGAAACTGAAAATAATGCTTGGTTTGATAGTGTGAGGACTCAACAAAAGTCTGTTTCCTTATTGATATTTTTTCCTTTTTGTGTGTTACATTCTTTTATAGAACTACCCCAAGTAAGAGCTGCTGATTTTCTTTAGCTAAGAACTGTATGACTTAGATTATGCATTTTGTTTTCATGTCTCTGCATGCAATGCTAATTTTAGCATAACAGTGTATAAACACTTCTGACCTGGAGCTCAGATACATACAATACACAAGCAAAGAACCTACTCTCAAAAATTTACAAGTTAGTAAGGGAAAAAATTGCAGAAGGAAACAAATTGTTGGAATCTAAAGATCAAAGGCAAAAGTCACCAATGCCCCAGCAGAAGTAGAATTAAATGGAGACTGGATAAAAATACTTGCAAGAGAGGTTATTAGAAAAGCGGGAGTGCCCAGAGAAGAAACAGCTGCTATCCCTACTTGTCTAGCAGCATGCACATTTCTTTGATTCTCTGGATTCCTGGACCAGCAGGAGCCAAGAACCCTCAAGATATAACAAATTAAACACAGAGAACAAGTACTCTGCATAGCTTCCCACTTCTTCCCCATTACAGTATTCCCACCTTTTGTGTGTCCATAACCCTGACACTTCCTCTGTGTTCTCCAGTGCTGGGTGAGACATTCAACCAGGTGATTTACCTCTCCAAAACCCCCAGAAAATTTGTGAGTTACTTTTCTAGCACTTGGAAAATAAAATCAGCTCACAGAAAAATCTGGTAACTGTTTTTTTATTATATCCATCCACAAATTAATTAGCCTGTGGCTTCATTCAGTAGTGAAGCAGAAAGGGGGCTCTTGCTTTCAATATGAAACAACAGGCTCATCACAACTCATGAGAACATACTTTAGCTGGAATCAGTTTCAGATGTAAACAGGCTCATCTCAGTTTTACCTAAAACCAGACTTCTTCCTGTATGCCATACTTTTAGATGGTAAAATGGTAAGGTTTCTCCTACACTGCTCATGAGGTAAAGGACAGAATATCCTTCAAATTAAATATCCATCTTCTATCAGGTAACTTGCCTGATATATGTTTTCATGTGCTCTGGAGAAGGATGTTTCTGATGTGACCGATGAATAAGTTTGAGGTTATGAAAATCCTTAATTAAAAAAAATTAAGTGCAATACTAGGCAGCAATTCCCACCTTCCTCTTTCACAGGTATGGCAAAACTAAATTCATACTGCGTAGCCCAGATTCAGTTATCAGTAATTTTTAAATATCCCTGTCTCAACATCTGACCCAGCGAAAAAATCCCACCAGTTCAAGCTTTTCCTGCCCTCCCACTGCCACTTATTTTCACCTCAGTTTTGCAAGTCAAGCAGAGAGGAGAAGAGGAAGAACGCACCAAATGTGATATAATATAGGTTCCAATCAAGCCCCACAACCCATGGGACTAAAATTCTAAAATGCAGAAAAAATCCCAGAGTATGAAATCTGAAAAGTGTAATATCAATATATACCTTTTTATTTTTTCAGACTTTTTAACTGCCCGATTTCTGTAAATAGCACTGATTTGCACGGGTGGTGTAAGGTACTGGAACTAAGGACCTAAGTGATGCACTCAGTTCAACCCAGTATCCCGAAGACTCCTCTGTAGCATTGCCTTTCCTATGTATTTTTTAATGTTGATAATGTCCTCTAATCATTTAGCAATCCTCTTATAATACAGAGTATAGACGTTTTCATGGTTTCAGTTTCTCAAGCCACTTCACAGTCACTTAGATAGTTTTATTGTAAATATTTCTTTATAAATATTTTATTANNNATATTTTATTATAAAATTTTGCCTTCAAGAAACTTATCTAAGAAATAAGAAAGTATGGGGGTGGGGATCAAGTCTGATGGAATCAATTCCCTTACAATATTTCTCAAAGTAAATTTAAATGAACAGTTAAAACTTTGAATATTAGTAGAGCATAAATGCAGCTCTTGTTGTCTTCTAATTTCTTTGGAGATGTTAGTAGTTTCACAGAAACAGCACCCTGAGGCTACCAAACAGCTTCAGCTGCATCATTAGTAACTGTTCAGGAATTTGTTAGAACTTAGCAGCTGTTCAGCCACTGAATCACCAGCACAAATTTACTATTTTCCTTCGCTAATTTACAGGATTCCTGCTAGTGATGTAAGATTATATCAAGGAGTTCTAACCGTATTTTTATGGCTTTAAACTAAAGTTACAATTACTGCCATTATGGCAGTACTGCTCTCTTTTTAATTAGTTCCACCTCCATATCCTAATACTTATGATGAGTAAAGATTTGAGATATGTACTAGAAAGGATCATAAGGCAACATTTAAGCCTTAAGCTATATAACTGATATAAATTATTTTGGGGGAAATATTGCTTAGTGTTTCAAGTATGACATGTCCTTGAATATACACTTTCAAAGCCAGCATCAAAGTATTCAAGTACGTATCATCTTTCCTACTTTAAGTTACCTGATCGAAGTGGCTGGGAGAGCACTAACACATGCTTCCAAACAAGCGGAGCAAAACACCGGCCATCAGTTCTTCCACAGTCTACTACAGCTGACTTCTTGAGCACAACTGAAGGTTAAACAAGCATAAGTGATGTTCATCACTTGAGGCACTTGTGAAAGCACCAAGTCCATCTTCTCACATTTCAATAGCATCGGCGCTGACAAAGAAGTCAGCAGGTCAACGCCCAACTCCCTTTAGAGACAAGGCAGGCAGGCCTGAGCTGGGAAAACATTTACATGTGACCCGAGGAAAAAAACAGTTTGAAGGGCCATAGGACCTTATTTGTTTTCGAAAGAAACCTCAGTGCCCTCCTTCCCCTTTCAGAAGCAGATCTGACAAGTGTTGTAATAAATATTACATGCACAGAGGAAAGCTGAAATCAATAGCAGGTTAATGTTTATTGAAACAATACAGAGCACCATTTTTAATAGCATTACTTGAAAATAGATCTAATCTAGCAAAGGAAATTCAATTTATGTTTAGAGCAATCAGATGTTGCTTTTTACTCCGGGGATTTGTTGCAAACTATGTCTCTCAAAATGTGCTTACTGTACGGTATTTAGCAGAAACAGTTTAGCCTTAATAAGCTGATAGTCTGCAAGGGAGCATGGATCAACTTATTCTCATTAAGAATGTAAGCAGCTTTCTAAGAGTCTCCTCTGCTGTTCAGCCCATGCCAGAGAAAGCAGGGATCTCTCCTCTAAACCCCGTAATTTGTGAGTTTATTCAAACTCGCCAAATTGCTTTAAGTAAACGCCTCTTATATTTGAAAATTCCCATGGCAACTCATTTAGTTTGGCAGGAAGGCAGACCCAAATTCAATCCTTTTATCCTCCTGCTAAACCATTACAATGGTAATTCTGCTCTGACACTCTGAAGAGACTGCTAATTACTGTACGCGGGTCCCCAGACAGATTCCCCATTCAGATTAAAATGGTGTGCAGGGCAGAGAACAGCGGCAACACCTTTGTGCACAGGAAGGGATGTACTCTCACATTACGGCTTTTTGCAAGAGAGGCTCCAAGACTGCAAAGACAAAGCACCTCCTATCCACTAAGTCATGCAGAACAAACACTGAGGAAGGCAAAAAGCCAGCGGAATGACAGCGAAGGAGACAACCGAACCGCTAACTTCAGTGTGTTGACTACTGAAGACACTTAGTCACCTCTCAAATGAAATTCACTCATCTTGTTATTGCTATTATATACCGCATGTAACAGTCTAAACTACAGATCAAGGAACTACATAAAATGCTACTGAGTATTGTGTCCAAGAGCCCACTGCCTGCCTGTCGTGAGAATACCTCAATTTTAAAAGTCACCCAGGCCCTTTTACAGCGTTGTTTATTTTGAGAAGGGGACGTGCAGATTTTGTAGCAAAGCTTCCCCCCCCGGTCATTTTTAATCAAGAAAATGTGAAGGAAACTAATGACTGCACCCTTGCTCTTTTGCCCTACCTGTTCCCTCTGTCACGAAAATGTAAACGACAGCTCAATGCTGAAGAGAATAAACATTTGCTGTCTCTGGACTAACAGTGTATAGGAAAAGACTAAACCCTGGCTTAACTCATTCTTCTACAGCAGATGAAGATGGTGGTCTGTCCTCCCAAAAAATTAATTTTAGTCTGTTTTGGTCATGCCACCATTCCTTTTGGAGCAGGAACACCCATAGTAAACACTACAACAACTTTTCTTCCTTTCTCCACGTGAAACTTACCAAAACTAGTAAAAAACTAAAAGTGCAAAAGTAAGACACATTCTTAGAAAGTTACTCAAAAGGAAAGTCATGTTTTAAAATGTTAGAGATCAAGTAATGCATTTAACTTCAAAACATATAGTCTGATTTCTCTTTTCATCTAAAGTGAATAGCTAACATCTCATACTTGTTTTTTCAAAGTATGACTTTAAATTGTGCATTAGTTTGATTCATAACATTTGAGAAAGTTAAGCTTTCATTTAAAAAAAATTACTGAGATATTCTAAACCAACTGCATATTTGTTTTAAGAATGGATTTAGTTCTAAAACCCTATATGCAACAGCAAACAAGAAACCGAAAGACAATTTTATCACGAAACATTTCTAATGAAATGCAGCCGTACTGTTAAAAACATCACTGAAGTGTAGGCTGACTCATCTAACAAAGCAGTTAGATCCATCTGGCCCAATTAGTGAAGTAGTCTACAACTTCTACCAACACAAAAGTAAAAAAAACCCCCAACCTAAAAACCCCAAACAACAAACCCCACAACAAAACAACAACCAAATAACCAACACCACCACAACCACAAAAAAGAAACCAAACTGAAAAAAACCCCACCAAAAACCCACCAAACCCAAAAACCCCCACCCCAAACTAAACAATCCAAAAACCCCCTCATATATTGCTTCATCTGACCTCTACATGCAAGTCATGTAGTGGTTTATAAGGATGCTGGTGAAGTCAGGACCAGTACCAAACAACAGGTACAAAAAAATCTAACAATGTGCTTTAATCTGAGATGTAAGGAGCATTGGAGATAAAACCATACTGATGCATTAATTATGTCTGCCCATAGATTATAGTTGCCAATACTATTAATTTTTTAATTAAGTGCCTATTGGTGTTCTAGATAAGGTCTTCATATGCCTGTAGAACATTCAATGCATCTTACATTGCACACACAGTGTAAATATATTAGTATATTACATGTGAGACACCATCTATGCATATTAAATGAGTACTGTCCTAAATACTCCATACAAATTGTACAGAAAAATAAGTGTCACTCCTATCCTACCCCAAGAACTGTTCAACATCAACTTTCAACTATAGAAATATCGCTCATCTTCACTTAAATAAGAATTAGTGCCTGGTGTTATAACTAATACTTCAATAAGGATAAAATAATAATTTTTGTTTTGTGGTTTCTGGTAATTTTTTTCAGGTTTAAGACTGTACTATTCACTTGTATTTGGCAGTTTACAAAAAGAAAGAAGCTCCTTTGCCTTACTGTGATGGCAAAAACACAGACTGCCACCCACGCTTTGTTTTCTTGCTTTGCCATTTGAAAATAGTTTATCAGCCCAGCTGGACAGCATCTGAAATCTCTATATGGCTTCATATTTTGGATCGCAGTAAGTTTGTTCTTTCGCTTTTTTGGCTACCTCATGGGCCACCAGAAAACAACAAAGCATTTGGTTTTGCTTTGGTTTTGACATGAAAGTATTCAGTAAAAAGGTTTGCAGCTCCCTTATTATCCCCAGTTTTAAGCCTTCTGGAAGCTCTTATTTCAACCATCTCGGATACAACATACTTTCAGTCTTACGGGGGAGAGGAAGGGGCAACTCAAGAATAAGAAAACCCAACTAGTTTACCTAAAAAACCCCAGCAAATAACACTGCAGAAGCTTTTGTGCAAGCCAGTACATAAAACTGTTGAGTGAGATCTGTGCGTTAACTACAGAGGCCTAAGTGACAGACTGGTTCATAAACGATTTACGAATTCTTTTCCCAAAACATCTTTCAGAGAAGGCTGCAAGACTCAGCAGGGATTCAGAAATACCAGTTGTTACACTTTGCTGAAAACAATGTATTTTAAACCAGGCAACACAGAAGAAATATTCTGAAAGGTGGTGGAGAGTTTACAGAAGCAGTTTTGGAGGTAGCTTCCTATACTTCTGAAAGCAAGTGTGGATAGATTAATGAACCAAAGAACTGTTCTGGATAAGGTCATCACTACTGAGATGAGAAGCAATTTCACTTGCATCAGATCCTTCAGGATTTCAAGAGCCTCTCCAAGCAGGATGATACTTGTGGTTTGATACGTTTTTCTCCCTTTTGCAGAACTTGCATCTACAAAAACAAGGACAGGAGAACCATGCTCTGACTAGCACCCCTAAGCTGCTGCACTTCGGGTATCAAGAGAAAAGAGCTCTGCACTGCACTAAGTACTTCTCATAGGAAGCAGAACTAAGACTTAAATCATCATCAGATCTATTTATACTTCTGAATCAACCAACACTGACACAAGTGAAGGCATAGACATATATCCACCTCCATTTTCCAAGAAACTATGTAGAAAAACTCTTAAACCCTGCTTTCTAGATGGTGCCTTTTTTTGTCTCTCTGAAATCTGGGTTATGTGGCGGACAGGACAGATACTGTTCTCTGCCATAAATGCAACACATCCACAGGCTTTTAAGAAAAAGAAACTTTAATCACCAGAAACCCAAAATAATCCTGATAAAGTTAAAGGAGTATAGGCATAAGCCTGAGGTCAAAACCAGAAAAAGAACTGGTCTAATTAGTCACCCATCTAAAGGATGCCACAACAGTAAAGTGAGAAGGTAACTCTACTGTATAGAGAAGCACCGAAAAGATAATTTGGAAAAAAAAAATATTTTCCCCCAGAATCCACACTAAACCCTTATTTCTATGCTTTTAACTGTAATATTTACTTGTTTGGACTGGTAACTGTGATATTTACTTGTCTGGATTGGTAATATACGCTATTAATACTAATCTTTTAGAGCAATAGGGACATGCTTAATTTCTATAAATACAACTATCAAACTATTTTTTTTTCTGAAATTACTTATGATTAAAAAAAAAAGTAACAGGCTGATATTCTAAAGAAATATTTTTTCTACTCTCTACATAAGGTTGCCTAGAAATACAAGCTGTTTGGAGAAGCCAAAACGTCAGAAGTTTACTGTTCTTATGCCAGTTAAGGTTCCCTGCTAATAAATTGTTTTAATTAAACAGGCTTCTACTTGGACTTTTCTGTGAAAGAAATTAAAATAAAAAGCAAAGCTTGTTAGAAAAAAACCAAACCCACAGTGACTGATACGAAAAAGATGCAAAGGAGTAATTGTTTTCTTTTCCCCCTCATGATTCTACTATACACACTTCCATCAGAAAGAGTTTGCTGAATGTAGAAAGAGAAGCCATGCCTTAAATTACAGGTGGTTTACACTAAATGACATGGAATCATACATCTGGTTTCCTAAGTTCCCCTGAGCCTTCATATTTGGCTGAAAGCCTATGTGTGATTCACATTTGAACAAAATTGACTAAACTGAAATAAATACAACCAGCACCTAAATTATGTTGGGGATTATGTCTCTCATCATAGAAGTTGTCTTAGCAAAGATTTCTAAAGTTTCCAAGCCAATTTGAGACTTTTAGTAAAAATCAATTCCCAGATTTCACACATAAACCACTGATGCACACAGCTCTGCATCTTTCAAGTTCTTAGAAGTAAGCTAGAGTAGGATTTTTAGGAAAGTCTGTACACTTCAGATGTACAAAGTACTACTAATCTTAATGGGATCTTGTTACTGAAGCCACATAGGATCTTTAAAAAAAATCCTATAGACAGTAGTGAAAGAAAGTATTATTTCAAAACTATTAACATTTGTATGTTGAAACTGCTACAAACAGATTACTTTTAAACACTGTAAAATATATCAAATATAAAGCATGACATGACATAATAAGAATAAATTGTGCTATTTGTCAGCTTTAGTGTCTTACATGTTTCACTTTGTTTTCCAAGCACTGCAGAATGATTTACATGGAACAAGGGATGACATTTTCTAATATGATACTGGTAGGTAGAGTTCCTTTAAGGCTGTCTAGTTGAGCAGGACTGCCATTTGATTCTGCACAATTGCTAATCGTCCCATTTACTTTGTAAGGAAGACAAGATATATAATTTAATTCCTAGTTTACCTGTAGCAGAAAGGCAACACAGCTGAAGATACACATATATCACGTTAAAAAGTTCCTCCATAAAAATATTTTGGCAGTACACAGCAACACACACACACAAATTATTTTGAATTAATTCTAAACTGAAATCAATGAAACCACTTATTAGCACAACTTTTTATGAACAGCAAGAACTTTCAGAGTCTCCCCTGCAATCTCCAATCCTACAGCATAATAAAAAAACTTTCCTCATTCTTCTGTCTCCAAGAATCACCTGTAAAACTACAGATTGCTACAAAAGAAAGCATTCCAGTAATGACCTCTCACATATTTATTGTTAAGTACAATTAAACATTTACCTTTCAGAGTATTTAAAAAACTGGTAAGGTGCTCTCACCACATTTTACAGATAAAAAAGTTAAGGTTTATTTAAGTACCCTTGCTATCATAGGAGAAAACAAGTGTTTCTATGACCTGATGTGTTTTAAAAGCCTGATTTTTTTTTTATGTTCATTTTTCTTGAATCTGACTGACCTTTGGATCACTGAAAGTAAGAGATTTCCCTGAAGCTATCCTCCCTGCTGAGTAATAAAGTATCTCTTCAAAGAGTTCTCCACCATGGACTAGGAGAAGAGCTGATACTGCAAGGATGACCAAAGGAGTCTCCCTCCACAGCCCAACCACCTCCTTTGGAAATTAACCAGTAATTTCAGAAATGACTACTGAAACGCAAATAGAGGCTTTGCTCTTCCAGGCATTATGAAAAAACAGTGCTCTTCCCAACACTGTATCAGTAGTCTATCTGTTCCAAATGCCAGGATACCATTAACTGAGGAATCAGATTAGCACAGTATTACCATATATACTACAGTGGATTTAAACCAGGAGAAATCCAGACACACCTCTTAGCTCGCTTAGTCTTTCAGAACTTATCTTCCAAGATAAAACAAGTGATTATACTCCTGCAAACAGCTTTTCTAACTGAAACATGAAGATTTTATTCTTCAAAACATCTAATGCCTGTTAGTAATGATTTTGACTGTTAATTCTAACAAACTAAGTAAGCAAGCTTTATTTTAAAACTTTGAAACTTTTCTTTAAGACCCTTGAAGCTACAGGTCTGCTCATTAAAAACTGAAACCTCAGACTAGCAGACAGAAAAATAAGGCCATCCGCTGCCTAACACAGCCGAGAGGCTGAGCAAGGAACTGGAATTGCCCACTTCCATCACCACGGCACTCAAGTACCCCTGTGTACATTTGGCAAATCCCCACTTCACCTTCCAGTTCCATTTCAGCTGATGTATCATTTGCTTGCTTTAGTACAAATGTATCAGTATAGTAACTATAGCTGCCAGGAAAGTCACGGTAGCCGGAGTTAAAATCCTGTTTTCAAACTAGGACACAAGCTAGAGAATGAAGGAATCATAAAGATTCTAAGATGAGGGCACAGCAGTTACATGACTGAAAATTATGAAAACTGCTTCAAATGATCATAAGACAGCCAATTCCAAATGGTGGTTTGAGGGCTTTGATTTTTTCAGTCTCATGAAAAAGGATTTGTAATGTAATGTACAATTTTGGAGGCTGTACCAAAGTATCTATCAAAGGCTGGAATTATTTATTTATAAACAAAGCAGCTGAAATTCCTAGCATCTACAGCTGTGTTTGGTCAAATAGAAAACCTCACATCTTCCAATCCATTTATAAAAACCTGCAATATCAAAGGACTGGATATAATGCTAGAGACCTCTGACTTCATTAGATTTGCTGGTGTTGAAATTTCCTTCTATCCAGTATTTCCAAGCAATTTGGAATATAAAATACAATTTCACTTTACAACAGAAGTTGAAACTGATGAACATAATTTACTACATACACAGATGTTGTGAAAACATGAAAAATTAGTTAATAATTGTAATACTGAAAATGTAGAAGGCAGTGCTGTTTTCATTAAGAAATTCCTATTATTAAAATAAGGCAGAGGTTTAAAAATACTTATTGAAATACAGCAGCTAGAAGATAAAAAATTATAAAACCCATACCATTTCCAACAACATACAAGAAATATACTACTTGATGGAATCTTAAATGCTTTTCCTTATTAACTGTTTTACAAGCAATGCAACCTTCCAGTAAGATCTCATCTAATCACTTTCCAGGATGTTTTACCACTCTCTAATTTAATGTTATGTTACAAATGGCCTAGTCCAAAATAATACAAGCTATTTAACATAATCAGCTCCAATCTCTTCTATCATGCCCACTTATGTTTATCCTGCTAACAGTATCCATAACATTCCTGTATTAAAATCTTAGCCTATAAACAATTTATGGAAGAAAAAGAAACCATATTACTCCTCCACTGAAAGCTCAGGTATTTCTGTACCATTTAAAAACAGATACACTGAAGTTTTCTATTGAATAGTGGGTGAAAAACCCTTGGCATTTCTCCACAGGTTAGAATTTTCTGGCTGACATCAAAATAGCACGACGTAGAGCAACTAGATGACTGTAAATCACCAGTCAGCATTAAACCACAGATGTCCGTATGACAAACTTCACTTTTGTATAATTAGCAATCTACATTTCAAAACTAATACTGGCAATAAAGAATGCTTTAAATGGCTGGAAAGGGGAAATCTTGACTGATTACTTTACTATTGTTTCACACAAAAATATTCGCAATTGCTAAGGTCCTTCCAGAAACCACTCCAAGGTGACTCATACAGAGAAGTATCAGACCTCCCTAATATAGTCTGGTTAGCATTAAGTGTTAAAATGTGTTAAAAGTGCAGGGTAACAAATTCCTGCTCTTTATATGCTACATTTCCTCAGGAATCTGAATTCTACAATTGCCATTTGTTTACTTAGGTATAAAGTTGAGATTTCAAAAAAGAAAATCAACCAACCAAAACCCAACTAGAAATAAAGGATTTGTCATCATCTTCATTAACATGGCCAGACAAGGAGACTTGTAGCTTAATCATCTGCTTTTTGAATTAGTGGAGAAATGCTTTAACAAGATTTTATATAAAGATCCCAACTTACATGTTCTGTTCCAGGACCATCAACAGAAAAAGAACAAAAGCGTGGAAGAAGAAATAAAAAGGAAAAAACAACTAGAGGAAGCACTGGGAAAACAGCCAAGACTAAAGGAAGCAAATTATAAAAATGGGATGAAAAATTAAAAAGAAATTACAGGTACCACAAAACAAATTACCAGAATAGGTCAATACCACCTTTTCTTCCACAACTATGTCTACCAAAAATCCAAATAGATTAGGCACATTTCTGGAAGACAGACAAAACCCATGCAGAACCTAATTAGAGCTCCTAATCAATGCCTAATTCCGCTTTGGAAGGGCATGTCCCTACTGAGTTTCAGGCAACAGAGCGCCTTTGTTTCTCTTTGAGAAGAGATTATTTTCTAAGTTTCCCAAAATCTTTTCCAAAAGCCAGATCTACCATTTCTCAAGTTATACATTTGTAACACCTTAAATAAACGAAGACAGAGGATAGTGGAGAAGAAGAAAAAGGGGAAAAGAGAGGATATTCAACAGTAAGCGTATGTAGGCACAACTAACTAATTTCCTTGGGTTCTAGAAGCCATCAAAGATGCCCAGAAGATTCAGAGTAAACACCTGGATTAAGGTACTTAGAAATAACTGCTGGAGAAGCTTCTTTCTCTCACTAGTATAAGAAAAACCTAGATGGAACAAGAGTCCCTATGAACTGCTACCTAAGCGATAAGCTAATAAAACTAGATGTATTTACACAGTTTATTTGATCATTACTGTATGTCCAAATTTGTAAAACAATCAACTGAAATATGAGAGGGCACAGATCATTATAAATGTGTACTTACTATTTAATTATTTGTCAACTTTCTGAAAACGGAAAGTTGAAAACAAATTTACAATCTAATATAAACAGAACATCTTATATATGTCCTTTCAAAATTATTCTCATCACAGAATCACAGAATGATTTGGCTTGGAAGGGACCTCAAGAGGCAATCTAATCCTCACCCAGAGCAGGTTCCAGGTGCGTTTTAGACACCTCCAGAGAAGGAGACTCCAAAA
>WAAE01003568.1:0-25413 GCA_013400495.1 Nicator chloris | reverse complement strand
AAATGTTTAATATGGACATCGAGTTTATTCATAACAGTGACAGTGCACTCCTTTTGCAGCCAAAATCGACAGCCTTGCTGTCCTCCTTCCTCGCCCAGGGAAAATGAGAACCTGCTTGTCCCCCACCCTCCTTTCTCTGCCCCCAAACATGCGTTATCTTCCCCCTCCCAGCTTTTGGCCACCTCTTTTGTTTTGGCCAAGTACCCTTAAGTACTCAGTAGTTGGTCGCCTAGCAACTTATGGGAAAAAAATTCTACAAGAAAAGGGAACAAATCTAACCCCCAACATATCTGCACTTCTTTTTTTTTAAATCTTTTTCATTATTCTGGTCAATTATTTGCTCTGTTTTCTACAGAAACAAGATCTGTGCCAATGTTCTGTGTACAGAAATTTATTGACTATTTTTAGCCTTATTGGCTGAAAATAGCCAATAAATTTCAAACTGAGTTTTACATTTATTACTTCTTTTGTGGAAATACTGACTGCAGGAAGTGCTTATTGGTCTAATAGCAGATATCAGAGGCTGGAGATGTCACATGTCTTTCAATTCTGCTATTTTCATGGCACTTGAGGTTTTGGGGTTTCATCAGTACAGCCTTTTGGGGAGAGATTGTTGCTTTGGCTCTGTTGATGAAAGGCAGATGTGGGTTTAGTTTCATGACTTGTTCAAATTCATTAGCTTGCAAAATGGCAAGCCAGTTGCCTCAATCACCTCTCCTGGAAATTAAAAAATACCCTCTGAAATAAGCTGCTGCTTAAAGTGAAGACCAGGAAGCTAAAAAGACTCTTTAATCACTTCAGTGTCTTCTCTCTCAAATTTGATTTTTCCTACAGATATTGAAGAGTTTTCCCTTAAAATTACTTGAGAATCAATTAATATGAAAGTTGCACACAAGAAATCTTTTATGGCATAGGATAGCTCTCTTATAACCATGACTGATTTCTCTGCTGCTGCAGAGTTCAGCTTTAAACCCCTGTTTTACTGAGTGGAGAAGCCACTTCAAGGTACACATCAATCACGTGCAGAATGTGGCTGGCAGAAAGCTAACTTGGTAAATGCTTTGAGGCCAGAGCAGCCTGCAGCTTTAGTGCAAGCTGTAAAACCTGCTTGCAAAGCCAGCATGAAGCTGTTTACTTGCACAAAGCTTCTACACTGGGCTGAGGTACTAGCATGTGCACCATTTTTTCTGGACTGTAAATTGGGACATGGGATAGCATTCGGGACAAGGGTACAATAAATCTAAGCCTTAAGTTTCAGCCTGAAAAGAAAAGTTAAGAATAACCTGAACCAAATCTGGAGCTTTCTTTTCTTTTGTATCATCTTTAATTTCTGTTTCTTCATGCACCTCTCTCTGCTTTTGGAGTCTTTGATCAGCTCTGAGTTCACGTTATTGATAGTCTAGTTCACATCTCACATCCTGAGATCACACCAGAACAACACAGGTATTTTCTGTTACTGGGTGCAGCTATAGAGAAGAAACTTCAGAGACAACACACGGAAGTTGTCATTTCGCCTCCTGAAACCTGATTATGGCAGTAGTCCAAGGAGGAACAGTTTAAAACCACTTCTTCCTTAATTCCCTCTTCCTGTGGTACATGCAAACATTACTGTACAAAAGAGAAAGACAAAAAACTGGCAAGCTGTTATGTTTTCCTAGCATAAATTTTTGGACAATGAAAAGGAGATTTTTGTATTTGGTCTGCTGACACTTTTACTTAAAGGCCTTAAGAGCCCTTAGTGGGAGCAGGACTCTTCTTGTCACTGGCTGATTTGGAGGCTGCTGATGCAATTTTTGCCCATTTTTGCCAAGATTATAAACTGGAAATTTGTTTTTAGTGGAAGCAACTTTCTCAAAACCTCACAACCAATGTGTGAGGAATTTGGGAACAGGTACAGATTTTGAAGCCCAGCATAGCATCATACTTGCATTGATGCTTTGTGCCTTGGTGAGAGAGGGAGAAGTTTTCAAGCATCTCTCTTAGAACAACTGATGTTATCCAGCTAATGTTGTTTCAAGACAGCCTGTTTTGAGCTGCCTGCCTGTATTCCCCACCAGATGAACTCTTCTGTAACATCCGTCAGGATAGTGTGGTGTCTGTGGCTCAGCTGTGTCTGCTGTTGATTTGGCATCGGTCACTGGAGGTTGGTTTGCCTGTGAGTGGGTAGGTGCAGGGCTTGAGGCAGCTTGTGGAGAGTTGACAGGCGCAGTAAATCCTATTGGGGAAGATGGCAAAGACACCTGGAGGGTGATCAAGCCTCAGCTGCCTGTTTGCTTGGCTGATGACTTGGGTTCACAAGACTCTTTATGAGGGCTTATTGCCTATGCTGAACCCTGAGCCTTTGATTCAACATAGCTTTTTCTTATCTTATCCTTTGCTAGAAGGATAAAAGACTGACATATGGGCTTTCATTGGGCAAAAAATGACAGTTTATCTGATTCAATACCTGAGTTATTTCCTCTGCTGAGGCAAAAACCATAGCTGCCTAAGGCAACCAATATGTTCAGTGCGATTGCAAGTTGTGATTGGTAAACCTCTGTGGATTTGACTGATATGACATTAAAAAATGGTGTTGCCTTTTTTAAGTGCAGTGCTGGTTGCAAATACATATTAATTTTGCTGATTTTATCCTTCTTTACCCATTTCGTTAAGAACATCTGTCATCTCCTAATAAATGAGATACCGGGGGAGAGCCAGCTTTTCCTTTTTTAAAAATGGTGCTAATATTGGTTTCTACTGCATTAGAATCTGTCCTGAGTATGCAGATAGAGGTAGATAGTGAAAAAGTTTGCTGTAAACCTTTCTTCCCTTACCTACCACAGCTAATGGTCAGAAGTGAAGAAGGCAAGGGGAGTAGGAAGAAGCACTGTATAAAACCAGCCATGGAGATGGTTTGTGGGATGCAGAGTACGAACTCCCTGTTTGGAGAGATGGGAAAATGGTTAACTCAGTTAACATCTTGGGGATGTGGAACTGTAGGCAGGAAAAGCACTTGCTTTTCCAGGCTTACTCTAAGTTGGTTTTTCAGTTTCTTGCAGAAATAAGTCCAGTTGGGCACTAGGGACACTTGGGAGGGCAGGTGTTGGTTCTCTCAGTCCTTTGCCTGACTGGTGTGATCTTCTCTGAGATGATGAACTGTCCCTATAAAATGGGATTGTTTGAACCTGCTGTTAATGTTGAACTTGTAATTATTTTAGTTACAGTTGGGAGAAAGGAAACTTGTAAATGGCTAAGTAACTGTATATGAAGAAACAAAAATTATTTTTCTTGATTACTTGTAGAAAAAAAGTACTTCAAATGTAGGCCTAAGTATTCCATGTCCCCTTCTTTGCTGCTTTTGAGACTACTGAAGGTTTAACCCACAGTTCTCAGCAGTTTCAGGTGCAGAATCATCTAATGCTTAGTTGTGGAATTTCCTGGTGTGATTTTCCTGGTCTTGAAAGTAGCAAACCCCATGTTTGGTATTTTGGAAAGTGCTGTTCACTGAGTATCAGCACCCTGTCACTGGCTGAGAAATGTCATTGCTCAGCCTGGGAACACCAACTTACGATACGAGAGGATGTGGGTGCCTAAGCCACTGGAGAGCAAACCCCCAGTTTTGCCCTCCAACTCTTCTCCCAACTTGATTTCACCAACAAACGTACTGGGAATAGGAGCAGCCAGTGGTCATCCAGCTCAGAAGATACACCTATACAGAAGAGTATATTTGCTAAACTGCCTGTCTGGAGGTGTTGGCACAGGTGAAAGAAACTCCATGGAGTATAAAGCAGCCTTGCTAGCTTTGTAATGAGGTCAGAAGAGAGGAGAGGTGGGGTGTTTGGATTTAGAATAAGGGCATACTTTTCTGCCTCTTGACCTGGGCTGTGTAACCTTTGTGTAGGTGAACAAGGCTGTTTCTTGGTTTGAAAAAAAATGGGTTTTTTACAGTTCTGTCTCATCTGAGAGATGTGAAGAAAGGGATTACATTCTGATTAATATGTATTTGGGAAGTAATGGAGACATACCTGTTGTCAAATACAAAATTCAGATTTAGAGATGTACTTCTAAATCAAAAACTGAGATTAAACACGGGAAGGATTATTATTAATTCTTGGGGTGCTGATGGATGGCTCCAGTCTATATAACTTAATTTTCACTTCAAGACAACTGTAGAACTTGCAAGGGAAAAAAATAATCTTTCTCTCCTTACATGTAATGTAAGATCTGAATGTTATCAGATCCATTAATCTGTCACTTTCCTCTCCCGAAACTAGTGTTCCTCATGCTGTTTGTCCTTACTGTGCTAGGGTTATGTCAGGAAGCTCTATTTAGACGGTGATTTTACCTCAGCAAAATGGATTTGCGTAAGCCGTGCTACATTTTATCTGACTGGGGATATTTTGTTGCTGTGCATGTTACCACTGAACGCGTGCTTTCTAGTGGAAATTTCCTGTATATTTGTGTCATCAGTAAAGCTCATCTGAGGTGCAGGAACAAAGCTGGTGGGAGACTGACCCCAAGCCACAACATGAGCTCCTACAGGAACCTCACACTGTGACAAATAGTCTTGGAGTGGTCTGTGCTTGCTGGCTGTGTCCTCTGGTGTTCACCACCTTCTCTCAGCAGCAAATATAAAAAAAGCTGCACTCTGATTTTATATGTGAGAGGTAGTTGAAATATATTCTGAAATCACGAAAAAATTGGCATATTCTAACGAGCAGCAATTCTGCCTGTTTCACTGCATCTTGCACTCATCAAAGCACCAGAAATATATTGTAGGCTATAGGCCTGCATGGCTGGGAGGTAGATACAAGTAAGCTACAATAGGAGAAGGGAAACGTTTCATTTCTGGTTTTGTTTACATAGTATTCTATGCATCTGCTTATTTACAGAATTGCCCATGCTAATTTTTGGTTTTTTATTATCTTTACTTAGCTCCCAAAGGCTTGGAAACTTCATTATTCTAGTAATCTGCCAAAGCTGGAAAGAAATGCTGTTTGTTCCATTAGGCTGTTTCAGACTTCTGTACAGTTTTTGACTTGCTTTTGAAGATACAAAGAGCTGTTGAGTTTCAGAATGCCTGAAGGGTGAGGAATAAGCATGACACAGAGATGTTTCAAGCTCTGTTCATATTCTGAGCTCTTTCTTGTTTCCATTAACTTCTGACTGAAGTGATAGTGTTTAAGAACATGGCCACCTCTTCACTTGACAAGATGGATAGTCTCTTTCCTCACATAGTGACAAAAATAGTTCCCTGATTAAACAGGCATTATCAAATATATTGAAAGCAAAGGTGGTCTCCTTATTTTTGAAAGAGCAATTCTTCAGGTAGATAAGCTTAGTAAAGTTGCAATGTTTTTTGGAGACCTAATGTAGATGGGGTTTAGGGTTGTTTACTTCATGGCGTGCAGCTAAATGATACGCAAAACAGCCTGTGGTAGTTTGGGGCCAGGAAGTGATTCTTCAGGAAATACGTCTCCCTGAACACACATATAGAGTTAAATATCGGAGAGTCCAGGAAGACACCCCTTTTTCCCTTCCAGTCGGCAAAGCAGGTAAAGCAGGCCACCTCTCTGGCTCAGGCCAGGGGGTGGGCTGTGCCTGGCTGCGCCGGGCCTGGTTGTCCCTCCCCGAGAGGTGGGGGGCGTGGTCTGGCCTGGCTGCAATTGTGGGGCTGTAGGAGCCCCATGGGGGAAGCAGCCCCAGGTGGGCTGGCCTGGCCGAGCCGGCGGGGGCCCCCTTTCTTCCCCCCTCCCCGCTGCCGGCGGAGGTGGAGGGGGGGAAAAGGAGGTGGTGGCTCAGCTGTGCCAGGGGGCCACTCTGCTTGGGGATGCGGCGGCAGCTGGGCAGGTCGCGGACCGGGCCATGTCCCAGGGACCTTGTGGTAGCCGGGAGGATGGGGCCGGGAAGTGTCCCTAGGCCCCATGGCTGGCAGTTGGTGACCGGCATGGCAGCCAGGGGTGGTGGGGGGGACCTGGGCTTTGGTTCCCAGTCCTGGGCCTGAGTAAGGGATGGGGTTTTCCCCCCCATCCTCCAACACCAGCGCAGCTTTGAGATGTGACACTGTGAGCTGCAAAATGAAGACGGCAGAGAGAGAGAGAGAAAGAGAAAAGCCTGGACAAGAATTTAACCCCTTCCTTCCTCTGTGGACGGACACTGACTGGACAAAGAGAGACAGCATGAATGGAAGAAGTGGAAAACTGTTGGAAGGAGGGGTGGAGGAGTGGCCAGTTCTGGCTGGACTTTCTCTTGAAGGATCATGGAGAGAACAGACTATTTCTTGGTAGTTTTGGGGAATGCTGGTTTTAGTCAAAGTGTGGACTGAGAGAATCTTTGTTGGATACTAGATAAGCATTTTGAAATGGTACCCCAAACCAGCTGAGAGGCCCATACATAGTCAGGGAAAGGCTGCTATGGGTGGGATTGCACAATCTGCAGATTCGGGCAGCTGCAAATTTTGTGACATTGAAGTTATGAGAGAATTGGGTCTCTATGGGTCAAGAGAGGCTCCTCTCCCAGAGTGATGCACAGATTTTGTTTGTGGGAAAATGAATAGATTATGGGGAGGAAGAGAAGTGTTTTGAAATTTCAATTTTTTTTTTCTTTCTTCATTCTTTGGTGTGTGTGTGAAAAAACTATTTTTGTAACTCTTAAGTTTAGACCTGCTTTGCTTTTATTCTCTTCTAATCATTATCTCACAGATGAGCAAACATTCAAACCACAACACAGCCCCAGAAACTGAATGTTAGTTTGACTGTATTATCCCTTGTGTCTTATAAATGCCTAGACAGTGGTGGTGATGCAGGGAATATTCTTAGAGCAAACAAGCTGAGTGTGATCCGCTTCTCTTCCTGCCTTCTTGGGCTCCTAATGAAGCGATGCTGCCTTTGTTAAACAAGATAACCCTCTTAGTGTTTTGAAGATGCTTTGTAAAGGACAAAGCCCAAGATGATTTAAACAGTTTGGGGAGTATTGTTTCCATGTCCAAACAATGTATTTCTTTGTTATTGTGTAGTAGAAATGATCAGTCTTACCTTAATAAAGATCATTTTGAAAGTCTGTGTACTATTGAGAACTAATTATAACAGTGCTTTTGTTCGATTTTTTTATTGTGATATTTAAAGCCCAGTTGAAGGTCACTGTGGAGTCACAGGCAGATAAAAATGCTGGAAGCACAGAAGTCTAATGGATACAATTATCATTCTAGCACTCTTTACACTAATTATCGAGACTTTTCAAAATGTAATTGGGCACAAAGTTTCATCACTGGGGAAAAGAATTCTACTGAATGGTTGGGTCATATTCAAAACGTACCATATCCTAAGAGAATATTAGTTGGTGTACTTCACTGCAGGAATCAGGACCTCTTGACAACAGAATCAATATGATTTCAGTAGAAGCCTTTTATTGTTTACATTACACTACATTTATACGTTCTACAATTGTTTGTTCATGCGGTCATGCACTACTTTATTGGTTCCTCCATCTTGTTCACGTGTGCAGCACACACCTCTCAGAAAATGTGATTGGTCAGAGCTTATACCTTCCTGGGCCCCTTTTGATCTCATTCTTGCATTCTTGGTGTGTTGTTTCTCAGGCTCTTCTTTCCTTATTTTTATAATAGTTTATGTCTTGGTAACCTTGATGAATTCCTGAAGGTGCTGATAGGAATAATTACAGTTTGGCTGGGGCATTGTGGCCTAAGCTGTTCAAATATATTGCAACGCTTCATGGCACATTGTACCATTATCTGTTAGCTGATGAAGGAAATGGCAAAAAAAAAAAAAAAAAAAAAAAAAAAAGAGGAATATATACAGTGATGCCAACTACCAAGTAGAAAATCTGAGAAGTAAAAGTGAGGAAACCCATAGGCTGAGACAAAGACAGCTTAACAAGGAGAGCAAAAGCTGCACATGCAAGCAAAGCAAAACAAGGAATTAAAGGACTGCTTCCCATGAGCAAGCAAGTGCTCAGCCATCTCCAGGAGAGCAGGGCCCCATCACATGTAATGGTTACTGGGGAAGACAAATGATGGCAGACATCCCTCAACTTCTTTCCCTCAATTTATATACTGGGCTCGATGTCACATGGTCTGGAACATCTCTTTGGCCAGTTTGGGTCACCTGTCTAGGCTATATCTCCACCCAGTCTCCCAGGCACCCCCAGCTTGGCAGTACAAAAAGCAGAAAAGGCCTTGGCTCCATGTAAACACCTCTCAGCAATAACAAAAAACCCCCTGCTATTATCATCACTGTATTCAGCACAAACCCAAAACATAGCCCCATACAGGGGCTATGTGAAGAAAATTATCTCTTACCCCATCAAACCATCATAATCATAATTAGGCATTTAGATATTTTTTTCCTTGTAGTTAACTTCGTGTTGGGTGGGGTAAGTACTGTTGTCACAGAGGTAAGAAAATAGAGTGCAGTGAAGTTTTTGTATGCATACATAAATGGGAAAGATGGCATACTTATGGTTTGATCCTCTGGCCTCCCATTGATGTCTTTATGGCAGAAATGCATTTTATATTCAATGGCTAGTTATGGTCTAAAAAGTACAGTATATCCAGAAGATTGGGCAAAGTTTCATGCATGTGGAAGTAAGAGGATTAAGCAATTTTAGTAAATTTTTTTTTTGCTGTAATTAAAAAAATGCCTTCTTAAGCAGTAATACTGCTTGCAAAACAATAACAACAAAAAACAGACATGCAATTTTCCGTCAGGATCCAACCTCCAGGAAAAGCCTCTTCCCTTCATAAAAGGGAAGAGAAGTGCCAGCCAGAATAACTTCCACAAGAAGGGAAGGAATCACACACAAAGAGACGTATTTATCTAGGCTCAGTCGATAAAATGTGATTAACTGAGACTGGAGCAACCATTGAGGTTAGAGCAGGCATCACTACACTAGAAGACCATGAAGCAGGAAGTGGACCATTCTTTTGGCATTTACTTGGAGGTGTCTGGTCCCCGTACTACAGCAGGAGAGTAATGTTCCTTTAAAAAATGTTCAGTAAAGGATGCAAATAGCTCTGCTTGCTCCCTGCTGTCTACTCCAAAATGCTACTTTGGAGTTCTGACACATCAGGGACAGAACAGCTTTTCTAAGGCTGTTCGGAAGATGCTTCAGAAAATTATTTTTGTTTCTTACAGTTTATGAATAGAAGCTGATCATAAGGACTACAGGCTGTCAGATTGGCAGGTTGGAAGGTTGGCATCTTTCTTTCCTGTTGGCATCACCATCCCCCAGTGGGTACAGGAGCAGAAGGACATAGTTGCTGCCATTGTCCGCTGCAAGCTGGTTTCTTTGCAGACCTAAATGGGCAACTTGCTCACCCCTGAGCATATAATGCTGCTCTGGAGGAGGTCAGTCAGTGTGCCTTCACTCAGGTGCCCTTCTTTCCCTTGTTTCATCCTGTGAGGCCACACAATTTTTAATTTCTGTGTTAAAGGAGAGAGGTGTGTAATAGCAGGTAGTGTGGCAGGAGACACCTTTGTCCCTACTGCAACCACTCTCCATTCTGTGGAATAACCTATTTCTTCTGTTTGCAAACACATTACTCCAGATCACTTCTTTATAGATTGAATTTTGTGCTTACTGATACAGTCAAGATTTCAGAGGAACTGGAATTTTTTTGCTTGCTTTTTTATTTTTTTCCTTTCTCTTCCCAGTAGGGGAAGACTACTCTGTGTTTCAGATCTTTCTTTTCTAATTGCTGTGCTGATTACTCCTCTATTCTATGGGGTGTTTTATTTCAACACTCTGAGATTGTGTTTCTTAATATTTGCATAGTAAATAAAATGTGTCCTAATCAAGTAAGTTTATCCCTCTTTAAAATATACATATGGGAGATATGTACAAATATATATGTGTGTATGCATGTCTCCAAGGCAAAAAGTAAGTATGGTACTTTTAACTGGTTCAGGAAACACTAATTTTGTACAGTAGGTAGTGTGATTGTATTTTGTGACTATTTGAGTCTGTGGAGTAAAGAATCTCCATTTTTCTTAATTGAAGAGTTACCCCTACCCTTGAAACACAAACTCTGATGAGAAAAGGTTGGTATTCTGAGCTGGTTGATGAGTAAATGGAAGGAAAATTATATTGATATCAGTTAAAAGTGTGGGACAGCCTGTGCACTGCTTTGAAGATCATGCACTGGCTATTTATGACTTTTTTTTTTTTTTTTTTTTTTTTTAATTTGGTGGCAGTTTAACAGCCATCACTTAATGCTGCTGGAGGAGTTTTGTCCTTCGCAAATGATTTGCAAATCCTTTGCTGCCACTTGCTGATCATTTTGAATTGAGAGCAGATTAATGATTGTTTCTCTACTGGCAGTGTTGGCCTCTTAATAAGAGCTGTCCAGCTTTCTGCGCCTGTCTAAATATCCTGTGCTCAATGACTCCAAAGGTATGTATCTAGGTGGTGTGCAAATGTCTAAATATAGCAATAATGATCTCTAGCTTTCTTCTTCTCAGTCACCAGAAGAAATTGGTGGATACATTTCCATGTGTGGAGTATGGACTGAGATAAGTCTATGTTGACGTCTGTTTCAGTATTAATTTCTGACGTCTCCCTGGTACTTTCAGAAGAGGAGAAATTCTTCTTATGAAAAAGTCTCTGAGCTTGTCTTTGGTCCCTGGTTGTGGATTGGGCTTTTTCCCTGTTGTGTTAGAGAATATGCAGTTCTCATCACCTTTCTGAGCTGCCAGCTTTCTGTTCCACTGAAGTTACTTCTGGCTCCAGTCCCAGTATTTGTGGGGAACAATAGATCCTATTGTAGCCTATACAGATTTAATTGCTGTGAATGGGATTGACAGTTATCTCCTTTTGAGTCTGAAAATCCCACCAGCTGTTTTAGATGCATTTAAATAGTTACACCGTGCTAAACTCTCATATTGCATCAGGAGTTATAATGCCAATATGTCTTTGGTGCTTTATTTTAAAAGTAATTTTTGCTGCATTTATTTCTGTTTATTCTGCTTCGCTTTAAACTGTAATTCTCTGCTTGGGTGGCATTATTAGTCATACCAAAGGACTTGCATATCAAAGATGCATTTTGAAGAAAATACATTTCAAATACCAAAAAACTTATTGAAAGACAAGTTAATGGGCTTTTTTTTTTTGTATGTTTGTTTTGCTCCCTTCACCCTAATAAGCTCAGGCATGTAAGTGGGAATCATCTGACCACATGCTGACAACCTGCTGTGTCAGTGTCTAGGCTCAGCTTTATCACCCGTGAAGAGGAAGACACGTTTCATGCTATGTAAACAACTAAAATAGGTCAGATGAATCATGCCCCCAGATGTCTTCTTTCTTTTTAGCTAATCACTCAGAGTTAATAGGCAGACTTAGCTGTCTGCACCGTAGACATCTGACTAGATCTCACCTCTGGGTACCATACTTTTTGCAGCAGTCACATGTTGGTGACTAGACACATGTAGACATGTAAGAAGACTAAAAGTACTTGGCTTCTTGATGCAGAGCCACTGCCAATGCCAAGGTGAAGGTGCTTGGGCTCATCTTCTTGAAACCAAAGACAAACCTGAGTGAATTTTCCCACAAAAGAGATGTATCACTATTTGATGTTCACAGTTACATACCACTAAACTGGGGTGCACCATCTCTTTCTCCTTAGTAGCTTCCTAGGCGCCTAAGATACAGCTTTGTGGCTTTCTTTTTCAGAAATGTTAGACAGGTCCTCTCCTCCCTATTATCTGCTATTTCTACCTTCATATTTTCTCTTCAGTATTGTTGTGGAAATATACCGATGTGGATTTAAAAAAAAAAATCATTTCATTACACAGATGTCCCTGTGGGGTAGCACACTGGCATATGAAGGTGGAGGTTGCTTATATTGGGAAAGCCAAGAGGGGATATTTGAAGTTTGCCTTTCACTCTTTGCCTGAGAAGTTCTCTCTTGCTAATTTTACAGGTTATTCAGTTGCTGAATTCTGTGGGTTTTCTTTTCAGTCTGAATACATTGTGTAATATTTATTTAGAATCTTGTTTAGGGGTGTATAAATTCAAACTTCCAGTTTCACTCTTTGCCTTTGTGCATATTTCATATTTGTGCAGCTTATAATTTCTGAAAGCCAGTTGTTCCTTGGTGTAGCAGGATGCAGGGACACTAATACTTTATTGTTTCCTGATACATATTTTTACAGATCTTGACACAATTTTTATTTCCGAGTGGTCTGAGCGGCATGGAGAGGTTTACATGGAAGTTGTAGTAGTCAGTGTGTTCTGGTGTTGATATTGTTCTTGTTGAGACCTCTCTGGGATTGCATGTGCCCTTGGTCACACTGTACAAGATCTACCCCATCAGGGCTGCTTAAGTTTGTGCCAGGCTATGCCATCTTCTCTAGGCCTCTTTGGGCACAAGAGATTCTCCTTAGTTATAGACCTTTTTACAGTATTTGATGTTGTCCCTACTTAATGTGTCTATGCTAAGTATTTGCCAGTCTATAGGCTTTCCAGTGTGCCTGTTGCATGTACAAGTGAAAACTTGGATCAAGGCTTTTTAGGTGCTTGTGCTATTGACTTTGGAAAGGGTAAGGTTTACAGTGGACGCAGATTGCACAGCACAAGTAGAAGAAATATTAGTGTTGGAGAAGCGTGACCTTTCAGACTTCACAGAGTGTCAGTGTTATAAATATATATTATATAACTGGCTTTTCGCAAATATTAAAATGAATGCTATATGTATAATGTTGAAATAACTTTGCTGTATTAATATAGTTTCTTTTTTATTTCTGCCACTAACAAAACTTAGAAATAGTAGTGTGATAAATATATGTTAAAATGCTTTTATTCATGTAGCTAACTCAGAGAATGGTAAAAGATAACCAGGAAATTCCTCACATTCTTGGATTATCCTGTCTGGATGAAGATGGCAGCAATGGACACCAGAGCCCCAGGGGAGGAATTTATTGACCTTCTGTTATCAGGGAGATGGCAGGATGGAGCCACAAGGAGAAGTAAAATGCTGATCTGGTCTGCAGGATGGAATGGGGGGCAGTTCGGGTGTTGAAACCAAGAGAACATCTAAACTCAAAGAAATGTTTGAATAGTGCATGGGGGTCTATGAATATGCAACAAGCCAGTGCATTTAAAGAAGTATTTCTGAGTTAGTTAGGCATGTGTTTTGGCTGAATGCCAGGCACCTGGCCAGATTTTTTTTTTTTTTTTGCTTTTGTGTCTCTTGTTGTCTTTTAATTAAACCTTTTAAATTTTATCAGAAATGTGAACCTCGTTTTTCACATCAGTGAGCTGTTCCTGCTCAGGGCCACTTCCTGTGCACACATCAGGTAAAATGGGCCTCTTGCTTTGTGCTTTGTTCCCTCTGCATTCCCATATGGACAAGGTCCTGGGCAACCTTCTAGGTGACTCGCTTGAGCAGGGGATTTGGACCAGATGACCTCCAGGGGACACTTCCAAGCTCAGCTATTCTGTGATTCTCTTGTTTTGCACCTTCCAAAACTTCTTAACCTTGTTAAGCCTCCTCTGCTCTTGGGTGGGAGCACATCTCTTCATCCCACCCCCTGCAAGGACAGAAGGAGCCTTTGGGGAAAGTTTACCCTGAGGTTGTGGCACGCCACGTTAGTAGATGTTGTGCAGACCCCAGAGCTTCAGTGCCTTCCCTCTGGATAAAGGTAGCAGGTGAGGCTGGAAAGGACATCCTTGTCTCCAAGCTGTGTGCGTGCAGAGACAAACACACTCACACAGAGCCAGATACTCATTTGCTCACTGCTATTTGCCTGCGCTTGGGTAGAAATTCTGCATGTGGCTGTCATTCTTCTTTTACTGGCACTGATTTTGCCAGGGTTTCTATGTTGACTTTCACCCTAAATTAACATTGCACCTGAAAATTTTCATCTGTGGTGGCTGAACAACTGGGCAAAGATATTTAGCACTTTGATGCATATTACATAAAAAACTAGTGTTTTCAATGACATAATATTTAACTGAATTTTGTATAACTTGCATGAGAAACACCACAGGTTTTTGTTTAGAGGTGTTTGTGTATGTATGTGTATATAAAATACATGTTAAAGTACTGCAAAATTTTCTTAATCCTGTTTTGCTTTAATTTCTGTGACTTCTTTATATTGTAAATTTAGGAAAGCTAATTTTGGAATTGATAGTTAGTCCCAAGAGGGATAAGTGAATGATCACTACAAATGTTTTGATGAATCATGTTCTGTCAAGATTAAGGGTGCTGCCATTTTTCTGTAATCTTTTTTTTTCAGGCTCAGGATTGCTGATATTTCATTGGTTTGCAATTAGCTTCTATTTTAACAGCTTTAAAGATGAGCTCTAGGAATGCTATTTTAGTAAGAGAAGTAAAAGACAGGATTTTGAGGCACATTTCTATGGCAAAGAGTCATTGGAGTGTTTTTTGCACATGGCCCCTTTCCTGCAGATCTGCCAGCTAACGTTCTCCCAGAGGAAAAGTGATGAGTGTAAAACTCCAGCAGGATGTAGTTTTTCTTTAATTATTAAAAATTACCAGTATATGAGTGACTCTGAATTGATTTCCTACTTGTGATAATAAAGCCGTATGTAATGTTTTCTCTCTTTTTTTTTTTTTACTCCCCCTGGCCTTGCATATGTGTGCTTCCATACATACACAATTTCTACAATGACTTTAAGGAATAAATTAGCAGATTATCTTCTTTCAGGTTGTGGGGTCTTCAAGTACCTGGTGCAGTAGAGGGATATTGTGAATAAGGCATTAGTGTATCACTGTGGAAATGTGTACCTTCTCTGTCACATTTGCAGAGATTATCTTGGGGCTAAATTCAGTTGACAGCTGTATAAAAGAGATTAGTACTGTCACCACTCATCTCGTGGGGTTAACTTTCACACATGCTAAATATGAGAGAGAATTTGTTTTTAAAGCCTGGACCAGTTTTGCATAAGCCATTGATCTTGATTTATCTTAAAGCTGAAGCGGAGACTGGTCTACAGCATCACAGTCTAAAGATGTGCAATTAACTGAATTACTTTAAGCACATAACTTGCTTCACTGTAAGCATAAGGAGAAGTTTTATTTGCATATAACTGGCATTTCTGTAAGGAAGAAAGGGTTTATTTTAGATGTGCTTTCAAAAGTAGAACTTCAGGAAAGTAACCGGGGAGGAGGGGGAAATAGTCTTTTGTTTTCTTCATGCATCCTTGTCATGTGCATACACTCATTTAAAAGACTAAAAGAAAACAAAAATATGACGTCAATTTCAATTGGGCTTTTGGTTGGGGTTTGGTGTAGTAGTACTAGTAGTTGGTGGTGTAGTAGTACTAGTACTGCTGAGCTTGTAGACAGAGTGAATATTTCTGAAACCCAGATGCCCCTTGCTGTAAGTGATTAGGGGCAGGATGCTTTTCCTTACCTTTTTATCATTTTAACTAGAATGATTTTTGTATTTGTCACATAACTCTGTGGGGACAACTGAACCTCATATGCAGCCATTTTATCAGACTGTGTCTCAGCTATGGTCCTGTCCTTATGAGGGGTGTCATGGTCAAGACTGTATTCAGCCTCTTGGAGTTTCCCTGCTTTCTGAGCAAGGTGGTGTACAGTTCATGGAAAATAACATGGAAGTGGCTGCTTTTCGCTTGGATTAGAGGGAAAGGAATGGCAGAACTTTGGTTCTCATCTTGAATGTGAGCTCTGGGATAGATCCAAAGATGTTTCTCATCTAAAAGCAGCTCATCACCACCACCCAATGCTGTGTTTCTTGGTGTGAAATCAAAAATGAAGTACTGCTCATCAGTGAACTTCCAGGATCACCCCTAAAGGCTGTGACATTGAAATCACATGTGATAAAATGACTGTGAACAAAATTTAAAAATTACTATTAGGATGTGGTTTCTTTAGATTGAACCAGGTGCCTCAATTTCAAGAGCTGTCAGTCCTAATGCACAAAGTCGCAGTACTATTCACATATGGCTAATGAGACATGATAAAGGATATCTTTACTGTAGAAAGGGTCCATTTCTTTTCACTACTATTTAGGGGGTTTTTAATGCTTTCTGGCTCATTTTGAAGCTGAAAACATATTACACCAGCTAAAGCTGGTAAGCATTATCAACAACATAATTATAATAACATAATATTACAGTGTAATAACAAGGTAAGCTTTATCAGCAACAAAAATCTAGAAAAATCTAATAATACATAAAAGTTTCAGAGTTTTTGTGCAAATATATTCATCTGGAGGCTGACTTCACCACATTAAATGTGCTCTATTCATATAAGAAGGATAACTTGAAGAACTTTCAAGGCAACTTCTTCCTGAATACCATGGGAGTAAGTTCAGGCCCATTTTCCCCAGATTAGCAGGATTTGAGAACTTAACTGTTGGAGAGAAGAAGAAAAAGGTCCAAGTGCGTTAGTGGAAACTGAACTAGAAGGACATTGGTCAACGCAAAGTTGTTTATTCTCATTGTCCTTTGGGTCTCTTGCTTATATTTCAGCAAGCATTGAACAACCAGGCAAAGTTGCTTTAAATATGAGCAGTCTGACCTGGCATTCTCTGCAATTTCACTGTCCTTTGTGGGAAATAAACGGTGGTTCTCTTATAGTGTCAAATTAATCTTTGCTTTTGCAACCTCTTCTTACCTCGTTCTGATAGCTAGGACAGAAGGGATGAGGAAGAATTTGGCAAGTAGTATTGCCAGGTGTGGCTGAGACTGCTCAGGTCTGAAGAGAGATCATGCTTAACCACCTTTGTATCCCACTGGTCTGGCTCAGCATATGCTTGAGGCTTACTGTCCCTTGTTTTTTTTCTGCAATACCTGCATTCTAATTATCAAAAAGAGCTGCCTCTCCCTTTGTAGTGGTCATAGACCTTGCGCATTCCTGCAGTGACCTACAGCTGTTTGTTCCTTGTAGTCACTTAGTATTTAATCTTTTTTTTGGAAGAGTAGCTGGATGGTGTGCTACATTGTAGCATTTTGGGAAGTCCATACAAATAACATTAGAGTGGACTTACCTTTCAGGACATCACTGACTTCAGCCCAAAGACAAACTGTTACCAGATTATGATAATTTACACTGAATTTGTGGTAAATTTCCAGCAGCAGTGCTATTCTACTTTTATTTTATTATTCTACTTTGCCTATTTTAATCCCATATTTAGTTCTTATTAGCTTGATGAGTGTCATAGCTTCTAGCTGGCCTTCAAAGTGAACTTGGCCCAGTATACCAATGTAATTGGTGGTAGGAGAAACTATTTTCACAGCACATCATTACAAGATTTCATGGCTAAATATCCACTTCTTCCTTGGTTAATGAAATGAAAGTTTTATTTAGCTCCATGAATTTAGAGAACTGATTCAGGTCTGGTTTCAACTTCTTCCTGCAGTGGACAATACTAGTGAGTGCTTTGGGTTTGATGTGCACAGTGTGGCACTTACAGTAATGAATTAATGGAACTGTTTAGGCTGCTTGAAAAGCTGCCTTTCATCTGAGGGAGGAGGTGAACAGCTAGAAGGAGATCTCTTTCAAGTTGATTCCCAGTGCAGAAATAAATCTCATGTGGGCAAAAGGGAGGAAAGAGACACCTACCTGAAAATCCAAGACTGTGAGATGTTACAGAAAAAAGCAGTGGCATCTACTTGCATGCTTATCCATTTGCAGAGGTTACTGCATTTGCCGAATGAGCATTGTCCAGACTTGTTCCTGCAGAGAGGCGGCTACTGAGGTTAAATCCCCCAGAGATGCCTCCTGCTGAGCCAGACTTGTCTGAGCAAGGAGAGGCAAAACGGGACCAATTCCAGGAGAGGCTCTTGGACTCAGTGGAGAAAAGAAATCGGAACTGGTCGAGGGGTTTCAGTCCAGAGTTTATTGTGGTCCTAGCAAGGACATCTGAACCTTGTGACACCCCAACCAGAGCAGCTGGCCATGCGGCGGGTTGCTTCCTTTATTGGGGGGAGGAGAATGGGGTAGGGATAAGAAGCCCACCAACAGGGGAAAAGGGGGGAGTGAACCAGGGACAGAGGGACACCTGGAAAGCCCAATATCCTACAGGTAAGGAGAAGCTGATTCAATCACTCGACGTCCTCTCTGGAATTTCTCCAGGGGCAGAAAAGAAGACCCCCGGGTGTGGTGGACAGAGGTCTGGTGATTGACAAAGCTCGGGAGGAAAGAGGGGATTAGCATAAACCTGGGAGGGGAAACCCATGGATGGGAATACAGAAAAACTGCAGGGATAAAATGCTCCGCAACATCCATTAAGGGGAAAAAAAAAAAAAAAAAAGGTGAGTGGGGGAAGTAAAGCCAGCAACACTTCTGTGAAAGTTGGTTTTTTACAGTGTTTTTAATAGTTATTCTAAGATTGTTGAAGTTATAACACAGAACTGTTAGGAATGTATTGTCTGTTGTCTGTACATATAGTATTCATTCATCAGGGTTACTTCTGTGTTATTAGTTGGGTTGGATGCAAGCTGGTGTCATGCAGTTGTGGAGTGGTGTGTGTGTGTGCCACAGCTGGAAAGAGGAGGGGCTGGCTGTAGCTCTTGTGAGGAGAGAAGGGCTTTGTGCTTCCTGATGAATTGATTCATTCAGAGTCAAAACAAGTACACATGTCCACTGCTAGTCTGAAACCCCAGAGGAGGGTAGAATTGAAAATTGCAGTGTACAATAACCTGCATATGGATATATCCTTTTGTTTCTAGCTCTTTTTTTCTTGCTAACCCTTAAGAGCTTTTGCATTTGTATGGGATTAATATTTGTGGAGCAAATGAGATGTTCCCCAAGTAAAAACATCTTTTAGGGCACGTTACAAACAATGTTCCTTCACTGCAGCTCATAGACTCTTTGAAGCTTCTGTTGTGGGCTATATTTTGCTCCAAATGCGTAAGGCAACTGCATTGGGTTTTGGGGGTTTTTTTGTTTTGTTTTTTGTTTTGTTTTCTTTTGCTTTTTGTGTGTGTGTGTGTTTTTTTGTTTGTTTGTTTGTTTTGGTGGGGTTTTTTGGGTTTGGTTTTGGTTTTGGTTTTTTTTGGTGGGTAAAATTTTCCTCCTACAGCACAGCTTGGAATTTTGGCTGATTCAACTTAATGTAATATAAAAGAGCATGGTATAGGAAGGAATAAAACACCCAAAGAATATATACTGGTATTGATGCAAAAAAAAAAAATAGTGGGATGAATAGAAATGCTTCAAAAGACTGAAGCTTTTATTTTTGGTTTGTGTTTGCTTGTGGTTTGGTTTGGGTTGTTTGGGGGGAGTTTTGAAACTATCAAAGCCTGTTTTGGATTTGTTTATTGTCCTAGGATGACTTTATGATGCTTGTATCCCCAAATTGTCTGCCCTGTTTGTGTAGATATTATGTTCTGTACCTTTAAGGCTAGAGCAAAGAGGGAAGGAGCGCGCAGTTTGTTTGGAGAAACTGCTCTGACTCCTCCACATTCTTTTTTTCCCCCTTGCTCGGACGGTGCTGTCTTTGGACAGATGGACGGAGTTTTTTCCTTTCTCCTTTTTCCTTTTTAATTGGTTTTTGGCTAATTAAAGAAGGAAAGTTCTTGGACAGAGTCTTTGCCTTTTCATTGGGACTGAAATCTGCCCTGGACTGAGAAGACCAGAGAGGCATCTGCGGCCCACCGGGGCCTGGCCCCCCCGAGAGAGACTGAGGGAGAGCTGAGCACACCCACAGCAAGGACACTTTCATTCTGTTCATACCTTTTGGAGCGGCGAGAGGTTTTATTGTTTCATATTATTCAATTGTTAATGCTTGTGGGTTTTTGTTTGTTAAATAAATAGTTTTTTCCACTTTTCTCAGAGGAATTTTATTCCCGAACCAACTGAGAGGGAGGGGCTGTTTTGGGCTTGCTTCCCAGAAGATCCTATTTGGAAGTTTCCTCCCAAATTTGCCCTAAACCAGGACATTTATTAAGCCTGTTTTGGTTCTCTTAAGATAAATGTAGAATTTTGTAATCAATGATAATGGCACAGAACTTTCAGTTCTGCTTGTTGAGAGAAGAATAGAAGCACAGTGTGACCTGCATTTCCATTTAGTCAAATGGGCTTTGGGGTCTCACAAGATACCAAGAGAATCTTAATTGTGAGTGAAACAAACTAGCTGGTTCCTATCTGGTGGATTTGCTTTTAGCTGAGGACATGTTTAAGATTAAGGCTCATGAAACACTGAACTATCCATCAAGATTGATGCAGGTACTTCAGCTGTGACCAAAGCCCACCACCTGACTGTGCAGGCTTCAAGAAGCTCCTGTTTGGAAAGCAGGATAGGTTTTTATAGCACCACTATACCTTGAAGTAAACTTTAGGATTATTTATTTATTACTGAGAAATGTGTTTGACACAGTACAGACAGCGAATTCTGTAAGAAGAGGGGCTTCTGATCTAGATACATTATTTGTGTTGAACGTTGCAAAAGATTGGAGAGGAGATATATGGATATTGGGGGGGAGGAGGGAAAGGTTGGAAAGGAGTTGATCATCAATAGGTCTGATCAGTGTTGTTATAGATGGAGCAGCCAATCAAATTAATATAAAAAGGAATTTACTGATTACAAAATAATTTCAGAAAAATCCACAATCAAACAAACAGAGTGTCGAGCCTAGGAAGTCGACACTGGTGAACAGAGAGTCATGTCTCTCTCGCCAACCCCTCTCTGTCCACATTTTGCCTCTCGGCACCCCAGTTCTTATACCCTGTAGATAGCCCCAGGTTTGGGCTTCACAGTGAAAACAATGTCCTTCTTGTGGTGGAGATGTATTCATGCTGGGCAAATATTGGTCTCCTGTCCTGCTGAAAGGATTTCTTAGGAGGGATGCCTATCTTGATTCGTGTGAGAAATCTTCCATAGAGGCAAACGACTCGCTGATGGGTTTCTGCTTATCAGCTGGGAGAATCAGACGTGAAACGAGGGTCATTGGCCACGGCCATCTCCTGAGACCGGCGGTTACCTGCCCAGTCTTCACATGTAAATGAAGGTTTCCTCACACAGTTTCAAGGTCTCCCTCAAAAACAGCTTGTTAGATAGAACTTCCATGAGACAGATTTCTTTGATAGACAGTATAAACCACTTAGCACAAATTATTCTTGTATACATACATAACAGTGTCTTGAGAAATTTGGAGAGAGAACAAAAGGAGGACATCACTTGAAAACGTGTGTCTAAGTAAGCTAGAGAATTATGTAGGCCTCAGTCTTCTTTTAATTAATTTTTAACTATTTTTTCTGCATTATTATTAATACTAATGATAAAATGAAATTGAAATTATTGGAGCTGTTTTACTGCATTTTGTTCGCTTTACTGGTGGACAACTTGTGTTTTGAGTTAGACAGAAAATATACACAGGGGCAACCTTTGGAATCTGAGGCACTTTGTCAGTGGAAGGACAGGCAGATTTTTCCATTAAAAATTCCAGAGGTCTAATTAAGAGTTACCTTTTGGTGATATGAATATCTTGTTAGTTCTGCTTTGTTATTTGTATAAGCAGCATAGATGTGATTTTTGTTCTGATAAGTTGCAGTCTGAGAGAGGAAGGAAGAAAGACAAGAGTGAAATCAGCATTGGAAAGCTGGTTTGAAAGAATTGCCTGGAGAAGGGATTTAGGAAACTGCAGAAAGGAAAAGATTTCAAAAGTCAGCAAAGACAGAGCTGTTTGAAGCTGAGTAGAAGCTGTTTGAAGCTGAGTAGATGTTAACAGCTTCTGTGCTTGGCATCAGGCACCAACACATAGTTCAAGATTTGAAATTAAATATCACAGGGCTTCACTGCAGCAGTTTTCCAGGATTTGCCTATGAGATGGGATGTGAGAGTAGAAGAGTGCCCATGTCAGGAGGAGCAGCTTTTGGTATAGAGACCCTGTATTACCTGGTAGGATCCATAAGCACCATTTGAACATAATGATAAATTCAGGCCTTCACAAGGAATAAAATACACTTAATCCTCTGGTGAAGAAAGAAAAACTGGAATTCTGGGAGATATAGTTGATTTCTTGGATGAAATGTATTGTTCAGAGCCCCATTCCTCCCTCCTCAATACACTGACACCCCAACTCCCATGTCTACTCAGTATTCAGTATTGCCAGGTTCTTTTTGATCATATCCTCTTCTAGCAAGATGCTTGGCACACAATTTCAACTCCAGGTGTTTTATGATAGCTGATTGTCAAGCCAGTCTGCTGGCTTACTTTGTTCTCATAGTCTTTCTAATGTATTCAGTGCCTTGACAAATTTTCTTCATGAGTGCTTTAAAAAATGATAATATTGTGCATAACTTGACATGTCATCAAACATCAAAACGTCTTCCACCATTCAAGTCCTGAAGTCCATCACTAAGCTCAGAAACCAGGACAACTCCAAGAGTTCAGTGACTTTCATAAGGAACCATAAGTGGTAGGAAAGCGGTGATGTTTGTAAGGAGTAACTTTTGTCTCTCACTTGTCTTCTGCTTCTTTTTAAAAATAGGATTGAAAACAGCAGCATCAGTGAGGAGACTTGTCAGCTAAACTGAATATTGATTAGTTACTTATATGCTAAAACTACACTTTCTCAGCTGCTGCAGTATTTTAATCATGTTTGTAGCATTTCAAACTGAACAGGTCTTGGTCCACTGATTTAAATTCTTTGGTATTTATGATTTTGTCATGTGTGTTGTGTGTTCCGCTCTCCCTCCTGGACACTTTCCCCCCTTTTTGAATATATGCTTCTACTTTTCCTAATGTCAGGAAAATGAGAGTTTTCAGACTGGAAGCTTACTGCATCTCAGTATTTGATCTGCAATTGTCCAAAGGTTAAGCGCTACAGGGGATAAGTGATTAAACTGCTCAGAAGTGCCTTGCAACTAATTGCTCCTTCATCTCTGCTATGTGTTTTGCAAAATAATTTTATCACAACTAGCATTTATTTACAAGACATACTTGCAAACAAAATGGTAGTATAGTACATACAAATAGACTGCAATGTGTACTATTTAGCACTGTAAGGAAACTTCCCATTTCTGAAAGCAGTTAGCTGCAATGGATGTACATTTTCTTTTAAAAAAAGACTGTTTTTCTATTCAGAGGGAGGAATATTAATTTGTGTGTCACAGCATCATATTGCTCCTTGAAAGTGAAAAGAGTGTATTAACTTTAGGCAAGGCTGATACAGACTTGACATTTCAGCAAGAGCAGGCAAGCTGCGATTCCCTGCAAGCCTTCCTTTGGTTTTTGTTTTCATTTCAACACCCTTTAGCAAGTATTTTCCTATTGTGTAAAGTTTTACTGCAGTGAAAATATTAGAGATCAAGAAGTCAGGTATGTCTTGAACTTGCCATCAAGGATCATGATGTGCCTTCAAGCTGTTTTAGTTTCTGGGGAGGCAGCAGTTATTTCTAAAGATATTGTGTGCCTGATGTGAAACTCAGTGCTTATCCACTAGTGTAGATACTGTCTCTGAGTATTGGTCAACTTGTTGACCCAAACCTCGCAGTAAATGCGAGTGGGTGGATAGTGTTTGTGGAAGAAAATGTGCTTGCATCAAAGTCACCGTGCCTTTGCTTTGTTGGAACAAGACGTTGTCCTGTCTTGCATGGGTTTTCCCTGTGTGAACCCAGTGTTATGAGTGTTAATTCATGCCTTATTCCCTTTTCACTGTATAGAGGTAATATTTTTGAGATCACAATTCTGTCTAAGCCTCTTTTACGGGAAACCTGCTTTACCGGGGAGCCTGGAAACCTTGCACGGACACAACATTTGCATCAGAAGAAACAATGGGACATCACAAGTTTCGGGAGGAGATCGTGGCTAACGACCGATGCTTAACACGTGATTGTTATCATTCGATAAGGATAAGCTCGTCAGCCTCCGCCCGGAACCTCATCTAAAATTGTATTAAGAAATCATCACCTCTGATAAACCTTTTCAGCGGCCGGAGACCAGTCTCCAAAAACTATGGACTCTCATCTACACGAAAAAAGAAAGACTTTGTCTCCATTGTGGACTCAAGCCTGGGGGCAATTTTTGGGTATAAAAACCGGGACACCGACAAGCCAAATCGTGGACAGGGAGCTGGCGAGAGAGAGGGTTGCTCTGTTCCACCAGTGTCAATATCCTGGGCTTGACACTTTATCCGTTGACCGTGGTTTTATTCCAAATTTTCTGTAATCAATAAATTCTATTTTTATTATTTAATTTGGCTGGTTTGGCTCGTATCTATAACAGTTTCTGGTGACCCCGACGTGATCCAGAAGCAGGGTTCGGGACCCCCCTTGTCCTGCTTGGAGGCGCCGCCGCTTTTTTAGCAGTCCAGGCTGAGCAAGGGATCCCGGGACCGGCTGGATCAACAAACCAGCAGCGTAAAGCCACGGCCAAATGGAGAAAAGCTAGCTAGCTCAAAAAGGGGGGGGCTCTCTGAGGACTCGGGAAGAACCCGAAATGGGGTTCTTCGATTTCCGTGGAAATAAGGTTTTTACTCATAAAACTCCTAGCGTGCACGAAGAGGAACCCACGGGAGAAAAGGGCACTGTAAGTATCTCGTGGTTCAGTAGTGTGACCCAGCGTGTGTGTGTGTGAAGAGACGTGATTTTATCACGAAGTGAGTGAGGACCGGAGGACCGCATTTTCCTGCATTCCCGCGAGGGACAGGGTCGGGCCAAAGGGAAGCGACTGTGGAAAACCCCGAACGCGTGGGGGTTTGATTGTGGGGTCACGGTTGAGGCTGAAGGGAAGGGACGCTCCTCCGAGTCTGGGAGCTGGTAAACCTTCAAGCCTTGGAGACTGAAGGGAAGGGACGCTCCCCGGAGTCCGGGAGCTGGTAAACCTTCAGGTCTCGGAGGAGTTCTATTCCCCTCGCAAATTAGGAAAGGGTACAGAGAGCCTGAGACCAAGTGAACACCCCCAGGCGGTCCACTGAATGGGTAAGTAACGAGGTAAAAACACATTTGGAGTCAGTAGCAGTAAAAAGGGGAAGACAAAAATCCGAAAAAGGTAAGATGGGACAGGGAAAAAGTAAAACACTGAAAAAGTCAGGCAAGGATTTGCAAAAGAGGATCTCTGAAATTCTCAGGGAAAGCCCGCTAGGGCTAATGTTGGAACACTGGGGCGAGAACACGAGAAGGAGGAGAAAATCCAAGGAAAGGATGATTCATTACTGTGTGTTGAAGTATGGGGGGGAAGGAAATAAGGAGCCACGTCATCTGGCCCACATTTGGTACCTTTGAAAAGTGGACATGCCGTGCGCTGAACGCATATGTCGACACAAAGAAACCATGGAATCGGGAGGAAAAGGAGTATGCCGAGTTATGGGAAATGGTAGAGGTACGGTTGTTCCCTTTAGGGGCAAAGAGATTATCTGCCACGGGGGACGTGTGGGATCCCCTTGATAATTTACCTCCTCCATACCAAATGGCACCTCCTCCTCCTGGAGCGGGTGAACCCCCTTCCGAACCCGCTCCCGTCTTTAGGGCGGCCCCAGCAG
>WAAE01003567.1:0-36294 GCA_013400495.1 Nicator chloris | reverse complement strand
ACTAATGAGGACAGAAGAGGAAGTAATGAACTTAAGCAGCATCAAGGGAAATTTAGGTCAAATACAGTTACTGCGTGAAGTTTCACAGAGTAAGAAGAGTTAGGCAAATGAATCGACCATCAAGGGAAGTTAAAGAGTTCTCATCTACTGTACAGAGCCAAGATTAGAAATTTCCCTGGAGGACAACTGAGGAAAAATGAAGCTATTCCTATTCCCCCAATGGGAGAAGGGGCAAGATATTAAACTCAAAGGTCTTCTCTGAACATTCAAACTTCTTCTTCCCTCTGTTGTTCTTGTCTCCTCCTTAGCAACATCTTCCCCTATATTTTCATGTTGTGTGAAGTGTTCTTCATTGGACAGCCCATATTCTTTCTATGGTCCACAGGATCATATATATATATATTATATGCTCACATGTATTTTATACTTTTATTAATTATTATTTTTTATCAAACATAATTCTTTTCCATGCCTCATGGGTTTCTGTCATCAGGACTTCTAATAGCAAAGACATCCAAGAATTTGTATGGTGGAGATCCCTCATTCTTTCCATGCCTACAGATGGAATCTGGGCAGTATCCAGCATTTCTGAGGCTTCTGAAGTTGACTGACAAATATTTCAGTTTTGAGTTCCAATGACTTATCACAGCTCTGAAGTCTGCACACACAATCAGTGAGATACTGATTACTTCTAAGTATCTTGCTGTCCAAACAGACAGGTCAGTGAAGACAAAGAAGCACAGAGTGATGGTGTAGCTTAAAGAAATTAAAGCAGGGCAATGACAAAGGACACATTACCATCTCAATTAAGTGTCTGCATCATTAGAACACAGCAAACTAGTGGAGAGAGCGAAAATTCTTGTACCCTGCTTCCTTCCACTCTGAAAACTGCAAGTCTAAATGCTAAAGATAAAATACAGTCATCACTTTGGGTTAATCTACTGCATAGTTACACAGCCATGATTACAGCTATTTCCCTGCTATAGCTTTAATTTAGTTAAAGAAAAGGGCTGCACAAGGGGTGTAATCCACTAACCATGAGATATACCTGTTCTAATGTATTCCACAATGAAAATATCACTGACTCATTTCACCACTACTGTTGACATGGTCATCTTGGTTAGATATTCATCATCCCATTCACAGTGAAATTCTACACTCAGTTGCAGCCTAGATAAACATACACAGATATAACCATATTTTACCTTTATTAACACAATAGTCCAAGGCCAGCCTGATGGTCTAGAATTCTGTCACTGTTGCCAATCTCACTGTGCTTTTCCAAAGTTGCAACCGAAATTCTGAAGTTGTCTAACTACAAGGCTCCTATGACTATATATATTTTTACTTTTTCGAACAGACTTCTTCTATGAAACAGAACTTTACTTCATGCAACCACGAGTCTAAGCTTCTGTTCCAAGAATGAGCAAACAAGGATATCAACGCAGTCATTGTAATCTTTCTTCTGCTTGTCCAAACTAGGCTTTCAGTCAAAACCCCTGAGAATTCCAAATTCAGTAGAAGGGCTTTGTCAGGCAGAAACTAAACTCCCATCTTACAAGTTTAGAAAGAAAATTTATGAATCAAATATATAAGTCAAGCCCTGATCGAAGTCCCCATTGATAGGAAGATTTCTCCAGTGTTCATATAAACATTAGGAAAATCTAGCTTAAGAAAATAAAACTTAGAAAGCCATTCAGAAGCTCTGCATTGTGCAGTCAGGGAAGGGATTAGAAAGGATGTGCACCAAGTGACATCATGTTATCCGTTCACGTTTTCATTGTGCAAAAGGGCAAAGAGCTTTGAAAAAAATGGAAGAAAGAATGGGAAATTTAAAGTAAATCTAAGAAGGAAATAATGATAGGCAAAAGAGAGAAGACAGGCAGAGCGTGGACAGACATGAAAGAAGTTTCTCCACAGAAAAAAAGAAGGTGCACAGAGGATTTAAAACTGAAGGCAGAGAAGACTGAGCAGAGAAGTACCAACAGGTGAAACAGCTGAAGAAAATTCATGCTGACAGCAACAGATCTCTCTGGCACAAAGGAGAAGCAATACCTTGTGAAAAGCCAATTTAGGCATCAGAAAGTGGCAGAAAGCAATTCCGAAATGCAGGTGAAGCAAGAGCATCTGGGCTGGTCCAGGCACTGTAGTATGGGCTGTACTGCAGAGAGCAAAATCCAAGTCAATTTCTATACCATTTATTGCTTTCCTAGAAAAAAAGGGGAAATCTATAAAGAAAGAAGAAATCACTGAATTTGTGAAAACAGAAGCAATTACTATATCCAGGCAAATTGCAAACAATGGTAAAAAGTTGCCACCAGGCTAGAAATATTTTAATTGAATCAGAGTGAATTCATGTTAAAACACATTACAGAAAAAATATACCAGGGTCAAACCCTGCTCTGGAAAATTAAGATATCTGGGAACTTTAGTGTCTTCTGAGTTGTGTGACATCTTTATCTTGGAGATGGATTTATCGTGGAGATGATTATGAAGAAAAAAAAATAGAGGTAACTCCCACTTGTGGATAGTAACTTTTTTGAAGAAAAACTAAAAAGACAACTTTTATGCAAATATTCCCAACATTTGACTTGTGATCTGTACCAGAACTTTGATTTCAAGATTCTGTGAGATGTAACACAGCAGAACTGCCCAGTTTGCTTTGAGACCCCCAGGGTGGGCGCCAGGCATGGTACAGCTCAGGGAATATGGGGTTAACCAGCTCTGCAAAAAAGGCAGAGGATCTGTTTCCAGTCAGGACACTGAGCTGACACAGCAACATTTCTATGACTTGACCCAGCTCATTCAAAGCTAGGTAAGCTGGGGTGTCTCTGCATGGTTTAAAGGCAATCAAGTATTAGTTTGCCGAAGGAAAAATATTCTACAAAGTTTTCAAAGGAGGCAGCAAGAATATTTCCACGTTTGGACTTGCAGCTTTGTTCCTTCCCTTGCTATGCAGAAAAAAATGGCATTTGGAAATCCAAATTTGAAGGCTTATTTTTAAAACTCTTATTGCAGGAGAATGATAACCAGCTCCTTTAAACCCATGGAGCTATATATATAGCTGAAAATACTTCTATATATTAGATATAATAATACCTATTATGGATATTTTTAAATATATCTTTCTTCGTAGCTTTACTTCATCTATACTTAAAATAATCAGTGCACCCTGCTGTTTTAAGGCCCTCATGTCTAAAAATTCCTCTCAGCATTCCATGCTGTTGTTTTTTTAATAGACTCTACAATACATCCTGTCTTCTTTTCACTTGCTTTCTGTCATATGTTGGTGTAAATAACAGCAACAAAACCAAATAGTTACAATCATTCTCAGTACTTGAATTAAAAGTATTTATTGCAAAGCATATGGTTCATCTGCCTCAGAAACAAAACAGCACAGGCTTTTCAAACCATAAATTAACATCAGTATCATTCCAGCACAGTGAGCAGAAGTTTTCATACATGTAATCTTACCCCTTAAAGCAGTTTCTAACTTACTGAAAGGGGAAATCTAAATTTCACAGCAGTTTCAAAACCTGGTGATAATAGAAGTTCAAACATTTTGGTTTCTCTGTTTTATTTGGATATTGTTCTTTTGGTGGAGGGTTTTTTTCCTCTGATTCTGCAAGCTGAGATCATAATAGTCTAGTCTTGATTTTGACTCCAGTGTGGCTATGACAATTTATTGTATGGGAAATAAAATTCTTAGTAAAGCAACATTCATCCTTCTAAGTTGGAAAACACGTTGTCTATCTTGCCTTCAATGAACTTGTTACAAAATATAAATCTGTGCAGAAATTAAAAGGAAGGAAAATATCAAAAGACATCTGGGTTATGAATGTTGATCAGACTTACGTTCACCTCAGATTTAAAATTGCAGTTTCAAAATTCACAATTTGTTCTAAGAACATTGTTAAATATTTAAAATTCACTTTGTTCTACCATCAGATCAGAAAAGAGCAACAAAGCATTTTATCAGGCAACAGAGCTGCCATTAATATTTTTTCCTCTGATTTTAAAAACATATTTTGTATCACTCAATGGATGGAGAAACAGTGATAGAAAGTGCTGTCACTCTGCCAAAAGCACATACAGAACAAGACAAGTGAGAGCAATTAAATTTCTGATCAGGATAATAATTTAACTGCAGATCTAGAGACTATAATCATCTGGAACATTTGAGCAGCATAAAATATTACAAGGACTATGTTCCATAAATTATCATACACAACTTGTCACCTGAAGGTACTTCACCTGAAGGGGTGTAGCATTTTCCTACCACTCTGCCAGAGATGCCATTTCTTCTAACAACAAAGGCCTCAGGAAATAGAAGGTCACAGAGCATATAAAGAACTGTTTGTGTATCTACTAAGAGCAATACAGAGAAATTCCCAAATGCAGGTTCGTCATTCCACTAGCTTCCTCTGGCAGGGTAGTGCCTTTATTGCCAAGACACTTGATTTATCATGAAAGGGAAAAAATAACCTGATGCTTCGAGTAATCCCTTGTCCCATTCATGTACAAGTGGACTGGATGTCACTCCCCTCACAATACACTGAATTGATGTCTCAGAATAACACAGATAAGGTGAGGTGGGTGTCCCATATTCAGTCCCTGGACAATGTCATGGCCCTAACAACTCAAAGATTCAGCATAATATTCAAAAACACCAACAAAAGGCCAATCCTGAGAATTAAAGGCACCTTTTTATTGACATTTCAGTACATCACAGAGCTTGCTGCTTGCTTAGGAAAAAGTGTTAAGTGATAATTTCTTCAGCCAAGGGAGAAAAAACATGGCTACTTGTTAATGCATCTGGTGCAGCTGCTTTATCACAGCCATTCTGAGGCAAATAATTTGGGGTGACATTCATTTCAGTTCATTCTAGCAGTCTAAAAAGTCAGGAGTGTAATCTAATGTATTCATTTAACTCCACTTGAAAGTCAGTGAAGAAAGCCAGATGCCTCCAGCAGACAAGTCCTCAGTGCATCCTAAAGCAGTCAGATGGATTGTCCTCCACTAGCAGAGACACATCATCTGTTTAGCCTCAACATCTTTTAAATTGCTAGAGATAGGCAAGATGAATCCAAATGTCTGAAGGACATTTGTCAAGTTATTTATACTCCATGCTCTCACAGAAGTCTTACTAAAGCTTTATTTTCTGATCTTAGAGAAACAAAGGGAACTTAGGCACTCAAATTTGTTTTTAAACTTGCACACGCTGACTTTATGCATGGACTGTCCACCCGCCAGAGGAGGCCAGTTGCAAGAGCATGTAACAATAGGATAAGATGGGAGGACTCTGCAGTGATCTCTTCACATCTGAAAGCACTTTGAGTGAATATGGTGGCAGGAAGTGGTAAACTACCCTCAGGCTTGCCACAGGCCACGCCAGCAGGGAAGTGAAATGTGGAAGCTTCAGAAGTGGGGTGCAGGGAGTTTCCAAGCAGCCTGTTAGTACAGTTCAGGAGTGATGAGTGGTGCTTTGCTGCTCAGAATCATCAGGCCATGCAGTTGGTTTCACATAAGTTTCAAAGGACAGCTTTCTTGTGTAAAACAATGCTGCTGCAACATGGGGACAGCTCACAATTTGAACTTGAGAGCTGTGGGGTTTTGGCAGGAGATCTTACCAGGCATACCACTGGTTATCCCTTATTTTGATCTATTGTACTGAACAACTTTCCCAAATAAATAGCTTTTCTTAAGCTTGGCTATTTCCACTTCTAAAAAGTATTTCCACCAACTTTGTGTGGGCAAGACTTCCGTCATATTTTGCCAAAAGCGTAATGTTTTTCTGCAATATTATACAGTATGTGGATCCCAATCCAAACTCAGTGAAAGGCAGCAGCTCACTACATTTTTCATCATAATATCATGTGACAAATGCACTTATCCTACCTTCTGAGTAACAAGACCTATTTGAAATGTTTAAAAATTACTGTCACTACAATTTACATTTAACAATGTCTTTCTTTGCTAGTACTGGGAAAATGCTGCAAGGAGAATTCACAAACATTAATTTGACTAAAAGCACACATTTGCTTTGACAGCATTTGCAAGGGTCATTGTTTGACTTGCTCAGATGGTCTGTCTATTTTTCTCTTTCTGTTTTTTGTTTGGTTTTTTGGGTTTTTCTGTGCAGTTACTTGTGGGAAAGCTATAAAGGTATATCTGGGCAAACAGAGAGGAAGGTTTATGAAATAACTCTTCACATAGCCATGAAGCCTCTCATTCTCCTCCCTGATGAAAAAAAAGCTTTATAGAATCATAGAATGGTTTGAGTTGAAAGAGACCTTAAATATCATCTAGTCTCAACCTCCCTGCCATGGGCAAGGACACCTTCCATTAGACCAGGCTCCTCAAAGCCCCATCTGACCTGGCTTTGGACACTTCCAGGAATGGGGCATCCATAACTTTTCTAGACAACCTGTTTCTGTGTCTCACCACCCAAAGTGAAAAGACTCTTCCTAATACCTAAACTAAACCTCCTCTCTTTCAATTTAAAGCCCTTACCCTTTCACTACATGCCCTTGGAAAAAGTCCCTCTCCATCTCTACTGCAGGCCCCCTTCAGGTACTGAAAGGCTGCTGTAAGATTTCTCCAGAGCCTTCTCTTCTCCAGGCTGAACAGCCCCAAGTCACTCTCTTCACGGGAGAAGTGCTCCAGCCCTCTGATCATCTTCATGGCTCTCTTCTGGACTCACTCTAAGGCATCCACACCTTTCTTATGTTTGGGACCCCAGAACTAGACTCATCACTCCACACAGGTTTTCACTGAAGCAGGGCAGAGGGTGGGAATCCCCTCCCTCGACCTGTGGTCACTCTTCTTTTGATGGAGCCCAGGATATGTTTGGCTTTCTGGGCCTCAAGAGCACATTTCTGCATCATGTTGAACTTCTCATCCACCAACACGTCCAAGGCCTTCTCCTCAGGGCGGCTCTCAATCCATTCCTCACCCAATTTATGCTTTGGGTTGCCCTGAGTCAGGTGCAGCACCTTGCACTTGGCTTTGTTGAAGTTCATGAGGTTTGCACAGGCCCAGCTCTGAAGCCGGCCAAANTTCCTGACCCACTGAATGGTCCAGCTATGCAGTCCATGTCTCTCCAGTTTAGAGACAAGGATGTCATGTGGGACAGTGTCGAATGCTGTGCAGTAGTGCAGGTACATGGTGTCAGCTGTTCTTCCCTTTCTGACCAGTGCTGAAACCCTGTCACAGAAGGCCATTGTACATTTCTCAGGTACAATTTACCCTTAGTAAAGCCCCAGCCTGCTCTCACCAAACAAGTCTTTAATTCCCACGTGCCTTAGCGTAGTTTCTAGGAGGATCGGCTCTGTGATCTTGCTGGGAAACAAGCAAGGTGAGACTGAGCAGTCTGTGAATTTCCCAGGTTTTTCTTTTTTCTCTTTTTAAAAATGGGAGTTCTGTTTCTCCATTTCCAGTCAGTGAGAACTTCAATGGACTGCCACAACTTTTCAAATATGATGGATAGCAGCTTAACCACTTCATCCATCAGTTCCCTCAGAACTCGGTATGTTCAGACATCAAATCAGCAAATAAAAACAATTCTGCATGAGGAAAAATAGAGATCATCAAGTAGTTACACAAGCTTGTAAAAGAAAATAGAACAATAACCCCTTCATAAAGAACTACTTAGCCATTTGTCTGAAAGAGCTTTAAAATAAAGTTCCAATCTGCTTTAGTTAAGCACAAATTATTTAACTCAATATGGGAGAAATTAGATGAATTCCTACTAAATCTGCATCATAAAAAAGATTAGAGTAGATGATCTAATAGTTCCTTCCCGCCTCAAATCTTATCAATAAAAAGGAAAAGATGGTGCACTATTCACATTTTCAGCAAATATAGCAAATAACCAATAGAAAATAGGTTATTTTCCCCTCAGTCAAAAGAACAATAAAAAAGAACATTCAGGTTACTTGAGTCCCACTGTAAAAACCCTTCTTGTATAACCATAATTTTCCAAAGGAGAGGAAATAAAGGGTCCAAAAAGGCACACACAAAAAACATTTGCTGAGCAATTTTGAATAATGAACAAATTAGTGGGGGAAATCCTGTTTGTGGATAATTCATGAACAGAAAAAAAGACAATATTGATCAAATAAATAACTTGCTGTAAATAGTTCATTCAGCTCTGTCTTCAACACACCTTACCTATTAAATCAAACAGAGCCCAACATCACAGCAATTATTTATAAAGAACAATCTGGCCACTTGAAAACAAGTCCACATTGCTTAAATTAGTTCTTTTTTTGGTTGATATTTCATTTTTCCCCTCTCTTGGAGTTAGGCCATTCTTGCCTACCTAAAACACCGCTCAACATTTTTCAGCTCTTTCAGCACATTTTCAAATTTGTACAAAGTAACATTTTTCCAGCTATAATTGACTTAGGTAAAAAAAAAAAAAATTATTTGCTAGGACTTGTTATAGATGCAGGTCTCAGAGGATGCAGGTGTTGACATTATAGGTAAATCCATTTCCAGGTTCTTGTTTAACCTTCCACTTTTTTCCTAAAATTTCTAGATGTACATTTAGGTTCATATCCTGTAAATCAGGTCTGCCTTTCCTTTTTGACAGTTCAAGCAATTATTTGTATTAATATTGGGTTTCATTTCATTGATTTCAATAAATTCTGAATAATAATTTTGGCTGGATTAATTTCAGCCTCTAACTTACTGACCAGTCAATTCTGTCCTGTGCTCTTTATCTGAAGTCTTATTTCCTATATTCTGTAGTTCAGGCCACTTCTCCACAAACTGAATTATCTGTTTTTCAGTTTATTTCTGCCAATAAATATGAGCCATTTCACTTGTTATCCTTTCATATTGTTGAACAGGATGGCAACAGAAGCAATCCAGATTTGTGGGTATGAGCACAAAACTCTTTAGAGCCTCAGGCACGAGTCAGCTTTGCTCTGTCAGCAAAGAGAAGCACAACCCCCTGTCCTATGGACATTCATCCCAATAAAGTAAGGTCAAAGTGCCAGTGAGACTCTGCAAATTATCTGAAAACTGTGTCAGGCTGTAGGACATATTTTTTCCTTAATTTAAGTAATAAAGACCTCCATGAAGAAAGCTTCCTATTTCCATATGGATCCTGCCTGATCTTCACAATGTCCCCCAGAACAGCTTAAGATCATCTACAGATACTTTTACTTCTTGTATTCTGCCAGCTGAGCTTCACCATCCTACTGGATATTTTCTAATTCACCTTCTCCCCTTCATCTAGATGTTTGGTTTCTCTGTCTTTCCTTATTCTCATTACATGTGAATGTCCTTTTGAAGGTGACTATCATCCCATAGATGCAATTTCTTGCAGTCTTGGATGAAGACTTTCTGAGAGAGTTACATTGCTGCATCATATGGGTAGAACCAGTTTGCTGGAAAAGCAAGGACGAGTAATCAAAACAGCTAAATGTACAGACCAAATAATTTTGCCCTGAGTTCCTTCCAGTGCAAACAAGGCTTTGCCTTATAAAAGCTGTAGCATCACAGGCGGTATGATTTGGTATGGGCTGTTCTGCATAAAAAAATGTATTTTCTATATAGTTTCTTATATTTCAAAAACATTTTATTCACTGAAATTATATTTGAAAGTAAATCTTCAAAAGATTTCTTCCTCTATTTTTTGTAAGAACTCATATACACCTATATAGATACACACACAAGAAATAAGTAACAAATCTTGGAAACTGCTTCTTTCTTTTTACTTTACTTGCTTGCTAACAGAAAAATCCAGTTCCAGGGAATTGAAGATGATTTTTCCTTATGGTACAACTTGATGCAGTTGAAGGAATTCTTTAAGTAACAAAAAAAAAAACAACAGGTTCACATCATGCTAGTAAGTAGAGAAGCAGATGAGAAGCTATCTGAGGAGGTGAGATTGCTCTATGGTGTTACTGACTGCACCCATCTAAACAATGTGACAGGCACCAGCAGGGCAAGTTCAAGATCCTTACCAGGATCAGTTTTTCAGTGAAGATTTAGGGGCTAAAATTTATAGCAGATTGAACATGTTACTGCTATGTCCTTTAGCATACGCACAATTCAGAAATCAGTGCAACAACTGCTATGTCTGTAAGTCTGTGGTGAGTTCTAGAGGTGGTGACACAACATTTTCCTGAACTAAACTCCAGGAGAGGATGAAAAGAGCATAAGACAGGGGGGAGGAACTGGGTAGTGCACAGAAAAATTCTTCCCAAGTATGAGGGGGTAGCATGACTAAAAGAAAAAAAAGATTGTAAGAAGAAATATGCTCAAGGCTGCAGATTCTCAGAACAGAGAGCTGGGGGTTATTTCACCATACAAAAGTAAACCAAAAGATCAGTGGCACTCAATAGTTTTTCAGGTGACAATAAAGGTGTCTGTGCTTAATGCAGCGGGGAAAGCAAGAGCAGCAGAGGAATAAAGTGGACAGAAAGGTGGCCAAAGAGATAAGTCAAGCAGAAGCACAGCACACAGGCTTGAGATGACATGGTTAGGAGAGAGCAAGAGGAGAAAGCCTTAATCAGTTTGGACATAGATAAAGAGAGGGACAAGTACTTTAAGAACACAGGCTGAAAGGTCAGATCAGTGCATCTCAAAGCACATTACCAACTTATTAATTAAGCAACTCCCTACCCCTGGCATCTGGGTACATAATTTGATAGCCATCACAAAAACCACCAAAGGTTGACACAGAGTGGTTCAGTGACTTTCCACGAGGTCACTGAGCTGGGAACAAAATTCAAGCAGTACAAATCCTCAAGCAGCTGCTCCCAGCACCAGCCTGTCCTTTGTGCTTTTGGGACAAGGGGATTCATTTTATGATTCCAACTGTAGGCATGATCATTCTAGCGATAAAAAACATTCAAAATTTTTTGAGTGTTCAGCTCCAACAAATGTAACACAAAAGGACATTTTTACACAGTTAGCAAAGATTATCTTGTACCAAACTGGAGACAGAGCTAGAAGACAACCAATCAATGGCATCATTTACAAGTGAGACAAATGGTAACGATATTAAGACACAGATTCTGCAACACTCGCAGAACCATTACTCTCAGAACAGAATTTAGAAGAAAAATTGAAGAAAAAAAATGAAGAAAAGTTCCTAATTTTGTCCAACTGAAGAAAAATAGTTAACAGAAATAATATCTTCTTATGTGGAAACAAGTTTTTCCCACTGTCCAAATTATAGTATGAAGAAAATCCTTTTTTCTATATCAATGATAAGGTAACTCATTCTGTTGCAACCTTGTCAATCAGATCTTGCAGATCAAGAGATTCTTTTTAAGTCCTAATCAAAAATTAAAAAAAAAAAATGCAAATCCAATTATAGTTCAGAAATGAAGCCCATTTTTTGAATGCAGTGTACTCCAAGGACTAACCTGGACTCAGAAGTTCAGGTTACATTCTTGAATAAATCCAAAGTGCCAGACACACAATAAAATAGATTATATCTGATTTATAAACATGGAATTAATTGCTCTGTAATCATTCTTATTTGGGTCTGTTGTGTTTTTTTTTTTTTTTAATTTTAGTTGTTTGGGTTAGTTTTTTCAGAAAACAAAATTTTTAATTTTTTCTTTATCTTCTTTTACTAGGTAGCATTTAAAGTCCTGAAAGTAACACAGTATGACAAGGAAGACATTTGTTTTCTCTGAATGGGAGAACTGTTCCTGTCCCCAAGCAGAAGGCTGAATTAAGGTTGAGTTTCTGGATTTTTTTTGGTGGGGTGGGTCTGTGTGTGTGGTGAGGCTTTTTTAAAAGCATGAGAGTTTAGGCCTCACCCAAATTCGCAGGATTTCCTCTCAGTTCCCATTCTTAACATTGCAATAATGTGTATTCCTGTGTTTTGGGGGTTTTTGTTATTGTTTTTTGTTTGTTGTTGTTGTTGTTTGGGGGGATTTTGGTTTTTTTGTGTTTTTTTATCTAAGTGATCCATACAACGTTTCTATGGGGTTTTTTTTCCTTTTTTTGAAAACCTGCCCTACCTTCCCCCAAGCAAATAGAATATCAGTAAGTTTCAGCGACCAGCTGGGTAAATAATGATTTTTTTCATCTGTTTTGGTTTTTTAATTTTAAATTTATGAGCTCTAAAGATTCATTGTACATCTCTTGTACACAAGTCTGTTCAGGAAGGGATAGTTTTCAACTTGATTTCAAGTAGAACCCCACAAAATAATTTATCTTCATTACAATGCATATTTTGTAACACTGAAGGTTCACTTTCTCTGGGGTCCAAAAAAAGAACCCAAAAAATCCCACATCTGCATAGACCAAAAAATATTCAAATAATTCATGGACTTTGAATAACTTTTGGAGAGAGGCTTCAAAAAAATCATCCTTTGGATGTGGTCTCATTTCTAATCTTTCATAGGGTTAAAAAGACTAATGCATTCTTAAGGTATGTGTGAAGCTGAAAGGCAATATTGCCCTTGCTCAAATGACTTTTAAGAAGTTAGTATTTGATTAGCATAGCCAGTTCTGATTACTGGATCCAGGGTAGCTCAAGACCATGCAGCTCTTCCTGGATCTCTTCTCTTCTATAGGAGCACAGACACAAAAGCAGACAATGGATGTCCAAACTTTAAAAAGTGTAGTTCTTCATTTACAGGGGCAAGTAAATTGTTGACATTCAAGTAATCTTAAATGCCCATGCAATCACACAAGCAAGCAATTTTTCTCTAGCATTATCTAAGAGCATTCTCATGCAAAATATTAAATAATTTAGAAAATAATATTAGGTAAATGCAGTAGTTGCCTACTTATACCAGTACTTCCCGGGCTGGAGGCCAGGTAGATAAGCAAATCTACAGCAAAATGTGAAAAAGGGCAAAATACCTCCTATTCTATTTAGGAAATTATTTCTGTTTCTTTTTCAGTTAAGCAACACACAATGTAATTTATCGAAACAGGGAAAGAACAACACACAGAAGCTCAATATAGCTCATACATTCTTTTCATGTATCCTTATTTAGTAATCTTTAACATGTTGTTTCCTGCCCTACTTCTTCAAAAGTAATTCTTTTTCGAAGTCTTTCCCTCCCTTTTAGAACGTGGTCAAATGTTTCCTTCAATTTAGACATTACGAGGCTCCATAAATCTCAAAAAAACTTAAACATGTGTCTAAATTTAAACAAGTATTTAAAAGACTTTAGAGAATCAAGGTTTATATAAGACTGTAATCTACACCAGAAAATGTTCACTGCATTGAGTATACCTTTATTTTTTCCTCTATAAAAGTCTTTATTTCAAAATGTATAGGTAATACACTCTACGTAGTATGCAATGCAAATGGGGTTTTGGTGTACCCAACCTGCCCCTATTTTTTCTCAAAATCACTATTCCAGCATTCTGCTCTTCTTCAAACACTTCAAATGCATTAATCAAGCTGTCAGATTCACTTCAATATTTTTGTCAGGACAATTCTGATCTTAATTCTGGCCTGCAATACTTTTAAGGTATCCAATACAATACACAGAGCATTTTTAATCATTTTTTATGGTTGTTCACCTTCCATTGTGTTACAGAAAATAGCCCATTAATCATGTCAATCAAGTTTGTGTGTATGATCCTCAAAGCTTTTTTCCAATCCCTTTGCAAACTCCTTAAGTATTTATTAGCATGGAAATGCACTTGTATAAATAGAAGTGATTTAAAATCTCCATGTAAAAGAAGATCCCAACATTTCAACCTCTGATTTTGTCCCAAAATGGAGATGAGAAATATTGTTTCCTCAAACCCAAGAGTCTGCAAACCATGTCAAAGCAAACTGAATTTTCCATATGAGGCTAGGAACCACATGCCCCTCCACTCCTGTGGGCCTGATCCTTGGTCCATTCCAAGAATCCCAGAAAGCACACACAGACACAGCAGTGCCTGGAGAGAGAGCAGGAGGAAAGAGGGGTATGCTCCTTTCTGCTCCTCATCTAAAAGAGAGAATAATGACTATAACCACTACTCCAAGTGGTGGAGCTTCCAGGTAAAAAAATTAATTTTGTTGGTTTGTTTGGTTTTTTGATTGCTGTTCTTGTTGTTGTTGTTGGGGGTGGTTCAGTTGTTAAAAGAATTAAGCAGATTCTATTCAGATTAATTACAGCAAAGAGTACAGTATTTTATTTCAGTTTTACCAGAAATTATTTTTTAAAGCTCAGTGATAGAAATGTAAGATTGCTTTTCATGTGGAGGATTGCAAAATAATTTTGCCACCAAAAGAACATACAAAACTCTGGGCAGAATTTTGACCTCACTAGGTATCTCCTGATAATCACAAAAGTTTTCTGGCATTTACAGAATAACTGAGAAAGTATGGTGGAATCTTATGTGTATTCACAAGACATTCTGTCAGTTCTGAGGAGTCTGCCTGAACAAACTTGGGACAAGGAGGAAACAGAGCACATTTTTACCTTGCTTGGAGATCTGCTTGGCAGCTGGGACCAGGTAGACTTTTACAGGTGACATGCAATGACTAGCCTGGGATGCTCAGCTGTAAAGAGAATGTAGGAGTTCAGTAGTAACTTCTTAGTAATGTCAGTCTCCTTTCAGGTATTTCCTTGCAGTGCCTGAAGCACAGGGCATCCAATCCACCGTAGTCACTCACACAAACCTTGGCTAATGGCCCAGGACACCCTCCCAAAACTGCTTTCTAAGGTACTCATGCGTGGCTACAAGAAGCAGTAGTAGAAGTTTTCAGTGGCCTGCAAAAGATTTCAGACTTGAGTATAAAGGCACCAGAGGGCCAAAAGGACAGAGGAACAGCCCAAGGGAAGAGGCACAGGAGCTCAGGGATACCAGCACAGTCAGGCTGAAATGCCCACACGCCAAACCAACACCCTATGTTGATTCTGAACTTAAGGAAAACTGACAGCCGGGGAACCAGACTGAAGAAAAGAAGTCTGTGATGAAAGATTTTTAATTTTAAGTTTGACCCACCTTTATCTTTTATATATCTGTTTACAATATATCTGGTTTTGTGTGTGGACATGCTACATTCATATTTATCCTAAACTTTCTTTTACGTTCTCATCCTTCATTTCCAATTACATGCCAAATAAACTCTGTGTTGCATGAGAACACTGAAAGTGGCAGCTGAAAGACTGAGGTTATTTGCTCTAAGAGATGTAAGGCACAAAAATGAGTATATGAGCCTTCCTGTATGTTTCCTGTAGAAGAAATTGCTCTTCTTTACTAATATGGACAGAACAGATAAGGCTATGTCTCCAAAGGGGCAGCAAGAACTCCTCACAGGCTGAGTGAAAGGCTCATGCCTTAATACACTTAATACATGGCTCAAGGCCACCTGAGGACTTTGTGGGGATAGTTATATATTTGCTTCTATGTCTTTCCAGAGGCATTGTCTTGGTTTAGGGCAAATTTGGAAGGAAACTTCCAAATAGGATCTTCTGGGAAGCAAGCCTAAAACAGCTCCTCCTTCTCAGTTGGTTCGGGAATAAAATTCCTCTGAGAAAAGTGGAAAAAACTATTTATTTAACAAACAAAAACTCACAAGCATTAACAATTGAATAATATGAAACAGTAAAACCTCTCGCTGCTCCAAAAGGGATGGACAGAATGAAAGTGTCCTTGCCGTGGGTGTGCTCAGCTCTCCCTCAGTCTCTCTCAGGGGGGGCCAGGCCCCAGTGGGCCGCAGGTGCCTCTCTGGTCTTCTCAGTCTAGGGCAGATTTTCAGTCCCAGTGAAAGAGTAAAGACTCTGTCTAAGAACTTTCTTGCTTTAATTAGCCAAAAACTAATTAAAAAGGAAAAAGGAGAAAGAAAAAAAACTCCGTCTGTCTGTCTGAAGACAGCACAGTCCGAGCAGGGAAAAAGGAATGTGGAGGAGTCAGAGCAGTTTCTCCAAACAAACTGAGCGCTCCTTCGCTCTTCGCTCTGGCCTTAAAGGTACAGAACAGAATATCTACACAAACAGGGCAGACAATTTGGGGATACAAGCATCATAAAGTCACCCTAGGACAGGCATGCAATAGGCATCCCATTCCAGTAGTTGTGCAGAGTTCAATTTGGCTGTGCAAGGAAACTGCAGGACCTTTCCAAAAGCTGTCACACAGGTGCTGGCATGAGTGTGCAGCTGGAGGTCAGCATGGAAAGACAGAAGTCCAGGTGAGGACCAGCTGATCTGCAGCCAGTGTACATGACAGGGCCAGTGTGGGCATCTGGCACTGAGGGAGGGCTATAATTCACAGTCTCAGTTCTTGCATGTAAAGCAGAAAGAACTGTGGTATTCTCACACCAGTGAGATCAACATAACACAACCAATGCTGGCATTGCATCTAAGGGCTGTCACCGCTCTGTTTAGTGAAACCTTTTTTGAGCAATCTGCAGTCTTAAGCGTCACACAGGTAGCCTCACTGTGAGGAGTACTCTGGAAATGTTAATAGTGGTAAAGGAAACCGTATCATAAATTTTGCATTAATTTGCTTAACACAGGCACACACACACAGAGTGTTATACAGTACATCTCCTTATAGTTACACATACCCTATTATGAACTTTTCCTTCATACTTTGCGAGCAGATTGCTAAAAAACTTTTAATCCAATTGTTCTTGCAGAAGGATAAAACTAATTTGTTATACCATGAATAAAGTGCAATTGATCTGGACAAGATTATATTTAGGAGCCACAGCAGGACACATAGGCTAAGGCATAGAATCCATAAGATCTGTGCTCCCTTTAGTTATCAGCTACAATGATTAGCAACCACATAAAGCCTAGAAATGGAGAAAACATGAGAATGATCCCAACATAAATTAGTTGATACATAATCTGGATGTTTTCATTGCAGTACTACCATCTATGTATTAATAGTTTACCAATGTGACAAATCACTGACAAAGCCAATGTGCCTACCCACAGAAAGCTACATTTTGTCTTGACACATCAATGAAGCAAATTCAGTCAATCAAGTAACATGAGTTATTCAGTCTGTCATATGAGCAAGCAAGTGCAGGATAAATTCTGTGGAACAGAAAAAGTTTCTACAACCACATACCATTTGTAGCACTTCAATTTTTGGAAGCTTTTCATTTTGAAATTTAATTAAGAATTCATTAACAATTAATACAGTTAGTGGGGCTTTAAAACAAAAAATCCAACCCAAAACATATAGCAGATCATTTATGAGCAAATGTTAGAACTGTGAAACCTAACATGATATTTACTCATTTTTTGAACCATGACACCACTCAAAAGCCCCAACCTAGTATCACACCACACTTTGCTAGGAGCTATGCAAATAAAACAAAAAATGGTTCTTCCCTTGACATAAGTATATGGGAAATATTTTAGCAGATAAGAGTAACCAAATTTTGCAGAATATATAAATTTAGATATTCACAGTGTCTCTTAAACCCTCAGATCAGCTCAGTGAAGTCTTGGTCCGAAGACAACAAAAAAACCTAGTAAGTTTAACAAAAGCAGAATATTTTTCTTTTTTGTTATTAAAGCTACTTTAAAATACAGATGTCTAATATCTACAAAGTCACAGAGATCAGAAGATTAGGGCTGTTGAGTTTTCTAAGTCACAGAATACCCCAGAGTTAAGCCATGGGAAAGTATTGAAATACATCTGCAGAGCATCTAACAAAAGTCTTCTCGGAACAAAAAACTACAATAATTGCCTCTTCAATAGTCTTCCAACCATGTTGGTGGATAAGGGCAAAACCTTCATCCACGGACATTTTAAGGAACCTCAACAAAGACTGGATGATGAATAAAAAGCATGTCATAGTTCAGATGTTTCCTGCCTTGCACACCTTAGCATACTGTGGTCAAATGCACTTGCACAAACCCAGTCAGCAAATCTGGTGAAAGCCCCCCAGGAGACAGAGTGCCATTTATTGCTCAAAACATTTATCAACTGCCCATCGTTATAGCAAAAGTAATCAGTAGCAAAACATAAAACATGGGGGGTTTTTGGTTACATTCATCATGTCAGCTCACTCCTGTGTACTGCCAAGGCTGAACAGAATTTGCTATTTTAGTTTCCCAGCTCTTGTAAAAGAGCCATCTTTTAATTCCTCAGCTATTTAATCCATAATGTGACTCAGCGATTGTGTCAAAACTGCAAGGTATAAAAAGATTTTCAAAGATATCTGCATAACCAAGAATGAAAAAAAAAGTCACATGGGAGTTTCTGAATAGCATTTCAGGCAGACAAATTACCTAATTTACTGGGGTTTAGGATATATCTGCATCAAGAACATGCTATATGCCCAAACAAACTTCTAGAAGCCAAAACTTGTTCTGGACACAAAAGCAGAACAGACACTTCGACAGCATAAAACCCCAATGTTAATTACAAAAAATTTGGTTTCCATTTCACAGCTCTAGTGACACATTACTGAAAAAGTCTCAGCAATCCCAGCAGGTACACACCTGGGTCTTCATTCAATTCTATATTTTTAAAATGCTTCTCTATAGAGTTTGAGCAATAGAAATCTAAATGTAGGATATTTAGCTCACATATTAAAAAAAACCCATGTATTCTGTGTTTATTACACCCAGGAGTAAATATAATCTCAAATTTCTACAAATACCTTGCCTAGTTACAGATTTTGCAGAAACAACTGTTAAAAAGCGTTCCCAGAAACATTATTTAGGTTGGAAAAGACATCCAAGATAATTGAGTCCAGTCTTTCACCAATCACCACCTTGTCAATTAAACCATGGCATTAAGTGCAACATCCAGTCATTTCCCGAACCCAGGGATTATGACTCCACCACCTCCTTGGGCAGTCCATTCCAATGCTAACAACAGTTTCCATGAAAAAATTCTTCCTGGTATCCAACCTGAAACTCCCCTGACACAGCTTGAGACTCTGTCCTCTCATCCTGTCACTAGTTGCTTGGGAGAAAAGGCTGGCCCCCACCTGGAGGAGACAGGAGAGAGAAGAGAGAGGATAGGGAAAAAGAAAGGGATATTTACTAAATTCAAACTCTAAGAAAGTAGCCTAATGAAAAACAAGAAATGCAAGAACGTAAGACACGCAATCTTAATGTTGTACAACCCTTCACTCCATGGTGAATGCCTTTGTGGAACAGAACATAAGGAGAATATGCATGCTCCTGAACATGGAGATCCTCAGTGAGCCAGTGTTTTCATTTAGAGGATTTAAAACTCATATCAAGTCCTAGTAAATTACAAGATTCTTGCAAAAGTCTGTACAATTGCCAGAATGTGAGTTCTGTGGAATTGTAAATGTGAAAGAACAGCCTTTGCTTTGCAGGGATCCAAATTCATATTTTCAATCCCTTTCTTCTTTGTAACTCATCAGCTCTCTGGTGCCTGGGGTAGTTCAGTGCTTCTGAAAATTAGATCATTTAGATCTCTGTCTCTAGATATGAATTTAGAAGTCTAGAAATAACTCCATAGACATGGGCTTTCTGGCCAATGGCCTAAAAAGTGTTTGCTCTTTGATTTCTCCTTTGTATTTAACATAACAGATTGCAAAAAATGAGCCCGTTTCAAATCCATGTGTGTAAAATATTCATTGCAAAGGTCAATGTTCAATACATTGGCTAGCCTGTGTTTTCTTGTACAGATTTAAAGGTCACTGTGAGGTCTAAAGGATTGGCATCCTAAGCTGGATCCCCAGGTGAAAGGAACTGTTGAAAGATTTCTCCTTTTACATAATTAAAACACATAGATTGCAGTAGTAAGTCTCTGACCCAGACAGAAACTTTATGAAGTCCAGAAGCAAAACATCTGCATCATTGTGATAACTGCAAGAGAACAGACCCAGCAATCTCCTTATTTCCTATGCTGGCAACAGCAGCCACAGTGGTGTTTTCAGCTCCAGTTATTGCTGCTGTCTAACAGGATTCCCTTATACCACCAACCTAAATGGAGGAAAAGATGATGCTCAAAATCATCAAGGCTATGCCAGCAGCTCCAACCTCCTACTTGCTCCTTCCTCCATCAGTCAGGATTGCTTGACATCACCATTGTCATTTTCTTCCAGTTCCCCTCAGCCCTCCAGGTTACAAGAGCAGTCAGCGGCACTGCCTGCCTTGATAATTTATGGGTATGAGTCTCTCTTACTGACAGCAGCCAATTGTACCATTAAAGGGCAGTATGTTGCCATGGTAAAGAAAGAGTATCCAAATGTCTTATGTACAATAAAGGCATTAATATGCAGCTATTGCCACTTGCACCTCTTGATCCTGACAGAGAAAAACAAGAATTCCAAAAGAGTGACAGGTGTTTTGAGAGACAGGAGTGTCAGAACAGTAGCTGGAGCTCCAGAAGCAAGTGGGAAAGAGATAAATAAATATGCACAATCTTAAAAGAGATTGCTGTATCTGAAAGGAAAAGAATTTATTCTTTTATATATAACATATATAAAAATACAGTCTACATGTTTTAGTCCTATATAAATAAAAAATAAAGCAATAATAAATAGCAATAAAAGACACTGTTGGGTTTGTTGTTGTTGCTGTTGTTGTTGTTGTTGTTGTTGTTGGTTATGCATTTTAGCATGCAGATTTTTCAATAATCACATTTCAGTGATATGGTGTATGGCAAAGCAGGGGTAAAAGACTCCTTACATGAAAAAACACTCAACTCTAGAACTCTGTTCCAACCCCTGTCAAGCAGAGATTATTTTTTACCTCATCTGTGCCATTTTCGCACTGCACTCGGAAAGCACACATTAAACAAAACAAAACACTAAAAAAAACCCCAATTTCATCAACTACTTAGTTCCATTGTTGGTAAAAAACAGTACATACAGAACTAAAAAATACATTGAGGAGAAAATTAAATTTAGGCATTAATAGGAACCATGTTTACTTCAATTTGCAGCAATTCCTTTTACATGCTGACATTCAAAGGCAATATTTTGCCCTTAATATGCCTTAACAAAAAGACTCTTTCAAAGATAATTGCATAGACTTCACATATTTCTTTAAGTACCTTAAATATCTCTCCTTTATCTGCCATGATTGAATGTTATTAGACGCCTCTTTTTTCCAAAACTTTTATTTTAACATTCTCTAGAAGAGTGAAGTGTTTTCCTGAGATCTCCTAGTTTGTCTAGAAACTGGCTTATTCAAGAATGACTGTGGTTCAAAAAGGACTCTCAAGACTGAGTATTTGTGTCTGTCTTACACTTTTTAAGAATACATTTTAAAGTAGAAACAACTAATCTGTATCAAAGAACTGGCAATTTTTATTTCATAGTGTTAGTGTCACCTTCTTATAAATTAGAATAAAACAACAATTCTAAAGTGCTATTCCAAAATAAGTATTTATTTTTTCCTATACGCATCCCTAACAATTAGAGCCTTTTTCAGTCATTTGTTTAATTAAAGAAAAAAAAGTGGTAGATAGGAAAGGGACAACATACATAAACATTAAATACGGCATTTAACATGGTAAAATTTTCAAATTTAATAGTATCAGGTGACTAACAACTGTTAGTTATCATATAAAATATGATGTATGGCCTTTATAATTTAGTACAAATAACATACATAATGGAAAACATAACTGTCACACCAAGCCTCAGCAAAACAACACCATGCTCCAAAATCCCCTCAAAGTTGTTCCTTTTACAGAGATTTTTGTGTATTCAACCTCCCACTGCTGCTCTCCACGGGAAATATATTTTGAAAGGTCATACCTGGTGGTCAGAGTTAAAAATACTATCCCCACTTTTAAAAACACCCACATAAAACAGACCTGGAATGCATCAAAATGTATTGATATCAATGATGGGAAGTGTTTTGTAAGGTTCCAGAGAAATCCATAAACACTTGATTTTAGTTATAGCTGCTTTTTTTCATTACTATATATCTGAAGGCCCCTTTAAATCCATAATAAAATGTTCTATTTACAGGCTAATCTTTACTGTACTTTACCCAAGAGAATAGTCTGATAAACTGTATTCTATTGGTGACAGTGTTAGGGGTTAAATCCATTTCCATTTTTTTCTAAAAGTGAAAACAAACTTATCCTGCTCTTTTGTCTTTTCACCAGTCAGACATGTAATCAGTTTTTCTAAGTGTATTTATGCCAAAAATTAATGTGTTACTGAGCACCTGTTATTGCTGTTGGTGGTGGAACAGAAAATATTTTAAATTTAGTTTTAGACTGACTTCCAATTATTCCAGCTCCAAGACACTGCTTTCATTTTCAAAAAATATATCAAGGAGAGGAAGGTATAGCCATTGTAATTGCACAATAAAAACAAATTTAACTGACAACTCTGAAAAATGAGTCTTTCTATATTCATCTTTCACAAGTTTTTTTAATTATGTTATCTGTGTACACCTAGATCCTTTAATGGCACATACAACACATGCTTTAACTGGTATGGTTTTTCAGATTTGTAAGGTTCTATTAACAACACTTAAAACAGCTTTTTGCCATTAAAATCTATACCGTACAAATCTGGTATTTCTGGTACATAGCATGCCAATTCTGCATTTTAGACCTCAGTCCCAGCAAGGGCACAATTCAATAAAACACCTGAATGCAGTCTCATTGAAGCTTTTTGTGTTGAGCTTTTATGCTTTGGGTGGCAGCACAGCTGGTCCTGAAAATTAACAGAAGGAAAAGGAACTAGTTGAGTTAAAGACTGTGACAAAGTAACTGGAGTTGGCCTTCAAAAGACATGTACAACTGCATTATTTATTTCAGTCTCCATGTTCACCTTTTGCTTTCTGTGGGGCAACACACCCTCTCTCTCCCACTGCTATCAGTGCTCTTCATTTTAATCACAGCTGATGAATCCACAGAGATAAAGCACAGGATTTCATTTCAAGAATAATATACGTCTTCTCTTGCTGTCCTTTTTTCTCAAAGGAACAACCTCCTGCCTTTTCTGCTGGCATGTGCACCCCAGCACTCAGCCAAACCCTGAGGAGCCCTTTTGCAGTGGGGCTGTCCCCAGCTGGGCCAGGCTCCTGGAACACGCTGCCCAGGGAAGGAATCATCATCCCTGGAAGTATTTCAAACACGTGGTGCTTGCTGACACGGTTTGGTGGTGGCAGCACTGAGGTAATGGTTTGACAAGATGATCTTAGAGACCTTTTTCAACCCAAACAATTCTATGATCCTTCACACACAGTCCTTAAGTAACAAACAACCAGGTATTGAGCAAGACTGCTTTCAAGTATTCCCTAACAGGTTTTCATGGAAAACCTAGTCATGATTTTTGAGGAAATTTCCAAAAGGTCTGTCTTTTTCAGAACAATTTAATAAATTTCATAAAACATCTGCCCTCACTGATTGTTTTTCGTCAAAAGGCCAACCTCCTGAAATCACAAGTATTTAGATTTTTAAGTGTCATCCAAACGTTTCCTAGAAGTGAGTTTTGAACACCTTGTGCCACTGCTCATATTTCTGGTGGACTTCATTCTCTGTCATTGACTGCACATGGATCATCATTTGCAGTATGAGAGATGAGCTGCCTGTCATGGGTTGCTAAGCCCATTTAGAAGCCCCAATATAGAGGGAGATGTTGAAGAATTAGTAAGAATGTGCTCTGGATCTGTTATTTCACTGGCCTGCAATCTGCATAATCATTCAAGCAAGCATAAAAAGTCAGGTCTTTTAATTCTCTGCCATGTTTTTCCTGGTTTTATCACAAGAAAACATCTGCTTTATTTACATGGCTGAATTGGCTGTAGTCTCAAATTTTTATGCAAGTTTTGTATTTTAATGAAAATTACCTTTTTCATTTCCCTCTCAAGACTATAGCTTTCCTCTGAGATTGCCAATAACAAATGTCTCCTGCAGTGACAAGAAAATGAACTGGAGTGTTTGGGAACTACACTTGCAGGTATTACAACATTTCAAAATTGGATTTGTTTGAAATCAGAACAGATGCACAAGTTTAGAGATTACTCAAAACAAAAATACTTCTAAATACCCACTATAATCTATTATTTCCATTTTTTTATATTTTGCTTCATTACAGTAAGCTTCAATGAATATTTCTGTGTAAAAATTTAACACAAAAAATAATGAATTTATGAACAGACAACATTTTATCATTTACTGATCATCAGCATAGCTGTCTCCTAATAGTACCAAATAAAACAGAAATATTCAGGGTTAATACTCAGCCATAAAAAGCAGAACATAGCCAGTTAGAGCTCCTAGAATAGAAAAGTTCAAATAAATTTAGTTTTATTTTGTTTAAAAAAAAAAGAACATTTCAATTTTGTTGCAATCTTTTCCCCTCCAGAAAATGATTTCATTGCAGGTTAATCAAAATGAGTTTTTGCCTTGACCTCATTGCATTGTTTTTTCTCCCTGTTCAATCTGAATACATAAATGCCAGGTCATCTTGATTTACTACTAAACATAATATCATTTGTACTAAAAAGGCAAATGATCAAGTCAAAGCAATTATCTTCATCATTCCTCAACAGCACCTGGGAGAGAGTAATCCATGCCCTAAAAATCTGGATTAATTCAATCATTTTTTCTTTCAAACTAGAAGCATTTCATCAGAACAAGTTAGCCTAATTTTAGGTAGAGTGAAAACAGAAGTATAACTGTTTCCTCTGTTTCATGGTCAGAAATTGTTTTCCCAATTTGATCTGCTAATGCCTACAGAACAAGAAACGTGACCTCATGTTTATATTTCTCCACTTAATAAATGCTGTTTGATATTTTCAAAGGCATGCTGGGGATTAGAATATGCATTAATTCTGATTTTAAATATAGCCTAGAGCTCTTCAACAGCCTTAAAAATACTAGCTATTTTCTATAAGAAAACACAAAATCATGTCTGCTACTACATGTGCATACTCAAAAAAGCTTTATGATTTAATTTTTGCCTTGAAAAATGAAACACAGTCATTAAAAAAGAAATCCATATATTAATTTTTTTAATAGTTTACAATTTAAAACAATCACAATCTTTTCATTTTGGTGAACTTTCTTCTGACATCACTTTTTTTTTTCTTTCCCCTGAATCCTTCCATGTAACCACCATTTACTTTTTTTAAAAGTAATAGTGCATAGGTATTTACATTTATTTATGCAGCAGGCTATCCAATCCAGATTTAATCACCCTGCAGTCTGCCAGACATACAAGTAGATGTAGTGGTAGAGATTGTTAAACAACACTTGTAAAATGCTAAATATTAAACCTTAGAAAAATTACCTACAAGACTACAGAAGATCAGCCATTAGGTGTTGTTTTCTAAAGTCTGCAAGAGAATGTGCAGATTCACCTTAAGCAGCAGAAAGTAAAGAAACACTTTATTATTGGCTCAGAGAGATGCAGCCTGAGAAGCCACTTATGACTGATTGATACATAACTGTGAAGGAATCAGCTACCTCACCAGCTCAGAAGATAACATGCCCTTTGTAATCCATGTCTGTATGCTTGCCTCACAGTGGATCTGTCATTGCACACACAGGCAAATTCCTGTGTGAAAGGGGACTCCTGCAGTCTTACTCCACCAGGCAGCAAACAGCCACACAGAGTTAATAATGTTTCTATTTCATGACTTTCCTCCTAGATTTTCACATTGGCTCATTGCAGGCTCTGAATTTAAGCTACAGTGAAAAATTTCATGAAGTCAAGGGTTTATGTTCATTCACTCCACTCCCTTGGTGGAGTCTCCAACACACTCCCAGAAATGCAGGGGATGTCTGCATCTGCCAGGCTGATTCAGAACCAGAATTCCTAGAGCTGCAATTGTGGAAGTCTAAGTTTTGATGGTGATTGTTTCTCTAATTAGAACTTTTCATGACTGAAAACACCAAATCAAACTAATTTCACTGATTTCCAAAAGGAATCATCTCAGGGTAGCTGTGCAAAGCAGCACAAAGAGTAAGGAGAGGGAAATGAAGTGCATTAACCAGATTCAGGCAGAAGACAACAGAGCATAATTAGAAGGATTAAAGACAGTAAGAAAATCACAGGAAATGCTGAAATGCACAGCTAACCTTATACCTTACTGGAGAAAACCAGAACCTAAATCCTGAATCAAACTTTTGAACGTCTAGTAATACTTCAGTTATAATTTTTCACATATTAATGAGACTAATTTTAACAAAGAAGAGAGCCATAAAACAAAGGCATCTTTTTCTCCTAGAAAAACGTTGTTTGTTTATTTGGGGTTTTTTTAGTCTCCCAGCAAAACCTAAGACCTTCACAGACCGTAGTAAATCATAGTAAATCTGGCTCTACTCAGCTTGCACAACATGAAGGAATCACTGCCTAAAAGGGAAGGACAAGAGGTTGTTCTTGAGCTGGCCTACAACGGAAAGTTTTTCTACTTTAAAATTCAACACTGAACATTTATTTTTGCTCTGAGTTGGAAGAAAATCTGAAAACGATAGAATAGATGACATGCAGAGGTAAAAGACTTGAACAATTTAAGGATGGTTTGGGGGACATCTTCCAGGAATGACAAAGTTTTACTTAAGCTTGTCTTAGAGCAGGGATTAGGACGAGATGAACAAAAGCTTAGATGCAAATTTTTTGTACGTATGATATTAAGTATACTGATAGCTAATACTAAAAGTTCAAGTCAAGAGAAAATAAATCAGTTGTCAAAAGTTAATGTTTCAGCTTTTCTTCCTTTCAAAGTTTGTCAGAATAATTCATTTCTGCTAACATTTCAACTTCAATAAGAGCACAGTTTTGATGAAAAACTGTCAAAAAGAAATCAGACAGCTCTTAGAAAGATTATTACACATCACAGTTCACACCTGTAACATTTTCCCTGCCAGCCAAAGTGCAAATTCCCTCACCAACAGCACTCTGGTAATTTATAAAAAGAAAGTAATTATCATCAGAGGAAAAGAGCATATGGCTGATCTCAACAAAAGGATTAACAGCTCCCACCTCAAAAATATCATTACCAAGAGATTCCAGATGAAGAAAAGTTAGTTATTAAGGATGTGTATCCTAAATATTTTTATACAAAGGCAAATGAGTAACAGCCATACATTCCTTTAGTTAAGACTTACCACAATAAAGTGGCTACAAGCACATCATGAATCAGAAATTTGGAGGCATAGAGCAAAATTAGAAGTGCTCTCAAAGTTAAATATTTGAGAGGATGAGTTCAAAGGAAAACCACATACCCAAGCAAAACAAAGCAGGCTTTGCACAGATCCTAGACACAATGGAGGGGAAGCAGCCTTTGGAGCTGCTTGGGCTGTGTTTTCACTCAGGCAAAGAGTAGCTACCAGCAGGAATTATGTCCAAATGATTGGGAATGACATTACTACAGGATACTCACAGCAACTGTGTGGTCACACTTCACGTGCACTGGATGCACCCACGCAGGGATTTAGGGAGGTCTGGGCAGCACCATGGACACACCCACTCCAGCTTCCTGGACCATACTCTCCCTGCAAAGCTGAGATTGATTACTTATCAAAGGACCAAAGAGTTGTTTCCTAGAATGTAGTTTAGGTCACTCTGCCACACTGCCTTGTAATTCCAGCATTCCTCAAAACCTGACAATTCCCATCCTCCTGGACTGCCAATAGCCTAATCCATCCCTCCCCCCAAAAAAAAATTATTCAGTGACAAGGTTTTAAATAGCATCCCAAATGTTTCGAAACCTTCATTTCACCCTTCAGCAAGTATCACTGTTACTTGCTTGTAATAAACCACAGTAGAAATTACTCAGAAAAATTTGGATCCCATTTTAAGTCAGCACAAATCCTTTCTTTCCTTTTCTTAGGTCTAATCTTCAGTGTACTCCAGTAAGACAGAAACTTCCCTAAGGAGTAAGTGCACACACATATCTCAGAAAAGTATTTGTGGTATTTAGGAATTTGCACAGGTTAGACTCTCCTTAGGCTTCTCACGTAAGAATATGTTCCCTTCCTCGGCTGGGGAACTCTGACATAAAGTTCTGTTCTCACATTCTTCTTAATGTTAGAAACCTGTGCATTTATGCAATATAAATAATGCAAAGCTGACTGAACAACCCACTATCCTCTTTCTCTCCTGAGGAAGAGGATTTAAGTTTACTCTTACAAATAACTGGACTGTAGGCAACAAAGGGTTAATGCATCTGATTTCAGAGACTTTGCTGAGACAATGAAGCAAGAAAGGGCTCAGCAGAAAGAGCCAAAGAAGTGTTTTAAAAATACTCTGAGAAAAAAACCTCATAACTCTGATAAACGTTATATCAAAAAAAGATATAGGACTCCACACATTAAAAAAAAAGGAGGGAATGAGGAAAAAATAAATTGTTGAGTTAGAGCACTTGCATAATTCAGAATAGGTACGTGTGAAAAAGCAGAAATTCAACTATTGTCAAATTATATGTCAAATGTGGACATTTAAATATGTTACAAAATAATGAAGCATACAGAGATGGGCAATTTTTGTGCAGGTATGCATGTTATGAACGATTCATATCAAGAAGCATTTCCAAAGTGATGGAGTTTACTATGATAAACTAACAGTGAAGTCACATTAAATTGAAAAGTGATAGCAAGACTACACTGTAGTTAAAGCTGCATTCACTGAACTTGCAGAAAACTGTGGTTCTGTAGTAGCTGTAGGAAGTCTGTCATAAAGAAGATCCTGAAAGGGAAAGGCCAAGAAACATCTTTCTGTAAAGATTAAACTGTATCCTCATCACAAGAAAGGATATGATCAGCACAAACCCAAAGTCTCTCCCTTTTAAAGATCCAAGGCTAAGTTTGACCTGGAAAGATAACGGAGACTATTGACATGAAAGCTGGGATAGTGTGATACAAAAAGCTGGGAGGGATGGGAGGACATGATGCAGGCAACAGCCAGAAATCAGCTGACAGGCTCAGACCAGATAATTTTGCACACAGTGAGGAGTAAATGATGAAATTTCACTTCTCCTTGGCCCCACCACTATTATCAAGGAAGAGAATTGATCTATTCAGTCTCATATTAAAACTACAGAAAACAAAATTTCTGTGTAGATTTCTCCAGCTTAGACCCATGTCATATCTCACCCTAGGAGCTACAACTTTACAGGTGAGGCATGAATGAGTGGAAGGCAATTAGAAATTAAGAAACACAAAACCTCCATGATTTCAACCTACAACAAGTCTGTAAGAAGTAAATATTCCCCTGGGGGACAATCCATAATATACAACAGTGAAAGGCAAAATCAACTTCTCCAGTAGGTGTAGATTAAAATTGTTAAATTATTCATTTACAATCAGATCTTCATATATGTATTAAATAAAAAAATGGGTTATAGAAAGTTTCTTTGAAATCAGAGTGCAAGTCTATGATGTCTGAGATTGAGTGTTCATGGTAACAGATGAGTGAAGTCACATCAGCACATCTGTATTCTCCACAAGCCTTTCACATCCTAGAATTGTTTCTACCAATGCAATGGAACATTTTCTAGCCATACTCAGAGGTATTTTGACACTCAGGGATTTAGAGAGGTGCCCAACATTTAATTTTCTTGTGTTTGCGGTGGGAGGGGGGTGGTGTTTGTGTTGGTTTGGGTTGCTTGCTTGTTTGTCTGTTTGGGGGTTTTTGTTTGGTTTTTGTGGTTTCTTTTGGATTTTGTGTGTGTGCTTGCCTTTGTTTTGTTTTGTTGTGTTTGATGTTGTTTTTTGTCTGGGTTTTTTTTTTTTTGTGGGTTTGTGGGGGACTGGTTTGGGGTTTTGTTGGTGTTTGTTTATTTGTTTGTTTATTGTTTCTTCCCTAAAGTAGCCAAACAAGTAAGATGCACACCTCACCATTGTAATGTCTAGCCCATGACAATTTTTTTAAAAATGCCAACAGAATTTCCCTTTGACAACAACGACCTTAGAAGGTACACCAGCCATCCAGTTTCCATATTGGTCAGGATCAACTGCTGAAGTGTTCACAGGAAGAATGAATGCAGTTGAAAAAAAACCCATGGAAATTGAAATAAATATTCCTGGAGAATGTCCTGCCCTCCTGTGCTGGTTCTAATGCCAAGTAATTATCAGCTTGCAAGCACTGCTGACCATCATCATTTCCACTTTTGAAAGAAAATGACAGCATGTAGTAGAAATTGTTTTGACTGAGGAGTAATACAATAATAATTGATTACCCTCCACTCTGCCAGCCTTGTCTAAGCAGACAAGAGCTTGCAGAATCAAAGTGATGTCACAAGGTACCAGAAAATCTACACCAGCTTCAGATAAGTGCACTGTTGTGCCCATATGCACCCCCACAATTTTTTTTAAGAATCTCTCAACAAAGTAACTGATAAACAAGTGAAAGATCCTAACTGAGAGAGTTTCATGGCTAGAAATCCCTGAAATTACTAGTTAACCTATAAACTGGATCATAATTCTTTACCACTGAGTATTAACAATACATCATTCAAGCCCAGAATAGTTTCTGTACCACACTTAAATGTTCTAAAGTTGACCCAATTTCTACTATGCCAACATGCTGTAATCACTGCTGGCTTATTTATGCTAGTTTCAGTTGATGACACAAGTCTCTTGTAAACACACCAATGCCTTACAAAAGTAAGATTGCCCCCAATGTTTTCCAGGACCCAAGAAATATTTGGAGCAAAGAGTCTTAATGGTGGTTTTTTTGTGCCCATCAAAGAAAGGCGTTTTTGACTAAATACTCATATTTAGTCAAAAATATTGTCACCCCCACAGAAATCCCTGGTAAACGTTAGAACCACCTCTGCTGGAGAAAAACAAGATTATACATGCACAGTGTTGTCTGCATTGGCAGAGAGGAGCTGCATTGCTCTGGATGAGATGTAGTGATAAATCACCCTATTGATGGCAGGGACCTAAGTGCCAACGTCTTCCCTTAAATAGAAGGTTTATGGAATCTCTTTTTTTTAATGAGGGAAAAGTTATGAGGACAAATAACTATAAACTGTTTTCTCCATTCTCTTTGCAGTGATTTACACAATTCTTGCCATGTTACCTGTTCTGTAAGGAATTCTTGCTAGGGAAATTCCTATTTCTCTTGATTTGCGTGTTTAACTACTCCTATCTGGCCCCCTAACTTATGAGAGCTTAGAACTTACCTTTGCATATCAATGTATGTTGACAATTTACACAACTTGACTCACTTGGGAAACTAATTTGCCTTGGCACATGCACCCTTAAATGGTGGTTTGGAAAACATTAGCCTTTCAAACATAAACAAGCTGCAGAATTAAATCACATTGCTCAAGTATACACTATTTGAATAATAAATTATCTCTGAATGGAAAACAGACTTATCTGCAATAAGCAAAGACTCAAATGTGATGTGCTAATAATACATTTCATGGGAGAAAATATGAGTGAAAATAAACACCCTATGGATTTACAGACGGTGATGAGTTGAGCTCATCTGAATTAAGAATGAGGTGTAATACAATTAAAATTAATAGGAAGTTGGTACAAGACTATTTTTCTTTTAATAATACTTGGAACTTCATTGCCTTTTCAAATTCCCAGAGCCTTTTCAGCTTGAAAAGTCACTCAAATAATGGCTTTATTCTGAATAAACCAGTGTGGTTTGATACTATAAATACACCTGCTTAGACACCTGGATTGATTCTGCCAAGTCTTCTGCACATGTTTACATTTTATAGACACAAATACTTTGACTCCACAGACCTTAAAAATTAAGCACCTGCCTACATATAGACATCTTTGCAAAACTTCTCTGCAGAGTTCATCAATATTCATTTTCACATGCTTAGAGAGAAGGAAATTACACAAATGGGCTTTGTCATATGTGCTTAATTTTACGTAAATAATCCTGTTAACTTTCCTGTTAATATTCATGTGCAAAAAGTTAAGTACACAGATATTTGACAGATGGGCACCTCTGTGATGGGCTTTCATCTGGATCATTTGTATTTAACTTTTAAATGTTGGCATATTTGCACCATTGCTCTGTGGAGAGTCATCCTAGAAAGGTGTGATGCATATTGGTTCACAACAGTGAGGTGCATGTTTTAGAGATAATTAATGTCTCTTCAGATTGAATAATTTATTTTACAAAAAAAAAACAAACCCTGGCTTAAGTGCAAACTGGTCTGAATTGTAAACCATGGTGTTTGTTTTTGTTTTTTTTTAAGTGTACCAAGGTGAATTTTAAAGCCAGACTTTGATTTCCATAAAGAAATTTAATCCTGTGTAGTACTAATGCAAATCAACCTAAAGTTCAACCACATAACATAATGTATATGACATTTTGAAATTACACAAAATAAAATCACACAGTTTTCCCCTCTTGCCCCTTCCAAAAAAAGCAGTAGTTATCTGAGGTTATTGTGAGGACACCTACACAGGACAGCAATAGAATTAAACCTCAAAACAGTACATACTTGACCATTTACATGACACTGATTTATGATTTCTCAAAAATGCTTTCTTTTTTCTTATTTGCTGTTGTAGCATAGTACTTTTTTTTACAAGAAAAAGGAGTCAAACTTCTTTTGCAGCATAAGAAAGCAAATTACACTAGAGCCACAGCTACAGAACAATAAAAATGGGACTCAAAACCTCATTTCATCTCATACCAGCAATTTAGTTTGTTCAACACCCTGTCAAACCCATTTGACATAAAATTCCAGGCTACTAAAAGGTGTTTTGTCCTCTAATTTATTTGCATTTATTTTTATAGCACTTACTGTTTTGATCCCTGTTTATTGTGCCTGGGAGGTAAGCTCCACCATATCATTGTTAAAGGAAAAATAAATGCATTAAGAAATATTTTAATGAACCACATTTCATGTTGCAAGAAAACATTGTGACATTCTGAATTCCATGCACATACAAAATCAATGTATTACAGTCCTCTTCCAAGCTTCCTGGAATATAAGACCAGAGCCTAGCTACACAACACAGATGTGACATTTTCTCTCTCCCCACACATTTCTTAGGGGTTGAAAACATCACTAAAGGCAACCAAACCCCAAAACCACCAGATTTTTCCTCTGGGGCCAAAGCTAAAAATGTTCTCAAATAGCACAAATAGTTTAATAGCAAGTAAGACATCCATAGGGGAGAACAGTTTTGAGAGGTTGCTTTGCCACTGTAGAGAAACAGGGTGTGGAGCGTCAATGTCCCAGGTGAAAGCTCCTGCCTTCACAACAGTGTTCTGATGTCACCGCAGTCTGCAGCTGGGTGACAGCAAATGGAGGTGAACCCATCACAGCAGTGCTGCTGCATCACACCTTCTCCTCACCTACAGTTTCCCAGTCTGAGGCAAGCATACAGAGACAAGAAGCCTGATAGGCATGTGGCTGCATGGCAAAGGAAACTGCCTTTGGTATGTACGACTCTCTTCTGTTCCAATGTCGTGCTGCCCTTCCTCCCCAGCCCCAAGGCAGTCCCAGAGATCTCTTCAGCACTACGAGAAAAAGGAATGACTCAAAACTGCTGGGACTATTAAGCATTTTGCTTCCCTCACTTGCCTTTATCAGTGTAACAAAAATAATAATACGTGGACATCATTAGCTCAAGGTCACACTGCTGCCAGAGTGGCAACACATATTGTCTCCTAAGAAAATACTGGAAATCCCAGAGCAACTCTAACAAGTCGGGAATGCTTGGAGAGAATAAGACTCTTAGCTTGTCTGCAAAAGCCTCCCTCCCCTTGAAGTAAGGAAATAGTTTTGGGATCTTCATCAGAACCTTATTACTTACATGGTCACAAATAACTACCCTACACATAAAACAAAAATGCACAGGCAAGAATTCATATCCTGCTAGTCAAATTTTAGAGCTGTCCTATTACAGAACACTTCCTGTTTATGTGTGCATGCAATTCCACATGCAGTCATTTTGCCCATGAAAACACATGCTCAATGAAAGAGAAAGCAGTCATTATAAACTTGTTTCATACTGACTGAAAAATACAATCTTCTGAGAGGGGAAACTTTGTAATGTTTCAAATGTAACTAAATTATTACATGTTCAATATAACCACCACAAGTTTGTTGTGTTTTGTTTTCGTTTGGTTTGGTTTTTTTTTCATAAATATGTATTGATAGAAATACGTGATATTTGCCATGAACCATTGAAATTTTTGTGGGGAAAAAAGGTGAATACACAAGTAATTGTGTATAGACAGGACAAACTATTAATTCCATGAAGTTACACAAAACCAGAAATCCTTTTTGATATTTCCAGCCTCTACTGCACCCTAAGACAAGAATCTGCAAATTTTATACTTTCAGGCAGAAAGGATGGGAAATGGAAGCATTTTGATGATTTAAAAGTGGAATAGTACGTGTATTTTGAAACTCACCTAATTTTCAAAGGTTTAAATACCTTCATAAGATAATTATTTGAGTTTTGTAATCAAGTGTTTTCTGGAATCACAGCAGTTTTGACTGAACATTACATCACCAAAAATATCTCAGAGCCTTGCACATTGAGTCAGTGTGAGCCTTACTCCCACACACAAACACGAGGATTAATTTTGGTCACTACACTAAAGAAATCCATTACTTGCACCACTCTAAGAGTTTTATTTCCCTGTAACATCAGGCTGCATTGTGTGTTCCTGCTGAATTACATACTGTGCACATGGTTCCTTGTCTTTATTACCAGTCTTTCACATCTCTTTTCTCTTGCCACTTTTTGGCATTAGTTCTTACATGTGTTCACTAAGTCTATGATTTATTCTGCATTGCCAGCAGTAGTGCCGGAAAAGAATTTTGTTTCACAATACTTCCACGTTTCCCCTCTTCTTTCTCTGAGTAATTAGGTCCTGATAGCTCCTTCAGATAAGAAACCCCAAGAAAGCTACTTGGGAAAAGCAAACACTTCTTCCAACAGGTGAAAAGGAGCTATCATCTTGACGACAATCTGTGAGCATCCAAAGAAGACAAGTCTGCCCACACAGTAGTTCTACATGTACTCAAAAAAGCAAACAGTGAGAATCCTGCAGGCACAAAATATGCGGCATACACCAGTAAACCACAAAGGGCTTCTGTCGTGTGTGCCAAAACCTCCTTAAGAAGGACAGCCAGTTGCAGAAATGAGGTGTTTGTCACCTCAAGTTAAGTAAAAACAGATGGAAAAAGTTTGTATGTATCAAACTCAGGAATCCAATCAGCAATCCAAGTTTAGCAATTCAGGAAAACACTCAACACTCTCTAGTAAATTACGCGTCACACTGACCAAGGAAGAGACAGAAAGAAGAAACTCCAGGTTTTGTCTAACTTGCACTGCCAAACTGCTACTCTTCAAGATTCTCAAATCTCATTCTTCTCTTTCTCATGATTGCCACTCCAGTTAAAATGTGGCTGAGCAAGGAGAGAAGCAGAGGCGAGCTTTTTCAGAAACAATTCTGTCTGCATCACAAGAAGTTATTCAGTATTTACTCTTTCCCACTGAGTAAAGCTTCTGAGGGTTGAGAAAATACATTTTTAAAAAAAGTCATTTGTCACTAAACTTAAACAAGACACTGCAGATAACTAGATATTTGTTTACATTTTAGCAATGTCCCTTTTTTTGTAATTGGAATTTGAAACTGTACATGTAAAGAATACAAAGCAAATCTTTTTCTTATTACAATCTTCATGCTTCCCTGGACATAACAATGAGCAAGACACTCAGTTTTCAAGAATATTTTACTACAAAAGTAACCATTTCAGCCATAACTTGTAATGTGGGATAGCTAGGCAGGGAACTGAGGCTGTAAGCTTTTGAAAAGTGAGAGGTCACTGAGAAAGCAGATTCTCAATTTAAGTTTTAGCAAGAGTGGAGAAATAGAAAGTGTCATATTATTTTGACTAAGTTCTCTCCTGAGATAATGCTTTCAGAGACAATACTTTCATTTTGAATTAAAACTGGTTTCTGAAGTGTTTCACATCTTCAGCACCAACTAAAGGCAACAGGAATCTCAGCAATGCCATAAAAAATTCCCCATAAAATAACAATAATAAAAAAGTAGTCAAAAATTTAAAAAGACACCTTACACAGAAGACAAAGTTGTCACCTCACTTCTCCACTGTTCCAACATGTAGTTCTGGGGAAAATTATAAACTCGAGGGGATGAGAAAAAGACTAAAAAGAATAAATTATATGCACTTCTTATTATCTTTGACCATTGTGCTGTTCTAACTATAGTATAACGAACACTGATATGAATGTCGGGTTTATTTCCCTTCACTGCCCTCTGGCAAGGTAAAGAACTGCTAGGGCCAAATTATAACATTAATTTTCAGCTTCAATATCACCTCCAAGAGTTACCAATACATAGCCTCTCCACATGCAAACTTTCTTTTTTGTTGTTTTTTAGCAAGTGACTGATACAATACTTTTGACTTCACAGCTTACATGTGTAAATGGCTGGAATGTTCACAGAAACCAGGAGTTCCAGTTACA